>QEPC01011914.1:938418-986681 GCA_003113815.1 Sphenodon punctatus | reverse complement strand
GAGGAGACGGGCGGGCGGCGGGGCCAATGCGGCCGCCGCGTCCGGCCAAATGCGCTACAGCCCAGGATCCCGCCGGTGATCCCGGGCCGTGGCGAGCGGCCAGACGTTACTCTTTTTTTGTCCCTGCCGGGGGTCCGTTTAACCACGCTTCCCAGGACATTCCCCCGGCTAGCCCGGGAAGCGTGGTTCAAATTGACCCCTTGTGCAGATTGACTGTGGCGAACATCTGGCGGCCGCCAAACAGACGTTCGAGGCACAGTGACCACAGGTGGGTATTCACCGTGGTTCACTGTGATCTCGTAACATCTGAAAGTACCCATTGTCACCAGATATTCAACCCCACTCAAGGCATGGTCTGAAGAATCCCAAGCCTGCCATGTAGGCTAATGTGTGCCCATGTGGCCACCTCAAGTTAGGGTGTGTACATACAGGTCGGCCAGAAACAGGGTGAAAACAGACATGACGGTAACCACCCTTGGTGGTTATTTATGCATGTTGCAGGGCTGTATTGGTGCCCTATGCAGCCCTGCAACATGCATAAATGACAACCAAGGGTGGTTAGTGTCATGTCTGTTTTCACCCATAGAGTCCCAGGCAAACTGCCTGGAGTGGTCTCAGGAGCAAGCGCTCTCTCCGCTCTCGCTGGCACTTTGAACATTTAACTTTTGCTTTTAGAGTGCTCCAAAAAGCAAAGGGGGTGGGAACAAGACACATCAAGGGCAGCTTCCTGTACCTGGGTTGGCTGTGCCTGTAAGTCATTGGGGGGCGAGGGGGCAGAGCATGGTGCCTTGCCCATTCATTAGTTTTGCCACGCTTCTTCCACTTGTCAGTTGTTGTTGAGGATCCCATGCACAAATCTTGCTCCCTCTCCCCCACTTGTTCTCGGATTCTTTTTTTCCCTTGTCACCTCCTTATTTTGCAGATTTCCCCCAGCTAGCTCAGTGAGCGTGGAGGTAGGGGTTTACCAGCTGGGGTCCTTCTCGTGCCCCCTAAACACCTTCTTTCTTTAAGCCTTTTGCGAAAAAATGAAAGCTGGCGCATGATAGGGTATTTCTTTGCAGGATAGTTAGGTGTGCTACATCACCGTTTTGATGCAGGGGGTTTAAACTTACTGGTGGAAGTGGGGAGTTGAGATATAAATACTACTTCATTGCCAGAAAAAAGGGTTTTGTGACTTGTATAGTTGGTTTATGTTGTTGCTGGAATTGGATGAGGAATACTAGACAACTGTAATAATTGACCTATCCTCTCAGGTAAAAAACAAGAAGCTGATGAACTCAGTGGCGATGCTTCAGTAGAAGATGAGTCCTTGGTCAAGGTAATAAGTTTGAGAAATTATACTGAACCTTCCTCACGTAAATGAAGACTTTTTTCTTTTCTTGATGCTTCATTCCACGTAAGATAGCTTAGATGGAAATATCAAACATTGCTCATACTTTTTCATAATGCAGCAAGACTTTGGATTGTATCTATTCCACATATGCAGAGATTTTGCTTGACTTCAGTGTGTAAGTTTTTATCATTGAGAACTTAATCCTAAAATACAGTTTAGGTATCTAGAAATGAGCAAATATACAGACCATCTTGGGAGTTTAGATATTTCTGAAGTACTGTTCTGAAGAAACTATGCTATTACATTTTGTTGGAAACATACCTTTTGGTTATACCAAGTATTCTTCCCATTGAAAGGAAAGTGAATTGGAGGCTCAAGACGCAAGTGATCAAGATGGAAATGATGAAATGAAAGACTTCGAAGAACCTGCTGAAAATGAAGATGAGAGCTTGAATTCTAAAACATTGCCCCCTTCAGAAAAGAAGAAAGTTCATGAATCAAAATGGAGAGAGAAGGACTCTGATAGCCAGGTACCTTGCAAACTTGGTAAAATCTGTACAGGCTGTCATCCGAAAAATGCATCTGTGTTGGTTGTCAAATTCTTTAGAAAGCTAAAACTGATTCCTTCACTATTTGTCCTATTCATTTATAGCTGAAAGATAGCACTTTCATTTTCTATGGTGTTTCAGCTGGTCTCCAAAAAGTACTGAAATGAATATAGCATAATTTGTCTTTTGACATTACCCTAAGTCCCAACAACTCAATCTATATTGACTGCTCAGTTTACACCTCATTGAAGCTGGCTTACCCTTTACCAAAGCAGTGCAAACTTTTTTTTTAACCAAGGTGATTTGCTTGCCCACATCAATACTTTAAAGTTGTGTGCTATGTCATCTGAGATGTTTACTTGTAATAACTCGTTCTCTTGATTCTTTTTTTACTGCTTTTGTGTCTTTTAACTAGTTATTTAGTCTCCTTATCTTTTTGATTTAGGACAATGAAGTTCAAGACGCAGAAGATGAGAGCTTTCTAACTGCCCAGGTAAGTTTCAAAATTGTCTTGTTAAAACTGCAGTTAGAAAACTGATGTCATTTGAATGAAAGGATTGGAGTTTCATACAAGGACACTTTGCCACTGTTAAGATGGCTTTCTTTACTTGAAATAAGGTTTAAGAGAATTACCTCCCTGAGCTTTAGATAATCTAATAGAGATGTTGATAAATGGCTATGGTGTAAGTTCCCCACATTGCAGAAGGGGCAGCCTAAATTAAGAGCAGTCATATTACCAAAGTATAAAGGACTCACCCAGTAGATTATTCATCTGCATCTACTTTAAAGAAACACTCAGATGATGCTCTAAAGCTATGCATGGTATGTTGCTGCATGGAAGTATGTACAAAGCCATTCAGTCTAGAATGTTGTTGTTTTTTGTTTACTTAAAAAATCTCACTCTGGAAACTTTGGAACTTCAATCTCAGGAACATAATTAGGAAGTGAAAAATTATTCTAGTTGTGAAACTAATAGCCAGAGAGTTCTAGACAGTTATACATTCTCAATGTTAGTCTAGCAATCTAGTGAAAACTAAATTATATTCTAACGTTGATAACTTGAGTTGAATATCAAAAACTGGAATTGTATTACATGCTAGTTGTATAGTATTCAAAGGAAAAGAACGTTGCGTTCCCTCTCCACTTCATACAGTAGCATGAGTTGGGTGCTCCCTGCCTGCAAAAAAACACAGCAGAGGAACAGAGGTCTTGTTTCTTGCGTTATAAAGAGCTCTACTTCATTTTGCCCTTCGTTGAACACAGGAAAGTTAATGACTTCTATGGAGTGTTAATGGCTACTGCAGGTATTCTAAAACCATACATAAGATTAGGTTCTAGTTCTTAAGGTTTTTGGAAATGGTTTTAGTTCATACCGTTGGATTACTGGAGATCTTATGTCATTTTTACGAACTGGTTTTAAACTTAAAACAAAGAGATACTTACGGAGTTTACTCTAATTTACAGGATGGTGAAGAGGAAGAAAATGAGAGAGGTATGTTTGAGGGTCATTAGGGTTCAGATGTTGCTAGAATGTTTTAGGTTGACTTATAAGTGGAAGTTATTTTGGTTTTGAGTCTGTTTATTATTAGTAGGCTTTTCTACAGTAATAAAATATCAACTTCATTTATATAAAGGAACTTAAGCCCATGTTCTCATTGCTTTTTCCCCTCTTACGCTGTATGTCTATCGTATCAGTTACTTTAGTGGATGTATAACAATGTGCATTTTACCATAAGATTTCATTGAACAAAAAAAATTCAAATTATGCAAAGATGTATATTTTTAATGTACGGTAAGTCTTGATGCACAGATTTAAAACTTGCACTGTAGTAACTGATCGGTGCCTACCTAGATGACAGTACACTGATGATCAGAATTTGGAAACCATGCAAGTTATGGACCTTCAGCTACTCAGCTTTCCCAGACTGGCATGTGGGAATATGCCAGTTTGTGTTTAGGATGACAAAGCAAGTTTTCAGGAACATGTGGAAAGGAGTACGATCAACAGTAGCTTTTAAAAAGCTACCAACTTACTGAAACTATGGAAACTTCTACTTCACGCAACTGATCAACCAGTTCTTGCTACAGAAGACTTGCTGGAAAGAAATCAAAGGATTCCGCATCTTGTGGACTAGAAAGGACATGGAGAACTGTCACTTCGCGCAAGATGAAGTAAATTATTGAAGTTAGCCGCATAAAACTACAAACCCTATGTTACAAGGAACCCTACGGCAGAATTCTCGACTTTTGTGGAAAAGCAAGAAGGTTGCTGGAGACACCAATTACAGGACTGAAAGTATTGAAAGTCCGCAGAATATAAGAAGGCAGAAAATAACAAGTTTGTGAACTTTAGATCTAAAACTCATGCTTCAGAGTTTCTACAGAAGATTCATACAACTATATCTCAACTGACAGCCGTTTGGAAAGGGAAAACAACTATAGAATAGAAGACTTGGACTCTTGAACTATAACTCTTCACGAGGATTTTAGAAGGTCTAAAAGCCAGGAAGCATCAGTAATTGACTTACACCATCATTTGCAATCATCTGAAGGATGCATTTCTTCATGGCATATTAGCTTCTAAACGGAAAACCACATGCTGTGAAGAACAGGTATCTCCGGGATGGAACCATTTTCCGACTCCTACTATTGGTTGTTCTTTGTCCCTAGAAAATGTGTGTTGCCATGAAGAATAAGTGATCCTGGGTAAAGGATTTATTTATTTGTTAATACACCTTGTGTGTTTTTTTCCCTAACCCTCCATCGGTGCTAATAACTGGCTTTGTATTTTCTAGGTCCTATTCTAGCTTATGCATATGAAATTGTTTAAACTTCTTGTTTTGCCATATTTATTCCTGTTAAATCCTCTTAGATAAAGCAGGTTCTGGTGATGGTACACAAGAAGTATCTAAACCTCTTCCTTCAGAAGAGAGCCTAGCTGATGCTGATCACACGGCTCATGAAGAGATGGAAGCTAACACGTCTGTGAAAGAAGCTGAGGATGATAACATATCGGTTACCATCCAAGCTGAAGATGCTATCACTCTGGATTTTGATGGTGATGATCTCCTAGAAACAGGTAAAAATCTGAAAATTACAGATTCAGAAGCAAATAAGCCAAAAGACGGGCAGGATGCAATTGCGCAGAACCCGGAGAAGGAAAGCAAGGATTATGAGATGACCGAGAACCATAAAGATGGTAAGAAGGAAGACGGCGTGAAGGGTGATCCTGTCAAGAAGGAAGCCAGAGAAAGTTAGAAGAAAGCAGAATCTGGAGACAAAGAAAAGGATACTTTGAAGAAAGATCCCTCGTCTACTGGGACCTCTGGTCAAGCAAAGAGGTTTGTCTTTCTATGTCAGTTCTTTACGATACAGAGTACCAGCATTCAATAAGCTCACTCTACATTAAGGGGGTAGCAGCAAGCATCTTATAATTAGTGTCTTGTGCTCCTGCCTATAAATATTTTTTGACTGCCATAAGTTACATTTTTTAAAACTCAAGATCTTCGTGTATATACACTATATCCTACTGATTGCATTGTCGAATTGTCCGCATTTTATTTATTTATTTTATTTTTTAAAAATTGACAAGTTTTTTAATACCCTTGTGATGATGGTAATGAGCAGCTATCAGCTCTAAGAACACAAAATGAAGTCAAGTCCCAGTTTTGAAATCTGGAGAAGATTACCATATCCACTGAATAGAATTGTCAGAAAATCTAGATCTTCAGGAATCTTGGGGAAAATCAGTGCAAGAATCCATAAGGGAATCATTTGTTCAATATAACCCAGTCCATCCCTTTTTGAAATGTTAACATGCTTATTAGAAATAGTATAAAATACCTTGTCTTGCAAATTCTATATTTTCAATTTTCTTGTGGTGATTTGCCTTCTCTAGCTCTGCTAAGGAATCCAAAGAAAGCAAGTCATCATCAAAGGATGATAAAGGTAAATGCATTGCCTATCATGGCACTCTAGCAATCAAGGTTGTTTGAATCCAGAAATACATAGTTTTGTGTTTGTTTGTTTCCTTTACTGTAAGGATTGATTAGTGATCAGGATATATAACTGAAAACTAACTTACTGCAGTACATCTTTTTATTGTTTTCTTCCTTGCTATATTTCTAAAATTGCTTGAATTATTTCCATTTTGATAGCAGTCAATGATTCTACAACTGAAGCAATACTTTGATCAAGTTCTTTCCACCTACCACAGCTTCTTCCAGGTTAAGACAGTTGCCACTTGTGACAGTCTAACTTTCCACTTCAGAAGAGCAATGCTCCCATGATTTGTGGGGTTTGTTTTGTTTTTTTAACCGATTAATAATTTAATGTGCAATCTACAGTTTAAACTGTGACCTGTGGGGTGGTGCACTTGGATGGGAGACTTAAAACTTAGAAATTCTCCCATTCCATTATGATGAATGGAATCAGTAGCTGTGTAGTTTTGCCAGGTACAAATATTAAATATATTCAGCATTCTCTTGTTAACTAATGGCCCATCGTGGAAGCTCACTTGCTTTTGATGTATTTGAATACTGAAGAACAAGAGTTGCATAGAATGTATCTGGTGAGTATATTAAATTGATTTATCAAATTGGAGAGGACATGATATTTCATCTAAATACTGACTTGCTCCCATCTTGCCATTGATATTCTATAAAGACCTTTGGAAAGAATGATTATTTGAACACTTGTTCCCACTAAATACTTTTATTTGCAACAAAAAATGTTAGTGAAGAGTTATCCATTCTGAAAATTATATGCAGTAGAAGATTGACTTCCCAATGATGGGGGAGCCTGTTCCATTTGCATGCTGAGCATGTAGTGACTAAGATAAAAACCTATTTGTGTATAATTAAAACATAAGCTGGTAGAGTATTGTAATATCTTTCCCAATAGCATTGTAGAATGTAGCTGGCTGGTATGCCAGATATGTGGGTTATATTCTAGTTCTCTCTGTGGGTGTCTAACTCAGGAATTGACTACTCAGACAAGATGTTTACAGAAAGTAAAGTAATTTATTAAAACATAAGGCAAAAAGAATGTTGTTTGATTAAAAATGCACATTGGGTATCTCTAGCAGCGGACAAAACTAGATTTAGAAATCGGTGTCTATAAATGATCTCGGGAATAAGAAATATAAAGTAAATGATATCTAGAAATCCTAATAGGAGTTCTATGTTAAAAATCACCTTTCTAAGGAGATGGCCAGTTCCCTTGATTTGGCAGATCTCGCCCACTAGAAGACGAGCAGCAAGTTGAAGTTAAGAAGTGGTGCACTTCCCTTGTTCTGCTGGGGTCCCGATGTACCACAGACAGAGCTCCAGTGGTGAAGAGCTGTGAGCTGCACAGCTAGCAATCTGGCAATTAGGGTCAACCTTTATAGACAATTTCGTTACCAGACTAGTGAATATGGCAATCCTATGATTATTCATCAAGCTTAGCAAGTTAATTATAATGTTTAGCTAAATATTGTAATAGCTTGCACCATCCAGTCAAACTCCATCTTGCTTCCTTTTTTCTCTGATAGGTCAAACTAACTTTTCTTCACTTTTTCCCCTATTGGCATAAACCCAAGTGAGAGAGAGTTCAAGCCTGATACTCTTCCTTGTTCCTCTTTCTGTAAGCATAACTTACTCATGTCAGGCAAACATATAGCAACTAACTTAGCCAGGGACAAATAAAACGCTACATCTCCTCCCCCTTTCTTTGATCAGGTCATTATGGAATAGGATCCTGATCATTATCAGATCTTTTCAGTATTATTGGGCCTCATTTCAGCATATGGGATCTGCAAATTTAGATTTAGTTTTGGACTTGGAGCTCCAAATTTAGAAGTAAATGGTTTCACTGGGTTCTGATACTCTGGGGAAGCAAGAATTTCTACTTCCTCATAATATGTTCTCACTGGATGCAGGGCTGGAAGGCACCTCTAAAGAAGTAGTCTATCCTGCCCCCAAAACAGGACCAACTTTACTTAGACCATCCTCTACAAAACAGGACCAACTTTACTTAGACCATCCTCTACAGCAGGGCCATCACAACTTCTTGGCCACTGTGGAATGGATCACCGTGTAGCAATTTGCTGTTATGTCGAGTTGCAGAAAATTGTTTTGTGCAACCAGGGTACATTTTATGCAAGTGTAGCCAAACCCTGTATCAGCAGGAGCCGAGTTAAATATGCAGAGTTTGAAGCGGTTACTGTGTGACATCATTTTGGAAACGTAACTAAAATATAAGTTGCGAGTTCCCCAACGCTCTGTCCTTGGCCCCATCTCTTCTCCCTTTACACTTTATACTCTGTCCCTGGGCAAACTCTCTGAATTCCATGACTTCCAGTATCACCTGTATGCTGACAACACTCCACTCTCTCCCTCCCCACGCTGTCCCCCTCCACCCATTCTCATATTGTCAACTGTATTGTTGATATTTCTGCTTGGACACCTCTCCGTCAACTCAAAGTTAACATGGTTAAGAACAAACTCCTCTTTTCCCTTAAAGGTTCCTCTCTATTCTTTCTCAATTTCCATTGATGTCACCGTCCAGCCCTGTCCCTTGGGCATATAGCCTGTGGTTCATCTTTGATGTGCTCTCCTTTTTAAACCTGAGAAATAGTCTGTTAAGGTCTCTAATTATGATTGTACAGTACCAGGTATACCTGGTGCTATATACATCTTTAAATGCCCTAATAAAACCAGATTTTAAGGCCGCCAACTAGATGGAACCCTACTGCAGACCACCATTTGGTCAGCCATGCCTAAGGTCTTGACCCTATTTTTAAAGATTTCCAGTGATGGGGACTCCTTGGTCTCCGTTTGGTAATCTTGTTCACCATCTGTCCTTGAGTAGAAAATGCTTTCTAATATTTAGTGGAAGATTTTCTCCTTCAATTTTAAGCCCATTTAGTTTTAGCCTTTTCACAAGACACAGACAGTTTGGACTAGATATCCAACTGCAAGAGGAGCTTTTTAAATGATTATTAAAAATTAATTATTTAAGGGATAACATTTGGATGTTGTTCTTAATCAGTAGTGGGGTTTTTAAAAAATATTATTTCGGTCTTGACCTGCTCCAGATACGTCTTTTGTTGTTCATCCCATTACAGAAACGGCAATTTTAGAAACACGCTTTTATTGATATATAAAAATGCTATCTCCTGCTCTGAGGGTAGCAAGTTATTTTTAGAATTGTTTCTGTTTTGAGTTCTCTTGGCAATCACCTACATGTATTTCATTTAAATGGACTGTAATGCGTATGGTAATGCTTAACATCTTACTTTAGGGAGCACAAGCAGCACTAGTGGTAGCAGTGGAAGCTCAACTAGAAACCTATGGGTTAGTGGTCTGTCCTCCAACACAAAAGCTGCTGACCTGAAAAATCTCTTCAGCAAATATGGAAAGGTATTGCTTTACATGTTCACTTATGGGTTAAAAGGTTACATGATGATCTTGTTTAACGTGAGTTGATTGTCTGGGACACATGAGCATGCTTCACCAGTATCCGTCCTAAATGACAGGATGGTGGTTTTAACCCGAATATGCTCTATGTATTAACCTACTTAAGGGGTATGATGCATCACAATTAAGTCACAGTTGAAAAGTTTTGTAAATGTGATTTGAAAAGAACTTTAGATTTTAACATTAAAAATTGTGTTTGGTACAGAAATATATGGCTAAAAAAAAAAGCCTATGGGGTCACTAGAGACCCCCACTGTTACAGTAAAATCTCACCAGTAATGATACCAGTTTGAATTGATGTCCCCTCCACCCATGCGTTTTTGGAACATAAGATGTACAAAAATGACAAAAGTAACAACATTTTCAATTAAGTATTGAACGTTACAAAGAAATGGACTTGAATAGATTTCCTTGGGTCAGGGACAGCACATTCATATGCAGACAAGATAACACTTACTATCACCTAGATGTTAACATCCCAGTGTTCTCGCCATTCATAAGCATACAAAGATAACGTGGGTGGTAACTCGCCATCCAAACAGTGTCTGCATTTCAAGAGCCAGGTGCCGTAGGCTATAGTAACTAATGGAGAGTTTGAAATGACCCCTTCAGCCTAATGGGTTGGTTTATTTTTTTTCAATGCAACCGTGCAATTAAAAAAACATCATTGAAGCTTCACAGTATAAAAGTGTTAACTGCTGTGAAGAATCTAAGGGGTTGTATTTAAATGTTTCTGTACATGCAGAAAATGGCATTTTATTTATTTATTTTTCCAATACTTCTGTACTGCCCTATTTGCTATGCAGTGACTAAGTTTGGTGTACCACCAACAAAAGTAAACAAAACAAGAATAAAAACATTAAAACTCAAATTAAACCAGCTTAATCCCTCCCCCATCCCCTTCACCGAATGCCTGGCAAAATAGACACGTCTTACATTGACTACGAAATATGGAGAGGTCCTTGGATAGTTGAACCTCTGCCCAGAGAGAGGTCCTGGGAGAATCGAACCTCTGCCAAGAGGGAGTTCCAGAGTTGCAGCGCAACCACTGAGAATGCCCTTCCAAATATGGTCCCCCAGGGGACCTCCAACAGGGTGCCCCTGGAAGACCACAGAGGCCAGTCAAGAACATGGGGGGGGGGCAGTGTTCCCGCAGGTAGACAGGGCCCAATCTGTGTAGTGCTTCAAAGGTTAAAACCAAGACCTTAAAGCCAACCCGGAAGACTATAGGCAGCCAGCCAGCACAGAGAGCAGAGCACTGGTGTAATGTGCTCCCAGCAGCCCATCCCCATCAGGAGGCGGGCCGCTGCATTCTGCACCGGCTGAAGTCTCTGAATTGTTATCCGGGATAGAGCTCCACATAGAGCATGTTGCACTAGTCAAACTGTGAGGTTATAAATACATGGATGATGGTGGCAAGGTCAGGGCCTGAAAAATACAGTTGAAGACGGACCAGATGTAACCTACTAAAAGCACTCCTCACCACAGCTGCAACCTGGACATCCAGGCGGAGCTACGAATTGAGGAGGACCCCCAGACTCCAAACTTGAGGGACCAGAGTTGGGAAGCACCCCATCAATGATGGGAGTCTCTACACACGTCCCTTTACCCATCAGCATCACCTCCGTCTTGTCTGGATTCAACTTGAGGCAACTTGTCCTCATCCAATCACCCACCACAGCCAGGCACTGGGTAAGCACCGAGACTGCAGGGCCTGGGTCGGATGAAAACAAGAGGTATAGCTGGGTTACATCAGCATATTGATGACACCCCACTCTAAATCCTCTCATGATCTCACCCAACGGCTGCATATATACATTGAACAGGAGAGGGGATAAAATAGAACCCTGCGGAACTCCATATGTACGGTCCTGGGCAGGGGGGGAGATGAACACTCCCCCAGGACCACACGCTGAGTTCTACTGGCCAGGAATGAGCGAAACCATCCAAGAACAGTCCCCCACATCTACACCACCTTGGCACAGTTGCGCAGGTGCATCACCAACAACTCACGTTCCACTATATGAAATGCCGCTGAAAGATTAACAAAATCAAGAGAGTGGACCTACCTTGAGCCATCTCTTGGCGCAGATTGTCGACCAAAGCCACAAGTGCAGTCTCCATACCATAACCCGGAAGAAATCCTGACTACGAAGGATCAAGGAAACCGATCCGGTCCAGATGGCCCTAGAGCTGCTTGGCCACTGTCATTCAATAACCTTCCCTAAATAGGGGAGATTAGAGACGGGTCGATAGCTGGCCAGGGCGTCAACGTTGAGAGATGGCTTCTTGAGCAAGGGCCGCACTGCAGCCTCCTTCAGGCACTCCACAACCCTGCCCTCCACCAGGGAGGCATTGACCACCCGAGCCAGCAACACTCCTAGCATCTCCCGGTTGACCTTAACCAACCAAGACGGACAGTGATCAAGTTCACATCTTGTGCCCTACATAACCCCCAGCATCTCCACCGCATCTGAGGCCAATATCAACCCAAACTGATCACACACAATAGGAGAAGGCAGGGCATTCAGGTACACTCCCTGCCTCAAACGTGGCATCGAAACTGATGAATATGAGCGATTTTTGTCAGCAAATAAATCTATAAAATGGGCACAGCGAGCACTTGTATGCCTCCAGTTCCAGGTGCAGAGAGGCTGGACTGACCAGCCCCTTCACCATCCTAAATAAAAAGCTCAGCTGGATGAGATTTTGCAGACAATATGAAGGTAGCAAAGAGAACCTTCTTTGCAGCCTGCATAGCCACGGCATAGGCTCTCAAAGCAGCTCTATGTTGCAATCGGTCGGCTTCAGTATGGGTCCGATGCAACGCCTCGCTTCAGCAAGCACAGGTCATCCGTAAACCATGGAGCCCTGCACCGCCTACACATGGGAAGTGGATGCCTAGGAGCAGTCTGGTCGATGGCCTCGGTCAGCAAGATGTTTCAAAATGCTACAAGGTCATCGAGTGTACAGCCATCTAGGTCGGAAGGCACCACCCCCACAGCATTCTGGAACTGATCTGATTCCATAAGTCTCAGGGGTGTGTGTGTGTGTGTGCAAACTGAGCAAATAGGTTCCACACCCTGCTGGGGGCAGACATGTTCCGGGAGAGTGGTCCACATGAGATAATGAACTGTCCATGACAAGGGCATAGATGACATCTCCCCTACCTCAAGGCCAGTGTAGAATACCAAGTTCAGGGTATGGTGCACCCCACCCCCAGTGAGTCGGACCAAATACCCTCTGGGACAAATCCATGGTTACCATGGCGGCCATGAACTCTTCCTTTCCCCCCCCCCCCCAAAAAAAAAAATATATTGGTGTCAGCGTAAATGTTCAAGCCCCCCAGGGCAGTCGGTCATGGAGAGTGCAACACCACCCCTGACACCAAATCGGCTAAAGCAGGCAGGAATGCTGCTGTGCAGGTGTGTGCACGGTAAACAAGCAGCACCCCTAATTTGTCCCCATATGCCAAATTGACTATGAGGGGAAGATCCTCCATACCGGACGGGGTCTGCACTGGATATCTCTGTATGTCCCACTCAGCAGTAAAAATCATGGCTACACCCCCCCACCCCACCCCCCGTCCCAGTCACCGGGGTTGATGCTACATAGAGTATCCAGTCGGGACCAGGTCAGCCAAAGTAGGCCCCGCCTCCTCATCCAGCCAGGTCTCTGATACCAGGTCAGCCTCTTGGTCAAAGATCAAGTCACTGACCACAAAAGACTTATTAATGACTGACCTGGCATTTAATAACCGCATCACACGGCCCGGGGTCTTTCTGGCCGCCTTCACCATGTCATCTGCTCTGGGGGCAGTGAGAAGGACGGGTAACAAGCACCTAGATCCTCTCCAAAATCGAATATGCCCCCCAGAGGGATAGTACTACACACGCACCCTGGCCAGATCACTGGGTCAGTGAGGGGGATGCCCACCCTCCTAAGTCATGCCCACCCCTTTTGTGTGTGTGTGTGTGTATATATATTTCTCCCCTTCCCCCCCCCCCCAAAAAAAAATATCTGGCCTGGTCCCCCTCTCTCACAGAGGTACCATAAACCATCACCCCATTCCCCACCCCACCTCCCTTTAATTGTGAAGGGCCAGACCATTTCCAAGCACCCTTCTCTTAAGCTTAAAATGCCTTAAAACAACTAAAAACCACCTCTGCCCCAGACCATCAAAGTATTGCTCCCCCCCTCCCCCCAAGGGCCCTAAGGTGCGTGGCCGTTAGACGTGCTGCCAAGAGGCACGCTGCTTTTAAAGTCTTACCCCAGCCACCAGAATTCCCCGGCCCCACCCTCTCTCCCTCTGCCACTGGGATGGGGGGGAAGAATGGAACAAGAGGCTCAGGGAATCCCCGACCCACCGCACCGCCTCTTGCCTAGGGCTGGCAGCCCTGGATGACTTCAGGCCAAGCCCGGCTGGCTCCCAGCCCTACAGCAACGAGAACAGCAGGGCAGCAATAAAGGTGGCGTGCCTCTTGACTGCCGCAGCACCAAAGTCGTTCCCCAGCCTTTATGAAAGCAGACAAAATTCTACACTGTGTTTGGGACAAATGACCCCACAGCCCCATGACGCGTAGTGCTTTCATTTTTTATTATTTTTCTATTGGGCCCCCATGCCATGGCACTTGGAGCGCTTTACATAAAACACAACTTTTAATACCATCCCCTATTTAAATTTTTTCCTTTTGTGTTTTAATAAAAAAAACAAAAAACAAACAAACACAGGACTGTAATGGCTTATCATTGATTTTATTTTTCCCCAGAGAAACATTTACTCTCATCATATGGGTTTGCAACAACTACAGTATTAATTAAATGCAGGCATAATCTTGTGGTGGCCTTTCTTTGTTCCTGATTTTGTACTATTAACAAATATGTTTCTAAACTGAAAATGCTTTACCAATTTCAAAAAAGTTCGAGAAGCCGTCTACCCCATATAAGATTGCATGCTGACATCTTTTAACCTAACTAATCTTTTTTTATCTGGTGCAGGAATGTTGAGCTAATTTCAAACCATAAATTCCTTTGCTTGCCTGAAAAGAGTAAACTCGAGTACTTAACCAATTAAGTAAAAATATAGTCTGGTGACTGGTTTCTGAGAGGCGCATCTTAGGCTATTTAGAGAAAAAGCTTTTACTTTTAACCAATAATTTATTACTCTTAACTAAGCTTGTGTGAAAAGATTAAGCTGACCTGTCTCAGCACATGAAATTCCCCCTCTTGTAGAATTTGGTAAGGATAATAATAGTCTTAAAACAATTGAAAGCTGTATTTTTGAAATAAATCCTAGAATCATGAGGAGCTACATAATGCATGCTGTGTACACCATTTAGTGTTGGCAAGTGTTATGATTCTGGCACAGCAACTTGCTTAAGAAGACTCTCGTAGGCTTGGGTTGAACCTGCCTTTAACTAATTTTAAGTGTACTGGAATAACGTAGCATGCAGACAAGTACTGACTACTCCTTTTTATGGCAGTTGTGCTCCATTATACAGGCTTTTGGGCAGGGGGAACCTGTAACAAAACAATCGCCTCAGTAAGTAATTTGTACGCTATTATGCATACCTTTGATAAACAGGATATTCTAAGTAAATCCATAAAATAACGTACTACTTTACATGTTTGATTATTGCTAACTATTGCACTGCTTAGCAAAAACACCAAGCCAACATGTCCATCCTGAATTCTTCCCACACCCCTTCAGATGCTGAAAGCCCCAATAGCACCTCTTCAGGATCTGAAACCTCTAGCTTCTCTGCAGATTACTAGATTGTGTTAATTTGATTAAAAGCCTCCGTCTCCTGTACCAATGCTGTTGACTGGATCCAGCTTTCCACAGAAGATGGTGGGGATGGACACATTGCCTATTACTTTTTCCCCTAAAGAGAAACCTTTTGGCACATGTTTCTATGGGGCCTTAGTAAACACACCAGTCTGGTGGTATTGACTCGTGAAGGGGCTCCTTCCTCCTCCACTCTTACTTTGGGGGAGTCAAATATCTGGGAATTGTACCATCACTAAGAATTGATATCATTCATTTATCTGTGAATTGTTAAGAATTTGTTGTGAATAAAGAAGATTATTATTTGGTGTAATACTATACTCAAACCTTGTTTTGTATAGGTCCTTGGTGCAAAAGTGGTCACAAATGCACGAAGCCCAGGAGCAAAGTTCTACGGCATTGTAACCATGTTTTCTAGTACAGAGGTGGCTAGATGCATAGCACATCTTCATCGGACAGAGTTGCATGGACAACAAATTTCTGTTGAGAAAGTAGGTTTTAAAATATTTTTATGTAGTCAAATAGTTTGTCCTCGGTTGGTATTTGTTACTAAGGGTGTAATCCCCTGACATTGAAGTCAGTGGCCAAACTCCCATTGACTTTAATGGTGGAAGATTGCACTCTAAATGTATATTTTTAAAAACTGCAGGTGAAAGGTGATCCTTCCAAGAAAGAACTGAAGAAAGAAAGTGATGAGAAATCTGGCTCTGGAAGAAGTCTTGGGGATAAGAAAACTACATCAAGTGATAAAGCTAGCAAGTAAGAGCTGGTTTTTGTACCTGAGGTTTGGTCATTCCAAACAAAATAACATGTTGAAACAATATTAGCCAAACCTTGCTTACCTGGCTCTTTTCTTATGCCTTTTTTCCCTTTATTTTAAAAACAAGGACCTCATCAACCAAAAAAGAAGAAAAGAAATCTGACAAATCGGAGAAAAAAGACAGTAAGGAAGCCAAGAAAACTGAAGGTAAAGATGAGAAGAGCGATAATGGATCAAGCTGCCCTACTCAAGAATCCTCTAAAAAAAGTGAAGAAAAGAAGCAAATAAGTATGCAACGCAGCTGCTTTTCTGTTGTTTCAAACTCATTTCAAGATGAAATCTGAGATTTACAGAAAAACTTAAAACTCCCTTTTCCTAATTACAGGATAACTGGGATAACAAGTTCTAAATTTCTCTCTTGGCATACTTTAGAGAGAAACAAACATTTTTGCTTTGAACTTGGATCTTGAGTAATAGGACTGGTGTTTGTGAAAACTTCATACGGTTACAGAAGTGCAGTCAACAAAACTACTGGATCAGTGGTTTCCAAACTTTTGCCTACATAACTGATTTTGCCACTCAAAATATAATTGTGACCACAGACAGCAGCGCATACAAACTATATAAAATCACTGTGATTCTGACTAATTCACAGGTGGCATGAACCCACTTCGGGTCCCAACTAAGGCCACTTTCAGACATGGACCTCCTGCGCATATTTGGGCTGCGTGGGGAATGCGCAACCTGAATATGCGTGGGGATCAGCCGTTCCGAAAGCCCCTTTCGCACGTGACTTTGCCAGCAGAGAGAGATGGGATGTGGAGCTTGATGTCCTGCTCTGCATCCTGCGCGTCTCTGCCGGCAAAGATGCCGGGGTGTGTGTGTCAGAACGGCTGATCCCCGCGCATATTCGGGCATGTTTGAAAGTGACCTTAGTTTGGAAACTTCGGCACTTGATTGTTGTATTTAATCCATATGTACACAAAGCTTCTGAGGAGAGACGTGTCGGTCTGTACATCTTCTAGAATACCAACAGATTCTACTTTCCTTCACCAGTAAATGCTCTAGAGCAGGCAACTGAACTTCATCTTACAGAGTGTCATTCTAACTTGGATGAATCCATGTTAAAATGGAATCTGGTTTTATCTTATTTTTTCCTCCTATGGGTTAATACTTGTTTAATTCTTTTTAGGTGTAAGAAGTCCAGGTCACATGGTAGTTATAGACCAAACGAAAGGTGACCAAGTTCACACTAGGCCAGTGCGAAGGGGGAGGTTTGAGAAAGTAAGTACCTTTTTAAGTTGGCTCAAAACTCCTGTCTCCACACTGTTTTTGCAACAGTCTTATTTGGAATAAGTAAACAAATTACTGGTGGCTAGTTGTGATAGCTAAGACCATTACTATGATCTATTCTAAGCCAATGCAGTATCCAAAGATCTCCAGAAATGCATGTTACTTTGGTAATAACTAACAAAACCTCTGTCTACAGCTACCGATATTCAGGAACAGAGAACGTTTCATTCCGGATAAAATGAAGTTCAGAGAATACAGAGGTAGAAAAGACATCCTGCCCTTTGAGAAAATGAAGGAGCAAAGAATGCGGGAGCACATGGTTCGACTAGAGCGAATCCGCCGAGCAGTAGAGCTCAGAAGGTAGGGGAGATGGCAGGGCTGTTCCAGCTAAGCACTGGCTGGTGTATGTATGGTGGTGAGAAATCTAGTTATAGCGCACTCCTTCATAACAAGCTGCCTCTTTTGTGTCAAAGGATCAAATAATTACAATTACTCAGACCTAATCCAGAGGAGTTATGCTTTGGATCGAGAGACCCTGGCAAACTCCAGATTTAATACTTCAATCAGTAACTTTTTAAAATTTGAACCTCCATTGAAATGTGTGATAATTTTAAGAAGTATCATTCTTCGGGGGGGGGGGGGACACAGTTTTGTGAATTATTTTCTTTGAGGTCTCTAGACTCCTCTTTCTCTACAAAGTCGTGATCTGTGTCTGCACAACTGATTTTAGAAGATGGGACAACACTGTTTTTGTAATATCAGATGTTGATGAAAGTGGCATATAACATGAACCCATGTGTCTCTTTACTACAATATAGCATTCCCGTTGGATTAGACAAAGTTCATTATATCAGGGTGTTCACTTATAAGAGATCGGCAACATACAATTGATGGAAATGGTTCCTGAAGCTGGGATGGTTGTAAACGGGTGTTCATTTAAAATCGGGGTTTGTTACAGCGAGGTTTGACTCGTATTTAAATGTTTTTACTTCTGATTTTAAACAGGGCTGCTTTTGCACTACATATGCTTCGTAAAGGGAATGTGTACCAAGTCTGATCTCTTTATCGTCCTAATCTATCAAGTGTGGAAGCGAAGTAGTGGCTTCTACCTCTATTCCTTATATTTGGTGCTGAATGAATAGTTATACTTGGCCGTGCATTATACTCTGGCTTTTCCACTAAGCATGTGGAACCACAACTTCCTGTGCAAGCTTGAGCAGGCAGAAAATGCACCATTGTGCTTTGTGGCCAAAATTGGGGAGCAGTAACTGCTCCGGGGCGTACCTTGCTCTGCTGTAGCCTTGAAAATGGGGGCACAGCTCTGATCTGAAATTCTTGGCCACTTGTAGGTTCTTTGGTATGCTAGTGAATAATTCAGTACGTACATTACATTCAGGGACCCGTGTTCACTGTTTCCCCCCCTCGGGTGGCAGTGAGAAAAAGGGTGAACATTAGTCCCTGATTTATATTTAGAAGTTAAATAAATAGTATGTGTTTACATTTAGATAAATATTAACTTAAATAAACTTCAGGAGGCCAGCAACCCAATCTGAGCATTAAAAAGCCGTCTGCTTTCCAGTTGTGTTACCAAAATAAAGGCATCTTGCAAGCTCATTTAGAAGGAGCTTTCAAAGCATGTCTAAACCACCATGAGGATGTTTTTGGTCAAGGAGCAAGAAAGCTGCAAAGTTAAAGGGATTCTGTCAGCAGTCACCTGCTTTGCATGGCTTGAGTTCTTCCCTTTTGATATTGCATTGAGAGCTTCTCATAGGTAACCATATCATTGAAATTCTAATCTTTTAGGCGAAGAGAAATTGCTGAGCGAGAGCGTCGTGAAAGAGAACGTATACGAATAATGCGCGAACGTGAAGAACGTGAGCGGTTGCAGAGGGAAAGGGAGCGGTTAGAAATTGAAAGACAAAAACTGGAGAGAGAGAGAATGGAACGAGAGCGATTGGAAAGAGAACGCATTCGCATTGAACAAGTATGTTCCACTACTAGATATCTTTCTGCTTTTTACAGGATGTGGTGGTTTCTGCTTAGAACAAACAACTGCAAAGTATGAAAAAGTATGAAAAATATTTACTTTTGGTTTTTTTTTTAAAAAAAAAAAAGCTAAGGAGCTGGCAATGAATGAGCATCTCTCAACTTGTAATGGTTTGGTAGTGAGTTGTCGATCATCTGGGCATTCCATGGGTGGAGCTATCATTGGATACATCCATATATCTGTAGGCAGGTTCTTAGGTTAACTTTCACAGTGGGGCAAAACATTGTCCATGTGAAATCTAAGAAGCCATAAGTATTTCTTGTATAGGTATTGAATTTACACCAATTGTCCATGTGAAATCTAAGAAGCCAGAAGTATTTCTTGTATAGGTATTGAATTTACACCAATTCTAATATGAAATGCCTAGAATGGTCAGACTTTCAAACACTCTATCATCAGTTATTAGCCACTAGTCTTCATTTTAATGAACTGGCATGCCAAAAAAGACCTCTGGCTCTGCTTCCTAACACCATTGAAGAGTACACATTATACAACTGTAATGAATAAAGATTTCTCTTTAAAACTGAGTCATCATTGATAGGGCTTACTAAAGAGAAGCCCAGTGGTTAACATAGAAAACAAATTTGATCTGATTATTTTATTTACTTGTTTATCAACATTTTTATATTGCCCTGTTTGCCAATAGCGACTCAAGGCAGTGTACAACAAATATAAATAACCATAACATATAAAATCCAGGATAAAATAAAACAATAAAAGCTCAATTAAAAAAATCCAACTTAAACTCTCCCCACCCATTCCCCTCACCGAATGCCTGGCAAAATAGCCAGGCTTTACACCAACTGTGAAATGAGGAGAGGTCCCAAGAGAGTCTAATCTCTGCCGGAAGGGCATTCCCGAGTTGCGGTGCAGCCATGAGAACACCTTTTCAAATGTGTCTTGTGTCGCGCCCCAAGAAACCTGGGAGACCTCCAACAGGGCACCGCTGGAGGATCGCGGGGGTCAATTGAGGACACGGCGGGGGGTGGGGCAGTCCTGCAGGTAGACAGGGCCCAGGCCGTATAGGGCTTTAAAGGTTCTAACCAACATGCCCAGAAGATTATACGCAGCCAGTGCAAAGAAAGGAGCACCGGTGTTACGTGCTCCTGGCAACCCACCCCTGTTAGGAGGCGGGCCACCACATTCTGCACCTGCTGAAGTCTCCAGATGGTTACCAAGGGTAGCCCCACGTAGAGCGTGTTACAGTAGTCAAGCCGTGAGGTGATGAACACATGGATGATGGAGGCAAGATCAGGGCCTGAGAGAGGTGGTCGAAAACGATGGAAAAGATGTAACTTATTAAAGGCACTCCTCACCACAGCCTCCACCCGGGCATCCAGGCGGAGCTGCGAATCATGGAGAACCCCCAGACGCCGAACTTGAGGGACCAAAGTTAGATGCACCTCATCAATGATGGGAGCCTCCACATACACACCCCTGCCCACAAGCATCACCTCCGTCTTGTCGGGGTTCAGCCTAAGGCAGCTTGCCCTCATCCAATCCCCCACCATAACCAGGTACTGGGTGAACACCGAGACTGCAGGGCCTGGGTTGGATGAAAACAGAGAGGTACATCTGGGTGTCGTCAGCATATTGATGATGCACAACTCCAAATCCTCTCATGATTTCACCCAGTGGCTGCATATATACATTGAACAGGAGAGGGGACAGAATAGAATCCTGCGGGACTCCACATATAAGATCCCAGGGAGATGAACACTCCCCCAGAACCACACACTTGAGTTCTACCAACCAGAAAGGAGGGGAACCGTTCAAGAACAGTTCCACTCACCCCAGCACAGTCCCGCAGACATGTCACCAACAACTCATGTTCAACTGTATCATATGCCACTGAAGGATCTAACAAAATCGGGAGAGTGGACCTACCTTGATCCATCTCCCAGCGCAGCTCGCCGACAAAAGCCACAAGTGCAGTCTCCATACCATATCCCGGATGAAATCCCAATTTGCGAACGATCAAAAAACCTGATCCGGTCCAGATGTCCCTAGAGCTGCTTGTCAATAGCTGGCCAGGGCGTTGATGTTGAGAGATGACTTCTTGAGCAAGGGCGTACCACAGCTTCCTTCAGGCACTCCACAACCCTGCCCTCCACCAGGGAGGCATTGACCACCCCAGCCAGCAACGCTCCCAGCATCTCCCGGCTGGCCTTGACCAGCCAGGATGAACATGGATCAAGCTCACAAGTTGTGGTCAGCATAGCCCCAACCCAAACTGATCCTACAAAACCGGACAAGGCAGGTCATTCATAGCCTCGGGTACACTCCCTGTCTCAAGCATGGCATCGAAACAGTGGCAAATGCAAGCTATTTTTGTCAACAAAAAAGTCTATGAATTGGTCACAGAGAGCACTGGATGCCTCCAGTTCCAGGTGGCGAGAGGCTGGACTGACCACCCGGACAAGCTTAACTGGAAAACACTTTGCGGACAACTTGAGGGTACCAAAGAGAGCTGCCTTTGCTACCTGCATAGCTGTCGCAATCGGTTGACTTCAGCATGGGTCCAGCGCCACCATCACTAACCGCCTCCCTTCCTGCTTCAGCAGGTGCAGGGTGTCTGTAAACCATGGACCCATGTGCCACCTATGCAGAGGGAGTGGACGCTTGGGAGCCATCTGGTCGATGTCCTTGGTCAAGGTGTTCCAAAACATCACAAGGTCATCGAGCATACAGCCATCAAGGTTGGAAGGCACATCGACGGCACCCCCACCCCCCCATTCCAGAAGCAATCCAGTTCCATAGGTCTCTGCGGGCAAACCAAACAAATGGGTTCTGCACCCTGCTGGGGGGCCGACATGTTCCGGGAGAGTGGACCGCAGGAGATAATAATCTGTCCATGACAAGGACATAGATGACACCTCCCCCGCTACCAGATTTCCCCACCTCAAGGCCAGTGCAGAAAGCAAATCCAGAGTATGCCCTCCCTGGTGAGTCAGGTCAGATACCCTCTGGGAGAAGCCCATGGTTGCCATGAGCTCCTGCTCTGCCCCCCTAACAGTGGTGTCGGCTTGGATATTGAAGTCCCCCAGGACAACCAGTTGTGGAGAACACCACTTCCAACAGCAGAGTGGCTAAAGCAGGCAGGGGGTGCTGCTGTACAGGTGGATGCACAGTAAAACAGCACCCCTAATTTGTCTCCACATGCCAAATCGACTACGAGGTGAAGGCTCTCCATGCTGGATGGAGTCTGCACTGGATATTTCCCTATATAGCTCAGTCATCCCTAAAAACCACGCACGCGCGCGCACACACACACACACACACCAGTCCCTCTAGCCATGACTGATGCTGCACAGAGTACCCAGGTCAGCCAGAATAGGCCCCGACATTTGGTCCAACCAGGTGTCTAATACATACCAAGTCAGCCTCCTGGTCAAGGATCCAGTCCCTGACCACAAAAGATTTATTAATGACCGACCCAGCATTTAACAGCAGCAACACATGGCATGGGGTCCATCCGTCCTCCATCACCATGTCATCTTCGCTAGGGGCAACGAGGCGAACAGGTAGCAAACATCTTGATCCTCTCAGAGATCAAATAAATCCTCCAGAGGGACCGTACCATCCCCGGCCTGTCACAACCTCTATAACAGAACCCACCCCACCCCCCTTCTCTCGGCCAACCCCTCCTGGTCCCATTCCTCCCGACTGGATTGCAGGTCGGTGAGAGGGATGCCTACCCTTCTAAACAACCCCCTTTCACAGGGAGTGTACATCACATTCCTCCCCACAGTCCCTGAACTAGTTCCCCTCTCTCACAGAGGGACCATAGACTCCTCATCCCTCAAACCATCAGAGTATACCCTCTGTCTCTTCCCCCCCCCCCCCCCCAATTGTGTCGGGGAACTGCCAGAAATATAAAAGTTAATCCAACTATGGTATCTTTGCATCTAGTAAATCTTAAGCTTGCATCATGTAGTCTCCCTTGCATTTTTTGTAGGAACGTCGCAAAGAAGCAGAGCGTATTGCTCGTGAGAGGGAAGAGCTTCGTCGGCAGCAGCAGCAGCTTCGTTATGAACAAGAAAAAAGGAATTCTTTGAAACGTTCTCGTGATGTAGATCACAGGTAGCATCTTTCGAATGTTACAATTCCACCTTCAACTTATAATTCAGAATGCTCTAAAGCTGGCTTGTGTATAGAACGGTCACACCCTTCCCTGGCTGGATTGAATATTTATCCAGTTCTTTCTTTTCTCTCTCCTTCCTTTCTGCAGAGTAGTTTGCTTGCAGTAGAATAAATAATCATAATTTCTATTTTTATATTGCACCCCCTCTGCCATGGCACTCTGAGCGCTTTACATAGAACAATTTAACGCAAGTGTAATCTTCTCAGCAACCCTGTGAGGTAGGTTAGGCTGAGAGAATATTGTAACTGGCCCAAGGTCGCCCAGTGAGTTTCTGGCTAAGGGGAAACTTGAACCAGGATCTCCCCCCTACCTCTTGGTCCAGGTACTGCACACTTAACAGTGGGATAGGTATCTATAATTAACATCCTGTCATCAACTGATCAATTATGGAAGCTAAAGTACCCTGTCATT
The DNA here is from genome assembly GCA_003113815.1 of Sphenodon punctatus. Classification (NCBI taxonomy): domain Eukaryota; kingdom Metazoa; phylum Chordata; class Lepidosauria; order Sphenodontia; family Sphenodontidae; genus Sphenodon; species Sphenodon punctatus. Next base: position 962,897 of record QEPC01011914.1, on the reverse strand, counting down.
CTTTGGGATGATCATAGTTGCACATAAATGCAGGGGAAAAGGCATTATCTCTTTTGCTATATGGAAGAATTTGCTTGGGTTGGCTTCTACTGGAATTCATTTGTGCCTGCTACTACATTGAGCGCTGAACACAAAGCCAGTAACAAGTTGAAAGAAACTTGATTCATGTATTCCCTGGTACTTGTCTCTTAAATTAGAACCAAGAATATATAAATATTTAAAATTAAACTTTGTTGTCCCGCAACACTAGGGCAACAACCGAGAGTACCTCTCCACATGCTTTTATTGAACCTTTTATTGAACCTTCCCTTTTTAGGGAAGGTTATGGAATGGGTGGTAGCCCAGCAGCTGCAGGAGCATCTGGACCGGATTAATTTTCTCGATTCCCTTAGTCTGGCTTTCGTCCGGGATATGGCACAGAGACTGCGTTTGTGGCCTTGGTCGATGACCTCTCCCGTGAGTTGGCCCAGGGTCGTTTGACCCTGTTGATCCTGTTAGATCTCTTGGCTGTGTTTGCCGTTGATCATGAGTTGTTGGTGACTCGGCTGCGGGACCGGGCAGGGATTGGTGGGACCGTTCTTGAGTGGTTCTGCTCTTTCCTGCCTGGGAGAGTCCAGCATGTGGTCCTGGGTGACTTTGCATCTTCTCCCCGGGGCCTCGTGTGGAGTCCTGCAGGGTTCTATCCTGTCCCCTCTCTTGTTCAGTGTGTACATGCAGCCTTTGGGGGCGGTTGTTGGGGAGTTTGGGGTGAGGTTTCATCAACATGCTGATGACACCCAGCTACATCTCTCTTTTTCATCCCACTCCGGCCCAGCTGTCTCGGTGCTTACCATTTGACGGCTGTGGGGGATTGGATGAGGGCGAGCCGCCTGAAGTTAAATCCCGACAAGACTGAAGTAATGGTTGTGGAGAAGGCCGGGGGGAGTGGTGCCCCCATCATTGATGGGGGTCTCTCATCCCCTGGTATCTCAGGTTTGGAGTCTGGGGGTGCTCCTGGACCCACAGCTCCGCCTGGATGTCCAGGTGGCGGCTGTGGCGAAGGGGGCATTTCGCCAATTACATCTGGTGTGTCAACTTCAGCCGTATGTCTCGGACTCAGATTTGGCCACAATCGTCCATGCTTTTATTACCTCGAGACTGGACTATTGTAACACACACTATGTGGGGCTACCCTTGGTGCTGGTTCGGAGACTGCAGCTGGTGCAGAATGCGGCGGCCCATCTCTTGACTGGGACGGACCGACGCAAGCACATTACACCAGTGCTTTGCTCTCTGCACTGGCTGCCGATAGTCTTCTGGGCCCAATTCAAGGTGTTGGTGTTGACCTTTAAAGCCTTAAACGGCTTGGATCTGAAGAACTGCCTCACCTGCCGGATCCTGGATTGGTCCCTGCGGTCAGCTGGGGACACCCTCCTCGAGGTCCCCCGGGTTTCTCGGGTGTTCTCTGTGGCTGCGCCGCGGTTTTGGAACTCCCTCTCAACAGAGGTCCGCCTGATTACCGATTTCCCCTCTTTCCGTAGACAATGTTAAGACCTGGCTGTTCCGCCGTGCTTTTCCTGAGGGGTTGGGGGGGTTGGGTTAGGGTGGGGGGTTATTTTGTATTCTGTTTTAATAGTATTTTAATTGTATTACTGCTGTTTTAAATCGTTGTTTGCTGCCCTGAGATGCTTTTAGCAGGAATGGGTGGCATACAAATTTTATAATAATACTGGTGACCCTCCCCCAAGAAAAGCCAGGCTGCCACATTCTTCCGGGGATCCTCCTGGCCATCCAGTCAGGACAGTAGGGTAGATCCCGCCAACTACCAGTAGGAGGCAGACAATCAACTTTGAGGAGTCTACTAGGAGGAATCTATCCTACGCTCCCCAGTTTGTCTTCCTCGGAGCAGTAAGGAAGCAGGCAAACTGCCCTCAAGGATTGAAGGAGACAGGAATGGGCAGCAATAAAACAGATAAGAATTTGGACTCCTGGTGCCAGGGGGAGGGTAATTCTCCTCCCTGTTCACCTCCCCCCTTGGGGGGATTCGGAGCACCGACCAGGCACCCCCTTCCCCATGGGGGTACCCGAAGAGCGGGCGCAGCAGCCCTCCCCCATTGGAAGCTGTCTGCAGGCACTGATTACTAGCCCTGCCTGGGCAAGGAGACAGGCCCATAGAGCACAAGGTGGGGGGCCAGTCAGCCCACAGAGCCACAGCTAGACCCGGCAAGGTGATCGCTTCCCCTCGCTCTTGCAACTAGGACTCTTCCGGTCCTCTTAGAGCTCCGGTAGCCCTATTCCCCTCCCTTCGCCGCCACCGCCTGCAGTCTTAGCCTGGTGCACGACAGAGCACCCGCCGGGCTCGGAGCAAGAAATGGCAGTAGAGAAGCCGACCCGGCTTGTCAGCAGCTCAACCCGAGGTGTGAAGAGGGACCCCCAGGGAGACGCCAGCTCAGCGTGCATCCAGGCAGTCTCGGGCTGCGAAGTTAGTGGCCACAGCAGCAAATCTGGCCATGATCGCCGCGCCCCCCCCCCCCTTACAGGTGGGGTCAGTTAGTCAGGCTGCATCTGAGGCGCCCCTCCCCCCACGGCTCGATAGCGCGCCGACGGGACACGAGGCAAGTGCAGCAAGGACGCCCCGCCCCCTACAGCTCATCTTCGCGCCGGCGGGAAGGAGGGAAACCATGGCCACCAGAAGAAAGGCTGCTGCTGCAGCAGGCGCAGGGATGACAGACGAGGAGGCTGCAGTGAGTCCCCCCCCTGCCCCCCCAGACCAGGACCCCCATATGGAGGTCCTGTGGGAGATCCTATCCGAGCTGTAAAGGAAGAGGTCCCCTCCCCGACCAAGGGATCAAAGACCTTATAAGAACCACTCCAAGGGGGCAGGAAAGGGCAAGCAACCCCTCCCCATGACGTCCCGCAGGCCTGCTCGACCCCTCGACTCCCCAACTTCCTCGGACGAGGAGCAGAAGAGATTGTCTGTCCATTCCTCAAAGGAGGAGAGGACCCGTAGGCACAAGAAAAGGACTAGGCACGGAACAAATCACCCCCCGCAGAGGCCAGTGAAGAAGAAGTCTCGATCTGAGCGGGACACAAGAAGGGACAGTGATGAGGACCTGTCAGGAAGGAGAGAAACAGAAGAGACTGAGTTAGACCCCTCCCCTGATCCCGACAGGCAGTGTCCAAGCAAATACAGGGACCAAATTTATGATTTGGTTGTGAAAGCGCTCCACCTGAAACAAAAGAAGGAGAAGGGAGCCTCTTCAAATTCCTCAGAGGAGGAAGAGAGAGAGTACCTTCCCCGGGCAAGAGACAGAGGTATGATTTTTAGACAAGGCATATGAGAAGATGATCAAGAAAGAATCCCCATAGAGCCTCTAGGATGACCAAGTCCCAACTTTCCCTTTATTCCTTCACCAAGAAAAAGAATTCCATTCTGGCTATTCCAAAGGTGGATGCAGCGACCCTGGCCAGGAACTCAGTCTTCCCCACGGAAGGAGAGTGTTTTTTCCGAGATCCGACGAACAAAGGTATAGACTGCAACTTGAGAAGAAATTTCAAGAAGGTCTCCTCGATTATCAAAATGACCATAGTCACATCGTACTTCTTGAGAGCCCTGATGGTCGGATAAAGAGAGCTTCATACCTCAGAGTCTCCAAAAAGACAACCAGAATCCTGTCCACAAGAATTCAACTAGCCTATACCTTCATGGCAGATTCCTCCACCGACATACTTCGCTGGGCCTCAAGAGCGGCCGCTTCCAACGTGGCAGCCATCTCCGCTATTATGGTTGAGATTGTGGAAGGGTGATAACACCTCCAAAAATGCTTTGATCGGCAGGCCATTCCAGGGCACAAGTTATTTGGCATGTGTCTTGACAGAGTACTGGCAGACACAGTGGACAAGTCCAAGAAACAGACCCTGTAGAGTGTGGGAGTCCAGAAGAGGAATATTTGTCTCTTTAATGCATCTTATACCCTGGCTGGGGGTTCCAGACAACCCTTCTTCCCCCACAGAGGAAGTCAACAGAGGTACAGACCTCGATGGCAGAAGCAGACGGGAAATGACAATAGAGCCAAACAACGACAAGGAGCAGGCTGTCCCAAGTTGGATGCCTGACTGCAGAGCGCCCAGCCTCCGCGAGCAGTCAGAGCTGGGGGGAAGACTACAGAGGTTTGCGGCGCAATGGGCAATCACCACCACAGACGCGTGGGTTCTTCAGACCATTCAACGGGAGTATGCGATAGAATTCCAGCACTCCCCCTACCAGTACTTCTGCGCATCGCCAGTATCCAGCAACCGAGACGAACAGAAATAATCAGACTCCAAACCATCGCAGCTATAGAGGAGGTCCCGTTACTCGAACGCAGACAAGGCCTATACTCCATCCTATTCTTGGTGCCAAAAAAGTCAGACGAATGGAGAGCGGTCCTAGATCTGAAAAGACTAAACCAGGTACAGAAATTCAGGATGGAGACCCTTCAATCGATATGGACAGTAATAGCGCAAGGGGAATGGGTGACGGCTCTCGACTTGAAGGAGGCCTATCTTTATGTCCCCGTCCGGCTGTCACACAGACAGTGGCTCCGATTCAGTTATGCACAGCAGCACTGGCAGTACACAGCCCTAACGTTCGGCCTGGCGACTTTACCAAGAACGTTCTCCAAGGTGCTGATCGCGAACCTGTGAACGGAGGGAATAATACCTCAACGATATCCTAGTCAGATCCCCGTCCTGCAAGCAGGCACGAAGGGATGTGAACAAAGTAATAGAATATCTAAAAGACCATGGCTTAGTCATCAACTGCGAAAAGAGCCATCTTGTTCCCTTTCAAACACTAGAGCACCTAGGGGTGGTGTTGGACACCAAACAGTGCAGACTATTCCTCTCTGAGCAGAGACAGCTGAAACTAGAACTACTGATCCAACAAGTCACAAGAGCTCACAAGTTCAAACTGAAAACCCTCGCGAGCCTTCCAGGAGCCACGAAGTCCTGCTTAGGGATTCTACAGTGTGCCGAATTCCACTTGAGACCCTTGCAGCGCTTCCTGCGCCCATGGCAGGATGCTCTGACCCAAGGAGAGAATCCTTGGATCATGGTACCCGCATCTCTAAAGAGATCCTTGAAGTGGTGGACTCAGCCAGACAGGTTCTCTCCCGGGGTGCCACTCTCCGATCCGGGGAGAACGGCACTAACAACAGACTCAAGTCTCCTAGGTTGGGGAGCTCACACTCAGGGCCACACGTCGCAAAGCAAGTGGCTCCCTTGGGAGAAGACCAACCGCATCAATTGGCTAGAGCTGAGAACAATTTACTTAGCTCTGCGGGATTTAACCCCAATGTTGACAGGGAAGGATGTAATAGTATATACAGACAACACCGTGGTGAAGGCCTACATGAACCATCAAGGGGGGTCGAGATCCGAAGCACTCCACCAAATGGCATCCATTCTCATCAGGTGGGCAGAGAGCAACTTGAAGTCTCTCAGGGAAATTCACATCAAAGGACAAGCCAACACACAGGCCGACTGGCTCAGCAGGGTGCACTTGGACCAGGGAGAATGGTCTCTTCACCCCTCGGCATTCTGGGCCATAGTCAACCAGTTCGGATCTCCCTCGGTCGACCTGTTCACCTCTCCAGACAACACAAAGACTGAGAGCTTCGTGTCCCGGCACCCAAATCACAAAGCAATCACCTTCAACGCATTGAACTGCATCTGTCTTCAGGGACTCCTCTATGCGATCCTGCCATTCCCGCTCATACAACGGACAATAGCGAAAGTCAGGAAGGAGCGGACAACCATCATCCTAGTTGCTCCCTACTGGCCACGGAGACCATGGTTTGCAGACTTACAGGATCTCAGTCCAGAGCCCCCGCTCAGACTGACAGTGATGCCAGACCTTTTATCTCAGGGCCCGATACTGTACGACAAACCAGAGACTCTCAAACTGACAGCATGGAAATTGAGAGGAGAGTGTTAAATATGCTAGGCTACTCCAGGAAGGTCTTGGACACAATGCTCCAGTCCAGGCGACTGGCAACTAGACGTATTTACCAAAGTACCTGGACCACCTTCGCGAGGTGGTGTGAGGTTAAGCTCCTTAGGCCAGAGAGGGCTTCCATCAAAGTAGTCTTAGGTTTCAACCCCTTATCTAGCCCCTCCTTCAGGAAATCTAACACCCTTCAGAGACAAATAGCAGCCCTCAATAGCGTGCTAGGGACAGTGAAAGGCTGTAAGATTTCCAGGCACCCGCATGTGGTGCATTTCCTTAGGGTGGCAAGGATCTTATCTCCACCTGTGGTTAATAGATTCCCGTCATGGAACCGGGACCGCCTTCTCAGGGCCCTTACTGAGGTTCCGTTTGAGCCTCTGGCCGAGGTTTCTCTATACTACCTGCCCCTAAAGATCGTGTTCCTGGTAGGCATCACCTCGGCTAGAAGGGTCTCAGAGCTGAGGGCTCTTTCCATGGACCCGGCTCTGTGTTCCTTCAAGGAGTCTTCAGTGACCCTGAGGCTGGATCCGGCCTTCAGCCCCAAGGTGGATACCCGTTTTCATAGGGAACTAGAGGTTATTCTACTCTCGTTCTGCCCAAATCCCTCTCACCCCTTGGAGCGGGAGTGGCACACACTAGATGTCAGGAGAGCCCTAAAAGTTTATCTACACAGAACAAGGGTATTTAGAAAGACATCGGCCCTGTTTGTTTCGTATAACCTTTAGAGGAAGGGTTTGAAGGCTTCCAAATCCTTGCTAGCCAAATGGATGACGTGTATTTCCGAAGCCTATAAGGTAGAAGGGAAGCTTCCCCCAGCGGGGGTATTTGCTCACTCTCTTAGGGATGCAGCAACATCACAGGCCTTTTGTAATACAGCTTCCTATGGGGAAATCTGCCGGGCGGCGGAATGGTCCTCAGGGCATTCCTTTATAAAGCACTATAGGATTCCTCTGCAGGACTCAGCCGACGTGGCCTTCGGGAGATGGGTACTGCAGGCGGTTCTTTAGGGAGTGCTCACGTACTCCGTCGTTCGGCAGGCAGCTACCGAGACCTCCCTCCATGAGTTTCTCCCTCCCTGAGTAGGATGGGTACTGCTCTGGTACGCCCCTACTGTCCTGACTGGATGGCCGGGAGGATCCCCCAGGAGGAAGGAAAATTGGGCACTTACCTCTGAATTTTCCTTCTGCGGGGGATGCTACTCGATGGCCAGTCCCCACCTGGAGTGAGGGTGTTTTTCAGGGGACTAGGGTCGAGGAACCTGGTCGGGTCTCTGACTCTCGGAGAGCAGAGGCACAGGACCATTTAGCAGGGATGGAGTTATGTTAACCTCGATAGTTCATTTTCAGTTGAGATTAGAATGTATAAGACTTAGATGAGGAATAGAGCTATACAAAGCTGGGGAGCTGAGGATAGATCCCTCCTAGTAGGCTCCTCAAAGTTGATTGTCTGCCTCCTACTGGTAGTTGGCAGGATCTACCCTACTGTCCTGACTGGCTGTCCAGGAGGATCCTCCGCAGAAGGAAAATTCAGAGGTAAGTGCCCAGTTTTCCTTTCTGCACCCGCTGCAGTTTCTGAACAGTCATCAAGGGAAGCCCCACGTAGAACATGTTGCAGTAATCTAGCTTTGAGAGTAATCCATCAAAATGATGGGTTATGGATTTCATAATCCATCATTATGAAAGCATGGATGATTGTGGCCAGATCAAATCAGAAAGAAAGGACTGCAGCTTCTTCACCAGATGCAGTTGTGAAAAGCACTCCTGGCCACCACTGCAACCTAATGTTCCAGGCAGTGTGAGGGATCCAGGAGCACTCCAAGGCTGTGAACTTAGGTAACCAGAGGAGGTGGGGCTCCATCAATAACAGGGGTCCCAATCTTCCCCACCCCCAAGTCACAGGGTCAGCCAATCATTGTCACTTCAGTCTTGTCTGGATTCAACTCACCCTCCTGCAGTCTCCAACAGCAGCCAGGCACTGTGTAAGCACTGAGACCACATGGCCTAGGTCAGAATAAAAAGAGAGCTGAGTGTCATCAGCAAGTTGATGGCACCTCCGATCATGCCTCCGTATGATCTTGCCCAGTGGCCTCCGGTACATATTGAACAAGAGGGGAAACAAGATGGAACCTTTCAGGACACCACAGGGGACGTTTTGAGGGAATGACAAGTATTTTCTCATCACCATCAGCTGAGACCTCCCCAACAGGAACTAACGAAACTAATAAAGCAGTCCTGCTCACCCCTGCCAGGTCCTGCTGCCATGTCAACACCACCTCCATGGTCAACTCTATTGAAGGACACTGAAAGATCTTACAAGAACAGGGTATGGTTTTCTCTGTCACTCTCAAGTCATAGATCATCAATCAAAGCCTCAAACGCTGTCTCCGTAATATGGCCAGGATGAAAGCCAGACTGAAATGGGTACAGGAATCTGATATCAAGATAATAAACCTGAAAAAGGGTTTAAGCAGTTCGAATGGAAAACACTTTCACAGTATGTTCTTAATTGACAGATCAGTTAATTAAGTAGTCTCTTCACAGAAACACACTGAACAGTGGTTCATGGCATTGGTTGTAAGCATCTTATTTCAGTAGTTGGGGATCCTCTTATTGGCAATTAAGTCTTCAGCTAGAATTTGAACATGACCTTCTAAATGGCAGAGACGTATGGCTATGATCTCCATATACTTAACATAAGAAGTGCCATACTGGGTCAGACCAGTGGTCCATCTAGCCCAGCATCCTGTCTCCGACAGTGGCCAATCACAGTGGCTTGGGAAAAGCACCCAACAGGTCACAATGAGCAATCCATTCCCTGTTCTCCCCCAGCTCCTGTCATGTTCCCTGATCCTGTCTGGCTACTAGCTGCTAATGGACCTATCTTCCAGAAACTTGTCCAAACCTCTCTTAAACGTAGCGCTAGTACTGGCCCTTATCACAACCTCTGGCAGTAGATTCCACAACCGAATTTATATGCTGAGTGAAGAAATACTTGATTTTAAACTTGCCACCCATGAGTTTCATGGAGTGTTCCCTAGTTATAGTACTAGTTGAGAGGGCAAATAACTGTGCCTTGTTTATTAGTTCTACACCACTCATGCTTTTATAGACCTCTATCATATCTCCTCTCAGTCATCTCTTCTCCAAGCTGAAGAGCCCCAACCCACCGCCTCTCCTCATACGGGAGCCCTTCCGTGCTCTTGATCATTTTTGTTGCCCTTCTCTGTACCTTTTCTAGTTCAGCTATGTCTTTTTTGAGATGGGGCGACCAGAACTGCACACAGTATTCGAGGTGCGGTCGCACCATTCATTCGTATGCAGGCATTATGACCTCAGTTTTATTCTCTATCCCCTTCTGAATAATTCCTAACATTGTTTGCTTTTTTGACTGCTGCTGCGCACTGGACTGTGGATTCCACAGCGACCCCTAGATCCTTTTCCTGAGTAGTAACTCCTAGCTTAGTACCCAGCATTGTGTATGCATAGTTTGGATTATTTTTTCCCTACATGCATCACTTTGCACTTGTCCACGTTAAATCTCATTTGCCATTTAGATACCCGGTGTCCTAAGAGCCTGTTGAAGTTCTTCACTCTGCTTGTGTTTTAACTACCTTGAATAACTTGGTGGTGTCTGCAGATTTGGTCACCTCACTCTGAATGCCCTTTTCCAAATCATTAATGAATCCATTAAACAGCACCGGTCCCAATACAGACCCCTGAAGCACACCACGTTTTACATCTCTCCATTGTGAAAACTGACCATTTAGTCCAACCCTTTTGCTTTCTATCCTTTAATCAGTTACCAATTCATAGTAAGACGCTACCTCCTATCCCATGACCTTTTTAATTTTCTCAAGAGTCCAAATGCTTTCTGGAAATCCAGGTACACTAGATCTACTGGGTCTCCCTTGTCCACATATTTATTTACACCCTCAAAGAATTCCAAAAGGTTAGTGAGGCATGACTTAGCTTTACTAAATCCATGTTGACTCTTCCCCATGAAGCCAGGTTTGTCAACATGCCCTGTAATTCTGTCCTTAATGATGATTTCCACCATTTTGCCCAGCACAGACATCAGGTTTACTGGTCTGTAGTTTCCAGGATTGCTTCTGTATCACTTTTTAAATATCAGAGTTACATTTGCCACCCTCCAGTCCTCTGGTACAGTGGCAGATTTTAGTGACAGGTTACTTATAACTTGTTTATAAAATATCCATAACAAATAGGGTGTTTACTTATTTTTTTTTCTTAAAAGGAGAGATGATACCTACTGGAATGAGAATAAAAAGATGGCCTTGGACACAGAAGCACGTTTTAGCCATGGGTCTGACTACAATCGGCAACAGAATAGGTTTAATGATTTTGACCATAGAGACCGAGGGCGGTACCCAGAAGGCTCATCGGTGCCATCATCCTCTTTTGAAAGGTATGTTTGCACGTGATAGCTGCTAAAGCCTTGTATTAAGGCAATAGTCAAATGTGACATTGTCACTCCTATTTAGATGCGATATTTCTCTTGAAGGTGATTGAAGTGTATACCCATTCAATGAGATAAAGATATAATGTAGGGTGTCCCATGATTAAAACTCTGTCTGTGGGTTACAGTTGCAGAGAACTGTAAGATGGCTGGGAGAGTGGAGATGGGTTTATATTTTAGATGTGATATTCAAGCATAATAGCTACCCTTTGCTATCCTATGGCATCGTGCAGGGTAGCAACTGTATTTATTTCATTTGTTTATACGCCGCCCCCTCCTGCCTCAGGCATCTTGGGGTGGCTTACATCATATTATAAACCATTTAAAACATTGAAACAACAGTAATAACTACAATTAAAAACAGTATAACACCCACCCCATCTCCCTCGGGAAAAGCCTGGCGGAACAACCAGGTCTTATGCTGTCTACGGAAAGAGGGGAGGTCAGTAACCAACGGACCTCCAACAGGAGGGAGTTCCATAGCCGCGGCGCAGCCCCAGAGAACACCGTCCTCGTGGTAGAAACTCGCGGGACCCCGATGAGAGCACCCCAGCCAACCGCAGGGGCCGATCCAGGTCCTGGAGGGTGAGGCGGTCCTGCAGGTCGGTGGGGCCCAAGCCGTTTAGGGCTTTAAAGGTCAACACCAACCCTTTGAATTGGGCCCGGAAGACTATCGGCAGCCAGTGCAGAGAGCGAAGCACTGGTGTAATGTGCTTGTGTCGGCCCATCCCAGCCAAGAGATGGGCCGCCGCATTCTGCACCGGCTGCAGTTTCCGAACCAACGTCAAGGGTAGCCCCACGTAGAGTACGTTGCAGTAATCCAGTCTTGAGGTAATAAAGGCATGGACGATTGTGGCCAGATCCAAGTCTGAGACATACGGTTTAAGCCGACGCACCAGATGTAACTGGCGAAATGCCCCTTTCTCCACAGCCGCTACCTGGACATCCAGATGGAGCTGCGGGTCCAGGAGCACCCCCAGACTCCGGACCTGAGAAACCAAGGGAGGGAGGACCCCATCAGTGATGGGGGCCATCACTCCATCGGCCTTCCCCATAACAATCACCTCCGTCCTTGTCAGGATTTAATTTCAGGTGCCTCGCCCTCATCCAATCCCCCACAGCGGACAAGCACCGGGTATGCACCGAGACGGCCGGGCCTGAGTCGGAGGAAAATGAGAGAGCGAGCTGGGTGTCATCAGCATATTGATGACATCTCACCCCATACTCCCTAACAACCTCCCCCAAAGACTGCATGTACACATTGAACAAGAGAGGGGATAAGATAGAACCCTGAGGAACCCCATGCGTGAGGCCCCGGGGGGGAAGATGAAAACTCCCCAAGGCAGAAAAGAGTGGAACCAACAGTGTCAAATGCAGCCGAGAGATCTAACGGTTGAATGACCCCAGTCCAACTCACAAGAGAGTTCATCAGCCAAGGTCACAAGTGCAGTCTGTGTCATAACCTGGACGAAAGCCTGACTGCGAGGGATCGAGAAAGTTGATCTTGTCCAAATGCTCCTGAAGCTGCTGAGCCACCACCCGTTCAATAACCTTCCCTAAAAAGGGAAGGTTAGACACCGGTCGATAGCTGGCAAGGACACCAGCGTCCAAACATGGTTTCTTGAGCAGGGGCTGCACCACCTTGAGGCAGCCCGGAACCCTGCCCTCCCTAAGGGAGACGTTGACTATCCCCACCAGCAACGGCCCCAGTGTTTCCCAGCTGGCCTTAACCAGCGAGGACGGGCATGGATCTAATGCACAATGGGTGGCTCGAACAGTACCAAGGGCATCCCCCACATCCAAGGGCAATACGACCCAAAAATTAACCCACCAAACAGGACAAGAAGGGGCTTCTGCTGCCTCTGTCCCATTATCTGCTTTAAGTTACATCAAAACTGTGGTGAATTTGAGTGATTTTATCCGCAAAGAAGTCCACAAATAAATCACAGCAAGCATTTGATGGCTCTACGTCCAGGCGGAGGGAGGCCGGACTGACCAGCCCCCTCGCCACCCGGAACAGCTCAGCCAGGTGGGACTTGGCGGACACAATGAGGGCAGCAAAGAAAGCCGCCTTTGCTGCCTGCACTGCAACGCAATGGCATAAGTACGTGACAAGACTCTCTGCTGCAAGTACACAAATGATGCCACTGTTCTAACCGCCACCCTTCCTGCTTCACCTGCCGCAGCTCCCCCACGTAGCACGGGGAGCTACGTTGTCGGCGATTCAGGATGCCCGGGAGCCACACGGTCGGTGGCCTCAGTCAACATGGAATTCCACATGGACACAAGGCCATCGAGTGAGCGGCCATTAAGGTCAGAGAAAACATCCCCATGAGCTTTTTGGTTCCATAAGCCTTCGGGGGCGAACCAACCTTCCCGGGAGCCAACATGCACCAGGATACCCACTCGGAGGAGATAATGATCCGTCCATGACACGGGTACTGTTGACACCTCTCCCACTAATGGATCCCCCGCCTCATGCCCTGTGCAAAATAGCATGTCCAGGGTATGTCCTCCAACGTGTTGGGCCCACTACTCTCTGAGACAGACCCATGGTGGCCATGAACTCACGCTCTGCCCCTCCAAGACTGGCATGGATATTAAAGTGCCCCAGAACTATTGTCCTGGGGGACCGCAAGACCACCTCCGACACCAGCTCGGGCAGGGGGGCTGCTGTACATGTGGGTTCCCGGTATATCAGCAGTAGCCTCATTCTGTCTCCCGCCAAATACAACAGCAGATCTAGACCCTCCATTTGGGGGGGGGGGGCTATATTGACTGACCATGATAGGTCGCACAGGAAGCTACACCGCCCCACCCCAGTCCCTTCAGCCACGACTGATGCTGCACAGAGTACCCAGCTGGAACAAGGTCAGCCAATATAGGCCCCAACTCAGTGTCTACCCAGGTCTCCGTAACACATGCAAGGTCGTCCGCCTGGTCTAGGATCGTCTCCCAGATCATAGTTGACTTACTAGCCACCAACCTCACATTTACCAGCATCAAACCAAGCCGCTGGGGTCCTCTGGTCTCCGATCACCTCACCACCTGCCATGGGGCCCATGAGCAAGACAGAAATACAGGATCTGTCTTGTCTCACAGATCGAACTCGCCTTCCCCAAAGACCATAGTTCCCCCGGCCCATCACTATTCCTATGGCTGCAGAAACCCGCCCCCCCGGAGGCCATCCCGCCTGCCCCCCGAGGGGAATTCCCCACACTCCAATACACCCCCATCCTCCTCTGCTGCTGGAGGATCCCTCCCCTTCAAAGGGCTGCACCTCTCCCTCACACCAGGGGGGTCAGCCCTTCTCTCCCTAACCCAGTCCCCTTGCCCCCCTCCCTCAAAGAAAACAACCCATCCCCCACCCCTATTCCTCAGAAAGCAAGAGAAAAACCTCCCACCACCATCAGTATCCCCCCAGCGCTCCAGGTCCCGCTAAGGGCCACTCCTAAGGACCCTTTGGTGCAGCCCTTAGGTACGCTACTGGACAGCAGGCCATTTTTGGCCGCACTGGGCCCGGAAGTCCTGGCCATGCGCCCTCGTCCCGCCCCCCTCCTCCAAGCAGGGGAGGAGGCAGATGATACCTGTGGGGCCGGGCAGCACGACTCCGAAGGTGAATACTAACTTGCTCTTCGCATTGTGTCTGAACACTCCATAGCTGCCATGTAGTCTAGCGTGGTGTCTGAATGAGCCTCAAATCTCAAAGACTTTCATGGAACCAGTAAATGTCTTGAGTGTTCCTATCAAAGTCCTTAATACACACACTGGGGGAAATGGTGGTTATTGGTAGTGTTCATAGGGAAAAACAGATTTGTGCAGGGTTGTCGAACCCATCAGCATATGATTAAATTGGTATAAACTCCAAATATTTGTATCTATGCTTCCATGTAAAAACTTAATTTAGCTAATGAGCAACATTATCTGACCATTTTTAGTCCTTTTTGTACGTTAAGATCTTTTGTTCCAGCCAGTTTCATAATTACTCATTTCTACTGTAGAAATGAGTACCCCAGATTTGCTGTAACCTAGCTCATGTATGTAGGGTAAAAAAAATTAATCTAAAGGCAAATGGCTCGGATTTACTACTCAGATGTGTTTTGAAGTTACCTAACTGATTTTCTGGGTTAGTTAAACATGATATGAGTGCTCTACCTCTGTCATAGAAACTTGCAGATATAATTTCTGCAACTTGGGGGAAGAAAGTGGAGGACACTAAAACAAAAGAGGGTTGTAAAGAAGCCTAGGAGTTATTATCCATTAGCCCATGATTGCGGGGATTAGCAAATCATGTGAAGAATGATCCATAACCAGAGCTAATTAATTAGCATCCCTCTCCACTTCACAGACGAGAGAGATTTGTCAATCAAGGTGAAGGAAAAAAGGCTCGTCCAGCAGCTAGAAGAGAGGAACCTGGGTTTGAAAGGTACCCCAAAAATTTCAGTGAGTCCAGAAGAAATGAGCCCCCACAGCCAAGAAGTGAACTTCGGGATACTGACCGACGGGAAGTGCGAGGAGACCGAGACGAGAGGAGGACGGTGATAATTCACGATAGGCCGGAAATAGCCCATGGTCGGCATCCAAGAGAGACTGGTCCAAATCCAACCAGGCAAACAAACTGGAAGAATGAAGGAGGCATAAGTACAGACAAACGAGATGCCAGGTAACAAACTACGGTGTACTTAGACAATTCTGGCTAGGTAGTAGGTTTACACTTTAAATTAAAACACATAGGATCAGTGCAACACCCAAGGAATCTGCCTTTTGGGTTTGTGCTTTTTTTTTTTTTTTTTAAGTATCCAGAAAATGATGTCGTCTTTCCCTACGGATTTCAAGTCAACTTGCATCCTGTCCATTCAGCACATTCGACTTTCCTGTTGGCATGTACGCTCTCTACAGTCTACCTCCTGGGCTTTGTGTAGCACAGGGCTGAGGAACCAGGAACCTTTTCCTTCCCTGGGGCCGCTCTGAAAATTAGTGTAAGCTCAGAGTGCTGCACAGAAGTTGGGGGTCCAGATCTGTGCTATTGCTTTGTCCTGTATCCTTCTGTGCATGCCCTCATCGCTACTCTTCCCTCAAGCTTAAGTTTTCTATCTGCAGACCACATCTTGCCTTTGGTGCTGATGTTCCCCACTCCTGTTGTATCTGTCAACATCACAGTTAGCTTAGAGTGAGGGAATCTAGGATGAAAATGAGTTGATGATGAATATTTTTAACTGTTCAGACGTACAGAGATCCCTATTCAGTTAAGCCACTAAATTACTCCTGCAAGCTATTTGCAAGGCATAGAGGCCATAATATACCATGAGAACTGGAACTCCCTTTCTGTAGTTATGTTCAGTGTTGGAATTGGGTATAGCCCTAAAATGACTTGTTAATTCTCTTGCAGAGAGAGGCCAGAGAGATCTGGAAGAGAGGTCTCTGGTCACAACTCAGTGAGAACGGCACCTCCTGGTAGCCGCAGCAGTGCTTCTGGCTATGGAAGCAGGGAGACTGAAAGAGTGATGGGGGAGAGAGGAAGTGGTGGACAGGTAAGTGTCTTTCCTGGGTGTGATGCTTTCCAGGTGCTGTGTAGTCTCTGAACCGCCATAGCATTATACGGTTGAATCTCTTTGCGGTGTGGAAAAATAATGGCTACTACAAGATTTCCAAACTCTTTTTTTCTGTCCAACTGCTTTTTGAGACCTTAAATATAATCCTCGGACGCCAGATAGCAACAGACATGAAGGTATATTCAGTACCAGTTGGGATTGTGACCCCCCTCTTAGTCCTGATTCATAGTTTGAGAGCCTTGAATTAGTAGTTGCCAGTAGATTAAATGTATAGTGTATCCTTGGCTGTACCAGCCACCATGATTTGTAGCAGCTGCTAAATCTGGTGGTCTGGCAGGTTAAGCAGGACAAGCCAACCCCACAAGATTCCCACATGCTCTTTCACATCACCAGAGTCCTACCAGAAATCAGGGCTTAAAGGCAGAGAAAATGAAGCTAAGTTCCAAAATGGATAAACTCACTTTAGAGTAGTAAAAACATTCATTTAACTAGGATGTTGCTCAGATATTCAAGCCAGAAAGCCTTTCATAAAGTGATCTTTCAGACTTCTGCGTTAAAAGTTGTAACTTTTTTTCCTAGCATTATAATGAAGATAGGCACGTTGTCGAACGCCATAGTCGTGAAACTGGACCAAGAAAAGAATGGCACGGGCCCAGTTCTCAAGGAAGTGGATATCATGATGGAAGGAGAATGGGAGATGGCCGTGGAGGTGGTGGCATGATGTCACCACATGCAAGGTACAAAACATTCTTTTTTCTCCTGGTTTCTTAATCTAGAGCTGTCTAAGCTTGGCGTTGTAACCATTCTGTCTTCTGGATGAGAATGAATAACTAGTTCAGGAGCTGCTGGTGCTCAACATGAAACATGTTTGTTTGGTTTTTTCCTGAACTGAGGGCTTAGTCATGAATCTGAATCTCAGATAACCACAAGAAGGAGGAATTCTTGCCTAGCAGCAGAGTTTAGCTAAACTGCTGTGTAGTCTGTGAAATATATAGCTTGTTAGTTGCTGTGAAAGAGGATTGTATCTTCTCCTGAACTTCTGCAGTCAAATTCCTTAGCTGATATGAGAATTAATGCTGTTCAGATACCCACATACAAGTATTTAATAATTCATGCTGTTGAAATCCTAACATTTCCTTTTAAAATTTCATTTCCAGTAACTCTTCACCAATTAACAGAGTTGTACAGATCGCTGGCAATTCCATGCAGAGGGGAAGTTCCTCCGGATTTAAGCCGTTTAAGGGTGGGCCTCCACGAAGATTCTGAAAACCACAGCCACTTCACATGTGGTTTCAAGATAACTTATTGAAATCTCTTGTAAACTTGACCTGGTTAGATACAACGAACAGGAAGTCTTGCTTGAAATCCTGTTTCAGTTTTTTTAATTTTAACATCCTTTCCCTCTCAATTTTGGAGGCATTTTAATAGTTACGTTGTAATTTTGGATAGTTTTTGTGTATCTTTGATAAGCATTTTCCCTGCAGTGCTAGAGCTCTAAAGAAATTGGAACCAAACTCTTTGTTAACACTGTATAAAGGACTAGTTTGCAACTGTGTCTAGTAGTTTAATTTTCCAGCATTAGCTCTGTGGTGTCAGGCTTTAAAGTTAGCTACTTATCACGAAACATACATGCCATAACCTCCATTTTGAAGGTTATTTAAGCTATACAATAAACCTCTGCTTTCTAATTTGTAGAGAATAAGATTGTTTCTTGCATTTCTGGGTATTATGTAACCTATTTTTGCAGAAGGTACTGTTACATTGAGTGCATCTACGTGTATTCTGGCAAATGTATTCTTTTGAAATAAACCTTCATATTCTATAGAGCTGCTATAAGTCATTGGATCTGAAGACCCGGGGCGCACAGAGCAATAAAATGGTTTGTTGTGGGAGTCTTTGGTACTATACGGCAAGGAAGATACTTGCAGTACATTTTGGAAGAGTTGGCTGTGGTTCCTGAAAGCTATCAATCCATTTTGGTAGCTTGTGGGGAAGACAGGACTCGAAATGGATGTTAAAATACATAATGCTGGCCCGCTCTGGGCATAGGTCGGTCCCACGTCAGCCATATGTGGGCCCAGTTCAAACCCTGGTAGGGTTGGCAGCCAGGCATGCCAGTCTTTGGCCACCCAGCCCAACGTCGGGGGTTGCTATGACTACCTGTTAACAGTCATGGTGGGGGAGCACGAGCCACAGTGTGGGGCGGAAGCTGGCTAGCTGCAATTTGACCAGCTCATAAATGACTGTGTAGTCTCTCCTGATTTATTACATACCAGATATCTAAATCTTATCTTTTCTGTGACTTCAAAAGTATGAGAAGCAAGGGTGGAATTGGTTTAAAATGCCAGTCTCATTTTAAAAGTAGGCTTGCTAAGAAACCTCATTGTTCCTCTGTCCCTGGAGCATGCTCTGAGAATGTTTGTCAGGGACTTGAAATCACATCTAGATTAATATATTACTCTGGAAACAAAATAGCTGGAACCCTAGCCTAAATATGTTTTGGGCAAAGAAGTGGGGCTTTGAGAGTGGATACAATAAAGTTTCAGTAGTCACTTTTAGCTGTGGTCCAAGTAATGTCCTTCACTACTTCCACCAATTTCGGTATTCATATAAACCTTGATAAACCCGCTGTTGGCAGTCACGGTGGGGGAGCACTAAAAACCTTGAGGTTAAACAGCCACCTTTTGACCAGTTTCCCTTTATATAATCCCTATACAAGCTGGAGATTGGACACTTGTAGGAAGTCTTCGCTGAGATGCCATGTTGAAAAATCATCATTACATTTAATTCCTCTATCTTGATAACTGAAAAAAATAAGCTCCGTTTGGGCTAACACGAAGGGAAACGATTGTAAGTTGATAAGGAAATGGGTTCTAATTTGTCTCAACCATAAGATTATTTTTTTCTTTTAGTCAGCTTGTCTCTCAGGAAACAATGTGTTAATGTTGCATATCCCAAGATAGTTATTGGGACTTGGATGCGCATTAATATCACGGATACGCTGCTCAAGTTTTTTTGTGAACTGAAGTTGCCTACATTACTGGTTTGTGAGGCACTGCGGCTGATAGGTTTTGTTTTTTTAACCTGACTGGCATTTGTATGCATGAGAATCTCTTACAACCACTAGTGTTAAGTTGGACTACTTTGAATAAGTTGATGTTTAGAGCATTTCATAATCCTCATCTAGTTCAGCCTTGCAACAACCCTGTGAAGTTAGGCCACTTAGTTCAGTTTTCCAGATGTGTAACGGAGTTCACAGCTAAGACCAGATTTTAACCATTGTCTCCCATGGTCAGGTCAGTTGCCTTACCCAGTAGGCAGACTGGCTCTGCCAAAATGTAAATAACACACGTGCTTACTGCTTCATGAACTCAAGGGTTTTGAAACTGCTGGCAAGCTGTGTACAAGCACAGCTAGCGCATATGATCTAGTATTCCCCTCATATGAAACTAGAATTGCCATACACTGGTCCACAGTAAAACAAGGACAAAGAACAAGTCCTTTAGTGAGGTGACAGCTGAATGTTTAGATGAAGAAAAGTATTACCCCCATTTTGACTTAACAGTGGCAAACTCTCTCTTCATGTGGTTTAGCTAATGAATTTAAGATTGCCTTTTAGTCTTTCATCAGGAAGTGACACAACCCGGTTCTTCCCTGCCAATGGGAAGAATGATTATTCATAGTGGTTTTCCCTCATCTCTCCTGTAATATCTTTTAGAAGGTGTTCAGCTTGAGTGGTTAAGAGCGGTCAGGTTTTCTTTGAAGGCCCTTTTAACACATGCCCCCACACAACGCCCACGTGTGTGCACTCCCACGCTTCACCCATGCATGGCGCCATTGGCCAAAGCAGGGATGGCTCTGTGGGTGGAGATGAGTGTGTCCATGTGACCACACACAAACACCCCAACGGAAGGGGTCTAAGTTTTGTAAATCTAAGAAGAAATTATTCTGTTTATTTTTTTCAAACTAAAGATGGAGCTGTCACATGATATTTCTTCCCATTGGCAGGAAAGAACTGTGCCTTTTAATCTTTCATCAGGAAGTGCCACAATAACTTCAAATTAATTAGCTAAAACTACTAGAATGCTTCTGCATCTACCACTATTTTTGCAACCGTTCTCTTACTGCTCCTGTAGTGTTACCTTGCCCAAAAAGGGAAGGAGCAGTTAATATTTTTTCTCTACACATTTAAAAAAAGCAACATCAAGCTGTGGTGAAACTGGATATTAAGTTCAGTTCTCAGTTAATGTGATCTTTAGTTTTAAGAGAAGAAAAGTTAAGGTAGGAGCCCTAACTTACAATTTGCATAAGTGAATTTGTAAGAACCTTATCTTGTGTTCCATGTAAGCAGTAACAATGTACAGTTTTGCATTGTGCTTATTTACAACTTAGATTTCATACCCCTACCCTTTGCCTTGGTCTCCCAGCCCCACTCCTTTTCCTCTGCAAGTTGGAGGCAAGTTCTTTTGGATGTTAGAATTTCCATGTGTTTTGAAAAGGGAATACAATAAATTCCCCCTTGTACAATACTACCCCCTTGAATCTCTACTGTATCTACACATTTCTTCTAAATTCTCACGCCCCTGGCACAGATTTCCCTCTCCATAGCTCCAAGGCTTGAGCCTCTGTCCCTAAAGCATCCAGGGCACTAACTCTTCCAGCCTGCGATGTCAGTCCAGCACTGGCCCCTAATTCTATGTCTCCTGGCTCAGATTCCCCACACTGCTTCTAATGCACCCAGAACACTAACCCTTCCAGCCTGTGCTGGCTCCAGATTCCCTAGAGCACCTGCAGCTTGCAAGACCCAGAACACCTCTATCTGTTAACCCTCAGAGGCAGGCATACAGCAGGAACACTTGGCCAGCCCAGCCCTTGGCGTGAAGCCCCCTGGAAGGCGCAGTGGTGGAAGAACAGCTCCGACTCGGCTGGCTCCTGCAGCACAGTCAGGTTAAAAGAACAAAACCCTACTGCCTGCCACTAGCTATGGGTCATGGTGAACTGCATGGCTTGAAAAATGTTCAGCTCTAAAAATACATTTCATAAAATTAATTAGTAATATAATTAACTTTTTTCCTAATTAAATAGTAGGAAAAAGTCCAACTACTTTTGGTTATTGCAAACCTTTATTTATCCAGCACATAAAATCAACTGAACTTTGAGTTTTGTTTACTAAGTACAAGTCAAATACACATGCTAAATCAAATTCCAATCAATTTAGGGCATTGGGAAATTTTCCAGCAAACCTACATCACTGGTGTCTGGAAGAGACTGGGGAGCAGCACCTGGGTGCCCGGCAGCCACCCTAGGTTCCTCTCGTGCAGCATTCCTTGCTCTCTCCTGCGGAGGCAGGCGGTCTGCTGGGTTTTGCTCTGTCTCAGGAATTAGGCAGGATCAGGTCTGTGACAGGCTGTCCGTACCTAGGGGAGGAGCAACCCTAGCCCTGCTAGCCCAGATCTGTTCCTGCCTCCGTAGGAGAAACAGCAGGGGGCTTTCTCCTCAGGGGAAAGCTAGGTCTCTTTTTAGCCAGCTAGCGTGTTGTTGAGGCCCAGAGGAGTAGGACACTCACCCCAGATTCACCCCACCCCTTTTTTTTTTTTTATTGTCGAAAAATCCATGCTCACACTTGTTAGTAAAATCTGCCAGAAGTTCTTTATTGAGCTCAAAGCGCTTAGAGAGAGCGCAACACTGCCTCCATGCAAGGAAACAGCCTGGTCTGCCCCTCCCAAAATGCACAAGTATTTTATAGGTTACAACATAAGCATCAGATACAGAGATGTCACTCAAAGTACAACATAACACAGTGATGGAAAACTACTGCACTTACATACGATGTTTACATACTTGAGTTATTTCTTAAAACTATATGAGCAGAATTGTTTATAATATAAGGTGCCTACACTAATCTATTTGGCTTTCCAGCTGCTATTTGGCTTTCCGTTTGGCCTATTTGTTATGAAAAACAGAGGCAAAAAGAGTCCCAGCGTCTAGGTTTAAGGCCTGTGTGGAGCACTTTCCAAGGCCTGCTTTTGGCAAAGCAGAATGCAGAAGCAACTAGCTCTCTGTCTAAAGGCCAAAGGCATAGGGTATTTTCAGATGTTACGAGATCACAGTGAACCCCGGTCAATACCCACATGGGGTCAGAGCACCCTGAATGTCCGTCTGGCGGCTGCCAGATGTTTGCCATGGTCAATACCCACATGGGGTCCATTTCAACCACGCTTCCGGGGCTCCCCGCGGGACAATCACCGCAAGCGTAGTCAAAGAGATTCCCAGCAGGAACCAACAAAAAGTAACGTCTGACCGGCAACCACGGCCCAGAATCCCATCTCCTCAGCGGGCGGGCGGTGGGGGAGCATGGGGCGGCGGGGCCATGCGGCCGCATGTTACACCACGGCCCCACTCCCTCTCCGATTCCCCGCCGGGATCAGCCAGCACGTCTGTTGAACATGCTGGAGTGATCCCGGCGGGGAATCATTTGGGTGATTCCGGGACGGGGTGAATGCCGCCCCATCTCGTCTGAAATCACCCATAGTTTCTACTAGGCAGTAGGGTTTACCCATGATGCTTTGGGTGTCATCCATTTTGTGATACCTTCCTTTGGCTATGTGTAGCTTAATTCTTTAGGGTCCCTTATAAAAATTCCTCCACAATCCCTTCCTTTTATGCCGTTGAAGGCATAACCTAATTTTTTAAACCCTTATGGACATTAAGCCATCAATAATGCTTGCTGAGTTTGCAGATCTGCATACATGTTATAAACTTGGGTACTTTGCCTTTGGTTCAAGCCTTGTGATAGTTGTTTCGCAGTGCTATTTAAGCAGCATCTAACAAGCATTAAAATTAATTAAATACATAAAAATAAGCCCAACAAAAGCAAGTAAAACAATATAAACATTTTTGAGCCTAAGCCTCCAAGCCAGGCCCAAAGGGTCCATAGATCTGTTTGATGTAACTGGGCCACTGCTTCGTTAATTCGAGCAGTTTGATCTAGAATAGAACCAGAGTTGTCAGGGATGTAAACACAGCATTCTTTCCCAATCAAAGCGCATACACCCCCTTTGCAGGCTAGGATAAAGTCTAGGGCTATTCGGTGTTGCAAAACCATCTGTCTGATATTACCTATTTCATGGACTATGTCCTGGGATGCTGTGTTAGCAACTTTTTCTAATACCCCAGCCATGCGCTGTATTTCTTGCATCGAAAAAGCAACTCCAATTCCAGGTATGGTGATACCCCAATATTTTGGGCCTCAGTGATTTCCCTTTGGTTATTCAGTTTACCTTGAGGGAGGGAAGACAGGTGTCGAATAGTATTAGATCCAACTATTAATAGATAATAGCTCCAACCAAACAAGATCCCTCCCACCAGGGGGCAATTTCTTATAGGCCTTGTTTTCACAAATGAAATAGTGTCCGATCAGGGCAATGTGTTCAGTCATATAGAACTAGGAGGATTGCATAATGCGAAGTCCATAATAGCTGGAATTCACTGAAGGAGCTTCCATTCAAAGCCAGTGGAATTTATGGTGAATGTGTAGTTACAAATGCTGTATCCTAGTTTCTTTGTGTGCATATACGTCCCCACATAGACCTGTTGGATTGAAAACAATATTCTCCCTACACTTCCTTGGCTAGGTGAATGTATTCAATATTATTGTGGCCTATGTTAGCCCATATTAATTCCTTGCCTGGAAATGGAGTGGTCACCCCTTTCACTATGAGAGGCATTTAACACTACGGGAACAAAAATATCTTTCAAAGCATAAGGGTAAATGGACCCAAATTTAACATTAACACACAAAAAAATTAGTTATTTAATTATAACAAAAAACATTAACACTGTGCACTAGGCATTTATTATTAGTGTGTATGTGTCCATGTATTAGTGTGTCAACGTACAGAGTTTTTTATTGTCTTCTCGGGTAGGCCAGAATGCAACAGTAGAGGCAATGATGATGCAGACCTATAAGAAAATAGAGCCAAATTCTGTAGGAAAATCGCCTAAGAGTCTTTTCCTCTACTTCTAAGGTGTTAGTGGTGACACATCTGTTCTCTTGGTTTGTAGTTGCAAATCCTCTTTTCATTGGGTGTTTTCAGACGTTACGGGGCCGCTTGGCCCCGTACCGAAAACAACCCTTTCATTCCCCGCCGGGGTCACCCTGTCACGCCATATCAGACGTGCCGGGGGGATCCCAGCGGGGAAACTGGGAGGGGGCGGGGCCGCGTGGCGCAACGTGTGGCCGCACGGCCCCGCCCCCTCCATGCACCCCGCCGCCCGTCCTCCAGGGAGACGGGCGGGCGGCGGGGCCACTGCGGCTGCCGCGTTGGGCCGGATGTGCCGTGGCCCGGGATCCCGCCGGGGATCCCGGGCCGTGGCAACCGGCCAGATGTTACTTTTTTTTTGTCCCCGCTGGGGATCTTTTTGACCACGCTTCCCGGGACATTCCCCCGGCTAGCCCGGGAAGCGTGGTTCAAATTGACCCC
>QEPC01011914.1:848109-927806 GCA_003113815.1 Sphenodon punctatus | reverse complement strand
GGGTTAGGAACAACAGGGAAGGTGGGTAAAACAACAGCATTGACAGCCCTTAAATCTTGCACAAACCGATACACATCAATACCGAGGCCAGGGGGGTAATTGACATGAAGCTGACTAGAGCATCCTCTTGCGGTCTTTCTGAGACAAGTGGGTAATTGACATGAAACTGACTAGAGCTTAAAGTCTTTGTGGCTGAGCTGGTGGCTGATAAGTTACATGATTTTAAAAGTAGAGTCACGTAACTTTCCTTATGCTGTGTTTTGCTGGTCAGCAGCTGTTTAACTGCTCATGCGTAAGCCAGCAGAACCAATTTTCTAATAATTAATAACTCAGTTTTAGCTGCACCAATCTCTATCATATTACAGAAGCAGTTGTTATTGATCTTATGCTCCAAGCCTGTGACATTTGGGGGCTCAACTCATCCAGGGGGAGGAGATATTGATGATTCAAAATTATGAGGATGTGTGCATTTTGACCACAAACCAATTAACTTTTAAACAGTCATAACATTTTATTTTCCTGATGGATCTTCTTCAAGCTTTGTGCATATGATGGTCCTCACAAATTATAGCCATGGATAAATTTTCAGAAATGTAGCTCAAGCGGTTTTCTCAAAATCGGGGCTTCAGCAGTCCGCTGTTTATAATGGAGAGTGGTTGTGCATTTAACTTCCTTACAGCTACTGCTGTAAGGTCTAGCTGTGGGGCTTGTGGTTTACTGACTGAAAGAGAGTAAGAGGCAATGCAGCCACTCCTGGTAGGCATTTTAAAAGTCAACCCTTTGGCTTGAGACTTAACACTGCAGCAACGGCTCTGTAAGGACTGAGAAAGCAGGAGAAGGCATGACAATGTCAGCTGCTCTGTGGAGGGTAGTAGAAGATAATGGATTGCTTTTGTTACATGAAGCAATCAAGTAAACTAGGACAAAGAATCAGTAATCAGTAACACCTTAAGAGGTCAATGAAGGTAAAGCATTGTCAGGAATCGATTGTTTGTCAAAGAGCAGAATTACAACAAGAATAGGAAACTGTCAGTTTGGTCCAATTAGTATCAAAGGTGGAGTTCAGCTCCTTTTGCTGATGTAGCATGTAGTCTTGTAATAATTACAACAAGCATCTTATTGTGATATTAACCATACCTACATGAAGGCAGACTTGCTACATATTCCACACAGATAATTCTCAGATATATGTAGCCTATTCACTGTTATTTTTGCCTGGGTGCTTCAATGTTCAGCTCTCTTTTTATATGCATGCCCCAGTTTGCTAGGAAGAAGAAACTGTGTTGCTGTAAGCAAGGTATGTTAAACTGTGCCCTGCTGATAACATCACAGTTATTATTAGCATGCAGACTTATCCACAAAGTGGGAAATTTGTTACCTGTGAATTTTCCTTCTCCCCTTCTGCAGGACAGATAGTCTTTACTGATGGGATGTGTCCCTCCTTCCATCGGATAGGCAGGATCAACTTCATTGACAGCCTCCATCTGTGGGAGGGGCACAGTCCACCACAGACTTTCGCAACAAGCCTGCCAAAGCTCTTATGAAACTAAAAACTTTACAACAAGAAACCATTCGAATAACTTGTACAATTGTAAACTGTAAAAATAAGTTATAACTACCATTCCAAGGTTAGGAAATTCAGACAGAAGAATTTGGAAGAACTCTGACACAACAGTGAGAGAAGAGATTGACATAGGGCCTGACTCCCTAGAAGACATCAGGTGAAATAAAATTCCACAATGGGAGGGAGTTAGACTATCTTTCCCAAAGAAGGGGAGAAAAAAAATTCACAGATAAGAAATTTCCCATTCTCTCCCCTTTTGCAGGACAGATAGTCTTTACCAATGGGACTTCTTCAAGCTGTGCCACTCTGGGGAGGACAGATTCCCACCAGTAACAGGAACCCCCTCTCATCCGGGAAAATCCTCCAAAGCTAACTAATAAGGCCACTTTCAAACCTCCCCCCTCCCTGCACATATTCTGGCTGCGGGAGGGAATGCGCAGCCAGGATATACGCGTGGTGCCACCGGTCTGAAAGCCTCCCGTGCAGCTTTGCCAGCAAACAGCCGCAGAGGCACAGAGCAGGAAATCCAGCACTGTATCACTGCGGGGGTTTGCTGCCAAAGCAACATGGGAAGAATTTCAGATCGGCAGCACCCCGCACATATCCTGGCTGCACATTCCCTCCCGCAGCCAGAATATGTACGGGGGATGAGGGGAGATCTGAAAGTGACTTAAGAATTCTTTGTAAAACTCTGTAGCCAAAAGCTGCTTTGACTGAGGCGATCCAATAATGGCTAGTGAATATGTGAACCGAAACCCAGGTCATTGTCCTACATATATCTTCCAAAGATGCCTTACCTAACAAAGCCAAATTTGTGACTGCACTTCTGACTGAATGGGCCATAATGCCTAAGGGAACCAGATGCCCTCTGCCTTGTAAGCCTCCTTGATGCAAAACTTCAACCAGGTGGCTACGGTAGACTTGCTGGCCTTCCCACCCCCACCCCACCCCCCATCTATGCCCAAAGACAATGAAGAGGTATGAGTCAATTCTAAAGGCTGAGATCCTCTCTAGGTAGATTTTGACTGCTTTTCAGATGTCTAATTTATGCAGTGATGTGGGGTGGAAAATTTTCCACAACGGTAAAGTTTCCAGGTTTATAGGAAATTTTCCAAAGGAATTTTTTTTTTATCTTATGCAAATGTTGTGAAAATTAATTTTAATGCACATACGAAAAGTTGCATGGGAAAATTTTCCAATTAATTTTTTTCCGGAAAACCCACATCACTGAATTTATGCAACACCCGTTCCCTAGGGTGCTGAGGGTAGGACAAAAAGATGTGAGGACCAGCTCCTGTTCCCTATGGAAGGCTGAGTTGGCCTTTGTGTGAAAAGATGGATCCAGCTTCAGGACCAGTTTATCTTTGTGGAACATGCCGTGTTCTGGATCCACTGACAGGGCTCCTAGCTCCAACACCCTTCATACTGATGTGATTGCCACTAGAAAAAGAGTCTTTATGGATAGAAAAAATAAAGATATCTGGCTCATAATTTTGAACTGTGGCTTGGTTAAAGCAGTTAGTACCACGTTGAGCCTCCACGTAGGGAATCTATGTTGGACTGTTGTCAAGAGCTTGTCTGCCGCTTTAAGAAACCTCTTCACATGTGGGTGTAGCGAGATAGGAACCTGACCTGAACAGCTTAGGATGCTGGATAACAAAAAAATTTCTCTCTTGAATGTATTGGCCTTAAAACCCATATCCATGCCAGGCTGAAGAATCACGAGGACCTCCCGTGGCCCCACATCCAAGGCTCTCGAACCCCTCTCAGAGCACCACTTATCAAATTTATTCCATGTGATACTGTTATGGAAACCTCTCTCTTCTTTGAATGTTTCTATAACCTTAATCCCTCTATGACTGTATAGGGTTGACATTCACCAACCTGATAAGCGCAATCTTTTTTCATCACTGGAGTATAGTAACAGCTGCGCTTTAGTCTTCCTCAGAGAATAATGCTAGAAGCCTCTTTATAACAGTTGTACTATTTCTTCTTTTATTATTAAGTAACAGATGACTCAACATTAGTAACTAAATAGGAACCTTCAGTAATGCCTTTAGTGAATCCTGTTCGTATAAGATAAATTGTTACTGATTACCAACAAAGTTATAGCCAATCTTTTAAGAGCCTCTTTTTTCCTCTCTGCCTAGTCTGCTGTTAACCTCAACTGCCCCTCACCTCCAGCATTCTCCAAAATCTTTTGAATCTGATTGGCTGTCCAGACTCTCTCCCAGACATTCTATGTGTCTCTAGCTGACAGATGGACCTTTCTGTTACAGATACCATAGATCTTGTTCGTAGACTCTCTTCTAGAGGATAAAAGGGTGTATTAGGAGATGGCCTGAGTATCCGATAGAGCTCAGCTGCTCCGTCTCAGTAACCAGGCTGTAAGGGATAGCTTTTGTACATCTGAGTGTTGAACAGTACCCCGAGACGGAAGATCCTCCTCTGCTGGAAGACGTGGGGTTCCGAAATCATCATCTCCAGGCTATCTGAGAATCATGATTTGCGCAGCCATTGCAGGGCTACCAGGATCATCAGAGCCTCCTCATCTCTGGCCCTGTGCAGGACCTACAGAATGATTGGTACTGGAGGAAATGCATACAACAGTCCTCTCAGCCATGCAGGGAGAGGGCATCTATGCCCATGGCTCTCAGATCTCTTCTTCTTGCCGTGAACAAGGGGACCTTTGTGTTACTGGAGATGGCGAACAGGTCCATCACTAGCTTGCTGAATCAGCTGGAACACCTCTTGGCACAGTGACTATTCTCCCAGATTTATTGACGACTCAGCCAATCTGCTGAGTGTGGAACCCACTGAATGCACGTTCAGTACCTCTGCTATATGTACTGCCTTGATTGAGAGATGTTGTTCAGCCCAATGGAATAGCAGCGAGGCCTCCTCCTGCAGCATCTTGGAGTGTGATCCACCCTGGTAATGCTGTCCATTTGAATCAGAACAGTGGTGTTCCTTAGATGGTATCCAAAGTGTAACTGCGCTGGCTGGACTGCTCTTAGTTCCACTCTGTTGATGTGCCACTTGGATTCTGTGAGTGACCATCTGCCCTGTGCTGATCTGTGATAGCAGTGAGGACCCCATCTCCACAAGCTCACATCTGTGGTTAGAAGTAGACACTGTGGGTCTCTGAGTGGAATCCCCCTTGTCAGACATTGGGGGTGTTAGGGTAGGTGGGGGTGAAAGGGGGAATACCCATGGACGCAGCAAAGGGTCCTGTAAACCTAGATCCATCTCCAATCGCACACCCAACAGGCACTGACCCCACTCAATTAGATGGAGGAAACAACCCCTCAGGTTAATATTTGGCCCTAGATGTCCCAACAGGGACGAGGCCTTATCATCACAGGGGTGGGATGGGAACGCAATCATGAGTGGAGCCCCTCTATTCACACCATCAATCACTACCACCACCACACCCACACGCACTGTGCTAGGGGCTGGGGGGAAGAATGGGAGTGAAGGCTAGGTGTGGGAGAATGAGGGGAAAGATACCTGGGGGAGGGGGGAGGGTTCTTGAGATTCACACACCAGAGGGTTTAGGAGGGGGCCCGGGCTGGAGAAGGGTAGGGGGGTAGTGCTCACATGCTACTTCAGACGCACCTCGTGCACTCACAATCTCACGCTACTCCACCACCCACTCGCTTTGCACCCTTCCAGTTGTTCCTCTCTCGCTCAATGACACTCGTTCTACTTTCTTGCTCTCAAAACGCTCAGGGCCAGTCTCGCAGTGCTGTTGTTCTCCAGCAGCGCTGGAGCCTCAGTGGCATCTCTAAACAGGGCTGGCCCCACTCTGCCTGTCACGCAGCTGTGCCGAGCAGCCGGGGGTGTGGCTACAGTCCCCGCCTCCCTGACTGCTTGCTGTGTGGGTCCCACCGGGGTCAGCAGTGTTTCAATCCCCCAACCCTGCTCCCTGTTGCCATCACCTGGGCCCCCTGCCCGGGGGGTTCGGCCCCACTGCCAGCGAGCCTGGGTCCTGCCCGCACCCCTGAGGAAGGCCCGGCCCCGCCGCCAGCGAGCCTGAGCCCTGCCCGCACCCCCGAGGAAGGCCCGGCCCTGCTGCCAGCGAACCCAGACCCTGACAGGGGGGTAGTCCACCAAGCCAGTTGATGTTTCAGCTTGTCCGACACTCAAATGCGGAGATGGCCGTCGGGCTCTCTCTTTCTGGTACGAGTGGAATAATGATTGCAGTGGTCTCAGGTGTAGTCTGAACCAAGCTACCGTCTCCAAGCAGGAGACCATGGAGCCCTGCTAGAAACATGAGGTGTGAGTGTGATTCCCTCAGCAATTGGACTTTGATTGGATGCCAAGTAGGTGCTCTGCACATAAAACTGAGAATCACAGTAAAGAGCACACGAGTCTGCTTCAGAACTTCTGAATTCTTTCTAGATCTCCAGTAGAATAATGCAGTCTCTGTAGATCAGGAAGAAATTGCTGCAGATTTTTGTTGAATCCCATTACAGTTCTAAATGCCAGCTTTTATTGCTCTAGCATGGGAGCACATTTGCCTAACAGCACGCGTCAAGAACATGTACAATTTTCATAATGGAACAGTTTTACAATAGAAAAGAACAGTCAAGTGTCAGCTTGCCAAACTTCCTATATTATAGCCACTTTTCATAGGATGCCTCCCCATCCCCAACTAGATGTTAGGTAACATTCCTCTCCCTCTTTCAGTGGCTCTCATGCATTCTTTTATGTTAACTTCAAAGTCAGAAGAACAGTGCTGCGGATCAAACTTGATATTGATATAGCACCCTTCATCCATGAGGCTGAAGGTTCATTGTATTCATTCCTAACTCAAAGCATACCTCTGGGCATGGCTTATGCTAGTTGCCAACTGCTGGTGCATTCACTTTAAACACTTTCTTGTATTCTTCATCTTCTCCATCAGGTTTTACTCAGAAACACTCCTCCCCCCAAAAGTGAACACCAAATAGAAATCTGAAAAATCTGACTATCCATATGCACATTTTAGCGAGAAGCCCAGTTTGGGGTATTACAAAATGACTCCCAAGAACCTAGGTGAGTATTCAGCAGCCATACAAACGTACCACTGGGCTTCAGGGGCATTACCCCTGAGTGATATGATAGAATCATAATTATAATGATATGATTATTATAGGTTCATTTATAACAATCCCAAATTCCAGAACCATTTCTACCAGTTACTATTTTGCCAACCTGTATGAAAGTGAATATTCTGATATAATGAGCTTTTTATCTAGTCCCACAGGAGTTCCCTTCTAGTAAATACTTGACAGAGTTGGGAAGCTAGCTGCCACTTGCAGTCATTGAGACTTGTGTGACTGACCTCTTTGTGTTTTATGTATTCAAAATATAAAAGTCACAGAGTATATCATCAGATTATTATTTTTTTAAAGTGTCACAGCTGGGCCTTGAACCCCCAGTCTCAGGAGTTGCATGAGATGCTCACTGCCTCCTGCGCCACTGGGGTGTTACTGCAGAAAGTGGCTTCCCTCCCTGCCTTGTCATTCCTGCTTTTCCTTCCAGCTGTGCCCCATTGCCCCTGATGGGGGGGACGTGGACCCATCTGCCCCAGCCTGATTGGCTCCTTATAGTATTTAGGGCTGCTGAAGGCTGGGGTGGGTGTAGAGCTTCAGGTCAGTCCTCTGTGGTGTGTGTTTGGTGCTTGCCTGCTTCTCTGCCTTTTGCTGCTTGTCCTCTGCTTGGGCTTCTGTCTGTACTGGTGTTGTGTCCCCTTGTGTTTGTTGTGTGTTATGCCCTTCCCTCTCCCCTTGTGTGGATACCTGTCCTGCTTGTCCTCCTTGTATGTTGGGGGGTTTCCTTACCTAAGCTCCTTTCCTCTGTTGATTGTCTGCACATGGTAGATGCTGGTGGGTTCCTATTCACCCCCTGTCTGGTTTGGTATTGAATGGCTCCCCTCCTCCCTTGAGAACCCCATTGTCTGTCTGTCTGTTTGCTGGTCTGAGCGACCTTGCCCACTGGCCACCTTTTGTTTCTTGGGGAAATCCCTTTGCCTCTGGCTTTGCCTTGCCGCCTCGCCTCTGGCTTTGCCTTGCCTCTGGCTTTGCCTTGCTGCCTCACCTCAGGATTCCTGCTTCCCCTGTGTTGATCCCTTGATCCCTGTTTCCAGTTCTTGGTCCTGTGTGTCTCTTCCCTGTCCCTCCACCTCGATGATGAGTCGTATGCCTTCCTAGACCAGCTTGGCTGGTACTTATGCAGAGTGCTTTATTGTCTGGATATCAGAGAGAGGCTGAGAGCTTTCCTTGCTAATCCTGTGTTTCCCCTTTTGCCTTCTCTCCTTATCTTGCCCTCTGTCCTTCCCTAGGCTCTGACCCTGGAGCCTGACAGAAAGCTCTGCCATATCCCTGTCCCCTATTTTTTTCCCACCGCTTGATAGACCTTGGGAGTGATATCCTGCACCATGCTCCCAGTTACCACTACTGATGACCCTCTGAGAAAGGCCTCAGTTAGACAAGAACCCTCACTATTGACACTGTCACGCTACCCCGTAGATGGGACCACCTGTGCTGCCAGGGGGTGGACCCTTGCCTGGGCCTGTCTGTGCTGGACCCCCCTCCCCCCCTGTGGCCATGATGCTGCCTCTGCCCCCGATGGTGGCACTGGATATACCCCCTTTGCTGCCATGGCTGCCACCAGTTCTGCTGGCACGGTTGGGGGCGTGTGCGGGGCTGTTAGATGCAAGTGACATGCCCATGCCCCCGGATAAAGGCCATTATGCAGGGAGAACCGATGGAACTGGAACAGACCCTTGCCATATGGGCCAACTATGTACAGGTTCACGAAAATGTGGCTGAGGTGGCTGCCAAAACAACCAAGCCCTCAGTAGGGGACTCTACTGAGTTATCCCAGCCCCTGCGTGAGCGGGTACCTCCTACTCAGCCATTGCTATCCAGGCTGAAATCACCACCAGTGATGATGTCATGGAAGTCCTCCCCTATGGCAACAATGGTACCTCCAATGGTGGGTTCTGGGAAAGGGAATCCTGTGAAGCCCACTCAGGTCCCCAGGGCCACTTAGGTTCCCAGGCCAGCCCCAGTGCTACGTGACCTCTGGCCCTGTCTCTTATACACATCTAGATGTGTATAAGAGACAGCAGCAATTCTCGTGGCAGGGTGGGTGGCATTCCAGGGCCAACTAGCTTCTACGTCAATGTTCCAAACTGGGCGGGTGCTAGTCCAGCGCCCTCAAGTCCGGCGTTCAACGTATACCATCTGTGATCCACGGTCTCCCCAGAAGGTTACATCAGGCTGCCAGATTATCGGATGGCCACTGAACCAACTCCCACCTTCCATGTTTGGAAGCGATACGTCACCATGGTCCGGGGCCACTCGACTTTCAAGTACAGTGGAGAACTGCAGGTCTCACGTTAAAGGTTCCAGGGCAGTTCCCCCTGCCTGACCTCCTCCGGAGTGGACCCAAGAGACCATTTACAGGTTTAGTACCAGTGGGTATGTCCGCAGTGTCTGTACAGCCATCACCCATAGAGATGACTGTCCCTGCCCTTTGCTAATATCCGTGCGTCGAGCACAACCGGGTGAAGTAGAAGAGACCGTCACCACTGGCTGCTGGACCACGTTACTGATATCCCAACTACCACCCCTGGGTCAGACAGTACCCCTGGATACAGGGTCCTCTAGAGTTCCCCTCCTGACCTCACCCACACCAGGTGAGCCTCCCTGGAACACCGGAGAGTCACTATTGTCCTGCAGATCTACAAAATGCCCCCTTGGGCTGCTGTTTCTGTCGACCCAGGACTGTCTGAAGATAGCCGTCTTGTTACCTGGGGGGTCCCCTGCTCGTGGCACTAACTGTATCGGGTCAACACCACTAGCTTCTGATGTCACGACAGGGGTGCGTTATACTAGTGACTCTGTGGCAATACCCACAGGGGCACTGCCTAATCATGTCAAGAGGAGTACCAACTGTGATGGACCTGCCATGTTGTCAACCCCTCTCCCCGGCACTAAGAGGGAGAGGTGTTGACAACGTGTCTCAGCCCCCACCAGGACATGTTCTCATGCTACCTATCAGAACACCACCCCAGATCCCTGCAATTACCCTAATGGATGCTATGCTTCCCCTGGACCCCCTCCATGGCCCTGGCCTCCACCGGGACTTCTACCTTCAACCACCTGGCCAGGTACTCCAGTACCCCCCTTCCACCTATCAGGTGTGCTGATGAACATTGCAAGGCTCTGCCTTTCAGCATTATCCCACCCTCGTGGCTATGTGGCCCCCCCCCGGACCTTGCCTAGGACCCTGGCTCCCTGCTACCCTCCTTGGGTCTGGGCCCTATCCTTTTGGTTCCTCCCTTGTTCCTTCTCCTGGGTGACCTGCATTTCCCTAAAGGGGACCCCAGGGAGTAGACGTATGGGGTAGCTGTGCCCTTTCTGAATTGTTCTGTTCTTTCCCCTTCCCTCTGGGAGGGGGTGGCATGGAGGAGGGGTACTGTCATGGCTGGGTCTTGAACCCCCCCAGTCTCAGGGGTTGCCTGAGATGCTTGCTGCCTCCTGCACCACTGGGGTGTTACTGCAGAAGGTGGCTTCCCTCCCTGCCTTGTCATTCCCTCTTTTCCTTCCAGCTGTGCCCCGTTGCCCCTGATGGGGGGGGCATGGATCCATCTGCCACAGCCTCATTGGCTCCTTATAGTATTTAGGGCTGCTGAAGGTTGTGGTGGGTGCGGAGCTTCAGGTCATTCCTCTGTGGCTTGTGTTTGGCTCTTGCCCCTTGCTCGCCTCTCCTTTTGCTGTTTGTCCTCTGCTTGGGCTTCTGTCTGTATTAGTGTTGTGTCCCCTTGTGTTTGTTGTGTGTAATGCCCTTCCCCTTGTGTGGATACCTGTTCTGCTTGTCCTCCTTGTATGTTGCGGGGTTTCTTACCTAAGCTCCTTTCTTCTGTTGATTGTCTGCATCTGGTGGATTCCTATTCACCCCCTGTGTGGTTTTGTATTGAAGGGCTCCCTTCCTCCCTTGAGACCCCCATTGTCTGTCTGTCTGTCTGTTTGCTGGCCTGAAGGACCTTGCCCACTGGCTACCTTTTGTTTCTTGGGGAAATCCCTTCGCCTCTGGCTTCCCCCTCACTGCCTCGCCTCTGGCATCCCCTTGTTGCCTCAGCGTGCCTCCCACTTCCCCTGTGTTGATCCCTGTTTCCAGTTCCTGGTCCTGTGTGTCTCTTCCCTGTCCCTCCACCTTGATGATGAGTCGTATGCCTTCCTAGACCAGCTTGGCTGGTACTTATGTGGAGTGCTTTATTGCCTGGATATCAGAGAGAGGCTGAGAGGTTCCCTTGCTAATCCTGTGTTTCCCCTTTTGCCTTCCCTCCTTTCTTTCCCTCCGACCTTCCCTAGGCTCCGACCCCGGAGCCTGACATAAAGGTATGGAAATATTGAAATGCTGCCAGAGAAGCAGCAACGTAGCGATGGCCATGTTAGCTTTCTCCCATAATTTTATAGCTTGGTATTTTAAAATGTCATCTAAGGAAGCTTCTCATTCCCACACTAACGATCTTTACAATTGTTTTTTCATTTTGTTGCAAGTATAAATTTTAGAATACTGTTTGCCAGATTCTTTTAGGGTGCAATCCAAAAACCACTTACTGCAAAGTAGCCAACTCCAGAGTAAGTTTGTAGATCGATCAGAGCCTCAAACTAAGATTTTGAAGGCCCATCATTGTAAAGTATGCTTGACTACTTTTAATTAATTAATTAAATTATTTAACATACTTATACCCCACTCTTCCCACCACGTGGCAGCTCAGAGTGGCTAACAACAATAAAAATACAGTATAAAAATATAATATAAAACCACTTAAACATTTTAAAACATAATTAACAAAAGCAGGGGAAAACACAACCCACTCCATCCACCACCCATCCCACCCCTCTCCTTTGCCAAATGCCTGATGGAACAGCCAGGTCTTACAGTTCCTACGGAAAGCTGGGAGGTCTGGGGCCAGACGAGCCCCCACCGGGAGGGAGTTCCAAAGGTGCAGCGCGACCACCGAGAATGCCTTGTCCTGCGTGACCCCCTGGGAAACCTGGGGGACTTCCAACATGGTGCCCCCAGATGACCGCAGGGGCCAATCTAGAACTCGGGGAGTGAGGCGGTCTCTTTTAAAGAAACAAAGTGGAAACAATAGAATTATCCGTGACTTAAAACTGCTCCATGGCAAAATAAGGGTTAGATTAGGTGTATAAATTCAGCTTAGTTAATTATTATTGTTATTAGCAAGCATTTATATAGCACAAGCAATGTACCTGGTGTTTTACAAAGTAATGGAATAGACATGGTCCCTGCCTTAGGGCTTATACTCTGAGAGACAAGGGGGGGAGGGGGGATAGGATGGGACAAAAGAAGGGGAACAGAGGAAGAGACAAGGAGTGTAACATTCAGGAAGATGTGAGGTCCCAGGTGCACGTGCTTGGCTTGGTTACATTGAGAATAATAGTTGGTTGGTCCATGGGGTGAGGATATGAGGACACAGACCTCAGGTAACAGATTGTACTGGATGGAGGGTATCAGCAGGAGTTAGGAGAGGGGAGAAAGGAGTCAGGGAGGGCAGAGTGGAAGAGGTGGGTATTGAGGAGGGATTTGAAAGTACAAAGAGAGGGGGCGAGGCAGATGTCGACAGGGAGGGAGTTCCAGGCATGGGGGGCAGCTATGGAGAAGGGACAAAGGCATTTAGGGGAGCTGTAGAGGCATGGGAGGGCAAGAGAGGGAACAGAGAAGGAGTGGAGTTTGTGGACTGGAGTACGGAGAACCCAGTATGTGGTGCTGGGTGATTATTCATCTTCTCCCCAGGGCCTCACGTGTGGAGTCCTGCAGGATTCCATCTTGTCCCCTCTCTTGTTCAATGTGTATATGCAGCCTTTGGGGGAGGTTGTTAGAGAGTTTGGGGTAACGTGCCATCAATATGCTGATGACACCCAACTATATCTCTTGTTTTCATCAGACCCATGTCCAGCAGACTTGGTGCTTACCCGGTGTTTGTCAGCTGTGGGGGACTGGATGAGGGTGAACTGCTTGAAGTTAAATCCTGACAAGACGGAGATGATTGTCGTGGGGAAAGTCAGGGGAGTGATGACCCCCCCGTCATTGATGGGGTCTGTCCTCCCCTGGTATCCCAGATCCATAGTCTGGGGGTGCGCCTTGATCCACAGCTCTGCCTGGATATCCACGTGGCAGCTGTGGCGAAGGGTGCATTTTGCCAGTTACATCTGGTATGTCGGCTTAGACCGTATGTCTTGGACTTGGACCTGGCCACAACCATCCATGTTTTTATTACCTTGAGATTAGACTACTATAATGCACTCTTCATGGGGCTACCCTTGGTGACCGTCCGGAGACTGCAGATGGTGCAGAATGTGACGGCTCATCTCCTGAAGGGGACGGGCTGACGCGAGCACGTTACTCCAGTGCCCTGTTCTCTGAACTGGCTGCCAATAGTCTTGCGGGCCCAATTCAAGGTGTCAGTGTTGATTTTTAATGGTCTAGGCCCTACCTATCTGCAGGACCACCTTACCCTCCGGATTCTGGATTGACCTCTGTGGTTGGCCAGGGACACCCTAGTTTCCTGGGGGTCGACCATGAGGAGGGTGTTCTCGGTGGCTTCACTGCAGCTGTGGAACTCCCTTCTGTTGGAGGCCCACCTGACCAATCCCCTCCCCCCCCTTTCCATAAATAGTGTAAGACCTGGCTATTCTGCCGGGCCTTTGCTGAAGGGGGATGGGATGGGAGGGTTGGGTTGGGTTGGGTTAGGGCAGGGTTTTATTTTTGGGGGGAGCGGGGTTTAATTCTGGGAAATGTTGATTTTAATTAATTTTATTATAAGTCTTAAAATGTTGTTAGCAGCTCTGAGATGCTTGTAGCAGGAGGGGGCAGCACAAAAATACTATTAATTAAATAAATAAATAAATTTGCACAGAGGGGTAGGGGGGAGCAAGGTTGTGAAGAAACTTATAGGTGAAGACTAGAAGCGTCTACAGAATTCGTTCAGGAAGGGGGAGCCAGTGAAGAGAGAAGAGGAGAGGCTGCACATGGTCGAAGCGACGGGCGAGGTAGATGACCCTGGCAGCAAAGTTTTGGATGGAGATAAGGGGAGGAAGGCGAGAGCGGGGGAGGCCAGTGAGGTTACAGAAATCGAGGCGAGAGATGACCAGGGCATGAACAAGGGTTTGGGCAGAGGAGACACAGAGAAAAGGGCAAATCTTAGCAATGTTATGGATGGAGAAGCGATAGGATTTGGCAACAGAGTCGATTTGGCAGAGGGGACCTTGCAACATGTATTCATAATAATAAAGCTATAAAAGGAAACACCCGGGCCCTTATCTCTTGTCACTTACGCTTGTGGCTACAAGCATTGCAGTAAGCCTGCGTCAGCCTCTGACCCTTACCGTCGCTCCCAATGATCCAGAGACTCCTGCCCAGCTATCTGCTGGGCCCCCTCCTCTGAACCAGCTTGTGTCTTGGACCGTGGCCTCTGACATGTAAGATATCCTAGGTTGGGTTACTGGGGTTCTTAACTGGTAACACTGCCATGTCCAGATGTTGTGTCTATCCAATAAAATTGAGTTGTACGCACATACTTTGGCTTGTTAATTGGTGACCTTCGATCCCGTTTGGGGTAAATTGAAGTACAGCAAACTCATTTATTTCCTAACAGATGTAGGGGACTTTAATGACAGAGTGACAGTTCCAAAGGGAGCAGGAGAATGGGAGCTGATCAGGGAGAAGGTAGGGAATGAAGATAAGATTGGGAGAAGGGGGGCAGGGGGGTGGTGAGAGATGGAGAAGGTGGGGGAGGAGCAGGGGTTTGTCCCTGCCACCCCCACTTCAATGCTTGCAGTACACCAGGAACCCCATCAGCAATTTCTAAATTGCAGAGCAGCAACTGGGGGCACTACAGAGTAGCAATCAGAAGCAACAGGGGGCAGCCATTTCCACTGTTGAACTATGTATCGTAGCTACATGCAGCATGTTACAGCTGTTGTGCGGCCCAGGGCAAAGATAAAATGCTGGGCTCCAACCCCTTTGGGGGCAACCTCTGTGGTACCTTGAAGGTGGTCATGTTTGGAACTCCACTGAAAGGAAGTGGTGACCCCGCAACCTGTCCTGATGAAAGCAAAGGCCACTGTGCAGCCGTCAGACTGGGGCGGCTGCCCCAGATCACCCTGTGATAAGGACGGTTCTGTGTGGTGGGGCAAATGAACTCCCGAGGGCGATGAAATCCTCTCTCTTCCTCCTCTCCTGAAACAGTCAGAATTTTGAGAGCTACTCACTAAGTATCCTGGCCTGACATTGACTAGCAGCAGGAGGAAGTTTTCCTAGGGAACTTGGCTTTAGCGCATTTGGAGGATAAGAAGAACTATAGCTTAGGTTACCCTACCCAGTACCCACCACTTACTTCTATCAATGTAGCTTCAATCATATACCAGGTTCAAGATTTCTTGATGGTAAAATGTTCTCAAAAATTAATAAAAGTTAGGGACAAGACAAATAATTGGGATTTTAAGTTTAATGAAAAAGAAAATTAATAAAAATTCAAGATCTTCAGTTATTTACATAAATATCCAGCAGTTTATTAACAGTCCCAAACAATGTTCTTGGTGCAACCGTAAACAAGAGAGAGAAAGCTTAAACAGAAAGGGTTTAACACTGATTAATTCTTCATGCAGGAAAAACTCCAAAGCTCTATACCCAAGGCACTTAAAAAAAATATGAAACCCCCCAAACAAGCAAAAGCCTAAAAATGCAGTTAAGGGTGAAATTGGAATTTTTACAAGTGCTCAGCATTGCCCTTAACTTTGTCCCTGTTTAAATCAAAGAGAATTTTATTAATTCAAGCGGTTATGCAGCAAGACCAACAGTGAGCACTTTTTACAAAAAAATTGTTTCACACACAAACTACAACTTCCTTCTAATTCAGTTTAGAGAATTTAAATAATGGTCAGGGTTGAGTAGATTTACTAATGCAGCACAGCAGGATGGTTTTACATCTGTTCATTTCTACAGTTAAGCAGATTCTTCATCTGTCAGAGCTAGAATTACAAAAACTGAAGCTGAGTTGAGACTGAATTGATAAAATTCCAAAAAGAAATGGCCCAGGCTCATCTAAAAACTTGCTTTGAAAAGTTCTTGTAGTAAGTCAAATCAGACCTTTTTTTCTTGCAACTAGGGAGATGTAAATAGCATTTTAAGGGGGGGGGGGGGGGGGGAGAGAACCTTTGTTTTTGATGACCAGACTGTATGTATTTTTTACTGCTCCCCTCAGACCAGTAGGGATATCCATAATAAATGCCACACTGCATTCCATACCGAGATGTGAGCCTTGTAAACCGGACAGAATTCTGATCAAAAATTATGTTTTGCTGTATTTGGAATTGAGACTATGTTTTTTAAAAAGAGAGAAGATGGTTGCCATCATGGTCCCAAATGTAAGAGATGGAGACAAAATATTTCAGATGATAGTATCTGTGACAGTAGGGGTAAAAAGACATGACAGCAGACCACCGTGGCCTGGTTCACCTGTCCATCTGTGCAGGTGCTGCCAGATGATTGGTCTGGGATTGTCCTGGCTCGCATGGGCTCTAACCTCGAAAGCCCTAGTCACAGACCAGGCTAAGGCCTGCTTGACCGGCCCAAAGTGGGCCACGGTGGCCTATCACATCTGTTCTGGCCTGGGTCGGGTCCACTATGGCTGGTCGTCATGGCAGGGGGGATTGGGCACTCAGCGCAGTGCAGGTCCAGCTGGCCACACATTCAGCATGCTCCACTCCCTCCACGGCACCCCAGATGCAGGCATGGCTATCTGTTAGGTGCCCTGACCTGGTCCGTCCCTGCTGCAACTTCCCAACCTGCACTGGATCACCACTGTGCTAGCTGCCCATCTATACCTTATGTCAGCTTTTGGGCTACAAAAGGGCTCTTCCTGAGGCATGTAACCAGTCAGAACTATGGTCTGAACTACTTTCCCATCCTTGTTTTCATCACAAACACACACCACTAGTCGTTCTTCTGTAAGTAGATCTTCTGTACTACCAGCAGCAGTTAGTTTGATATAATTTCATTAAAATGCTTACACATATGGGATGCTTGGGAAAGACCTTTTCTACAAAATAACACAGATATGAATATTTTCTTTCACTAATTCCTCAACCCCACTCCTATAAAATATAACTATGGTCAAGTCAGCATGGAGTCTCTCGTACTTCAAAAAGATACCTTTCTAACATTTCCTGTTAGAAATAGGTAATTCAAGGCAGATTAATTGCCCTTAATTCCAAAATCTGAAGCTGCTTCTGTAGAACAGGGAGGAAAAAAATAGAAGTTATAATAGTAGTTACAGTAATAGCAGCCAACATCTTCCACAACTATGGAGGCTTTGTGAGGTCTGCCAAGATAATCTTTCAGGTAAAGATGATGCTTGATGGCAAAAATAAATAATTGAGATTAATTTCTCAAAGGAATTTTTGAAGTTTCTGAGAAACCAAATGGCGTCAGCGGAATGTGCTTTTAGAAGCAAATGGGGCAGGCAGATGTGGCTTCAAAGAGAATTGTGGATCCCCATCTCATAGGGAAATAATTTGGTTTAAGAACACTAGTGCCACACTGGGTCAGGCCAATGGTCCATTGAGCCCAGCACCTGTCTCAGACAGTGGCCAATCTCAGCCGTTTGGACGTACCCCCACTGACCACAATGGGGCGATCCATTCCCTGCTGTTCACTCCCAGCTCCTGACAGGAAGAGGTTAAATTCCCCAAACCTATCTGGCAAACAGCTGCTAATGGACCTATTCTCCAGAAACTTGTTCAACCCTTTCTTAAACCTAGTTATACTACTGGCCTTGACCACATCAGTTGGCAACAAATTCCACAACTTAATTGTATGTTGAGTGAAAAAATACTTTGTTTTAAATTTGCTACCTGTTCGTTTAATGGAGTGTCCCCTAGTTCTAGTACTATTTGAGAGGGTAAATAACGGTTCCCTGTTAATGTATTTTTCACAGCTAGTGTTGAGAATGCGGTTGTAACAAGAAGGGCTTAGGATACTATAGAAAGTGGCAATGAAGTCCGTTACCTCATAGCTAGGAAAGGATGGCAATATGACCACATTCCTATAGTTTTTAAAGTTAACCTCCAAAAGCAAGCAGTATTATGCTAGTGAATGTTCTAAATATCTAGGGCGAGGAGATCATTCTGCAAAAGTCTTGTTTGAAATAAACACATTTTCTCTTATTTTGGGTTCACCGTTTATCTGTACGGATTCTTATACTAAGGCCCATCTCTATAATATCGGAATACCATCTTACAGATGATT
The DNA here is from genome assembly GCA_003113815.1 of Sphenodon punctatus. Lineage (NCBI taxonomy): Eukaryota > Metazoa > Chordata > Lepidosauria > Sphenodontia > Sphenodontidae > Sphenodon > Sphenodon punctatus. The sequence continues at coordinate 909,907 of QEPC01011914.1, read as the reverse complement.
CATGTTAAAGACTTCATGATAATATGCCCTCTGTGGCAGGCAGGCATTCTGTTTAGTTGTGCCCATGCAAATGCTGAGTGCCTGCCTTTTAAAGGGTACCATTATCTAAAGTTAAAAACTATTTTATTCTTTGGGTTGTAAAACAAATGATTAGTCCCATTCAAGCCTACATGCTTCAATGAAACTATTCAGCAAGTGGAGTATTGGGGGGATTTTTTTAAATTAACTTTCATCCCACCCAACCCACAACAGCAGACTTGGGGCAGGTTTCAGTAAATCAAGCTGAATTGCAGCCCTCTAGTAGAAGGCGAGAAAGGTAACATTTGATAAAATGATTACTCTAGTTTGTGAATACATCAATGAGCCGCCTTTAAGAAGTTGAATCAACCCTTTATTAAACAAGGGAGTTGCTTTTCAAGAACTTTAAAAGTATAAATATGAAAAAATTAGACAGCAGAGGAAATAACTGCAGTGATTATAGATCAAGAAGTCAGAGTATTTTGACAAAAATGAAAAACAAGAGAAGCTGATCACAGTGTAAATTCATGCAGAAGTGCATATGATCTACTACAAACTTACTTCTGCCTGATCCAGGAGTAAGAACCTTCAATGAAGGAGATTAAGATTGAAATCAAGTTTCTATATTAATAATGGCATTTTCTGTCTGTCACTTGTCCAGGGTGGAATGAGACAACTGACAGATTGACAACTTGTTAAATACATACTTAAATTATGCACAGTTCAGTGCATCAAATAAACTAACATTGATTATTAATTTTAAGTCAGGAAAAATGTTATACCATGTGTGCATGTGTGCCTTGTATAAAATGATAAAACTTGTGTGTTTGGCAGTGCTTAAGTGATGAATTTGCTTTTATGAGTTTTAGCTTTTTTTACAGAACAATTACACTGTCAAAGCCAAAGTTCCTATCTTACATTTCTCCTTCGTCTCAAACTATCATACATTCCATTAAGTGTCCATGTAAATATGGATTATTTTCATGAAATAAATAATTTACAGCACATTCTAACTCTATATATGATTAAATCTTAGACAACAAATAAGTATTTAAAAGATGGATGAAAACAAAAATAACCTAAAACCATTCAGTTCATATTAAATCATAAGTGTTGTGTTGGAGACAGATGCCAGATTAGATAGTACTCAAGCGGATAGTAAACACAGTCCAGAAGTGAAAATCTTTTTAATTGTTCCACAAACATGCCCACATTGACCTGGAAGGACCACCTTTAACAGTTCAGTCTCCACACTCAGATTATTAGAGATAGTCCTCTTGGTGGTGGAGACAAATGACCTTTAAGGAAACTGATTGAAACCATACTTGCTTCACTCTGGATACCATCCATAATATATTATTGTTGATTACTGTCACAATAAAACTAGGCTGAATTCACTTCAATAGCCTAGTCTCACTATGCTTTTCTTAACACTTGAAACATCCCTTAGGAAATAGAGTGAAAAGAATTACTGTGACCATGATCCACAAATGGCTTGCACATGAATAGCCTCATTGAGTAGCCCGTACGGGCTTTAATGGGGCTCTCCGGAGTAAGCAGTTTGTGGACCATTGCCTGCATAAATAATAAGGATATAAAATATTGGTATTTCTGAAATTATTGACAATGCCCTTTCTTTAAAGGAGAAACCCAATTCTTTGGAAAGTTTGAGGTTGTATAAACATACACCAGCATTTAATTTGTTCTCTTCAATTGTATCCAAATATGATATTACTGCCAAATTGTGTTTTGGAATTTCAGGAGCACATGGAAATACTACAGATTTTTCTCCATACTTGCAAAAACATTACCTAGTACTTTACTTTACAAAAGGATTTACTTGGTAGCAACAATACAAGTTTAAATTTTACATTAATTTAAGGTTTAAAAGGGAATGTGACATGGCAGTATCATCACTGGAAATAATTCACTAATGAAATCTTAGCTCGTTACATTTATTTTTCAAGGGCTATGTATGTATGTAAACACAAGACTAAAAACAAATCTTAGTAAGATTACTTTACAGCAAACTGGAGATATTAATCGTTATCCTGAACTAATAACTTTAACCAAAAATTGTGAAAAAAGAAAAGTTTGTTTCTCCTTTATGTTTGTTTAAACAAGGTCTAAATTTGTTTAAAAGACATGGATAGCTTCAGCTATCAAAAGCTGACCTAGATTTATAATCATGTTTTAGTTGGCATACAAGTATCCAAGTAAAGTATCAATGACTTGCTTATGGCCTGTATAGTTAGATTCACAACAACTCTGGTTGCACAGGAGCTATCGAAGATTGTTTCTACAGCAGAGGCCTCAGCCATTAATTCAGTATTATGCAAAACAAAATAGCAACAAAGGTAATATGTGACAGGTAAAGTGGAAGTACTTAGTGTGGTTGGAGGGAAAAAGCAATTGTGATTGAGAGAGACCCTCCAGTAGTTAAGAAATATTCCTTTTTTACCCATATCTTTCTAAAATTTAAATATTTGATTGTGCTATCACTGCTTCTCATTATACTGGCAATTACATTTGAAATCACTTAAACCAGCTCTTTAAAGGACTCGTACTCATATCATGACCTTTTCTTTTTTTTTTAAAAAAAAAAAGCCATGTCCCATAATTCTTCCCCACCCCCAAAATATGAATGTAATACTCCAGTTGAATGCCTAGACTAGATTCTAGACTCATGTAAATAAATACATTTACGAAGACTAAGACCGTGAACCACAACTTTTTCCCAGCAGAAGCAGCCTTTTTCAAAAGTGTTTACAAATTGCTAAATAGAAAGTTTATCAAAAGGATCAGCAATAAGGTAATTGTTGATGTTCTCTATTGAAAATAGAGGAGGATTTGTGGTTCCCTCATAATAAAGTCAAGTGTTCTGTTTGTCTCCTATAAATACTACATGTAACATGTTCATTTGGTTCCCATAAATTAGAAAATCTGATTATTTTTACAGGTTTCCCAAAATTCTAAGTGATTTAAAAATCAAAGTGATATTGCATCTCAGTGTCTTCCCATACAATCCTTGAGAGAAGCCTAACTCCTCTCACATCCTGCAGAAGTGTGCTTTTTACTGATACATGATGTTTAAGTGTTCATCTACAGTACACTTGCTTAAATATACAAGCAAACATTAATGTCATATTTAAGGTTCAAGGTACTTCTGGAAAAAAGGCAGACGTTACTTTAATTCTGCATTCTTAGAACGATTACTGTAGCCTGTATTTTCATTCCACCATTCACCTGTAATAGAGAGAGGTCAATAAATAAGAATAAACTGTTCTGGTCCAGGGTAGCTGTAAGAGAAAATACTAAACCAAAAGATATTATAAAATTATTTGTGTTTGACCCTGATAAGATCCAGGTGTGACACAGAGTTTTCAACTGCAAGACCGACAAAATAAATCTTGATCTTACTTAACATCAATAGATGCCCATTCTTCCATGACACATGATTCATTAGGATGTTTAATAACTTACTCATGGGGCAAAGGGTAAACTAGCTTGGTGAAGCAATACCAACATTAACCAAGTACAAACATGGGTAAAGGAACAGCCCAGGAGACACCAGACCGCAAATAAGACCATTCTGGGCACGTTGAGGAGGCAGTGCGCCCAGAAACTACTTGGGTCTCGTGCGTGTTTACTCAAGTTTGTTATTTTCATACTTATATAAAGTAATTCTGTTGTGCTGATATAAAGACTTCAGGAAGAAATCTGACAAACCAATGACCTCTTTTCTTCATTTAGAGAAGATGAAATAGCTTACTAACTGATATCATGAGTAATGCATGTCACTATGACACAAAACTTGCCATGATCTGTGTGTTCATCTACAAGGTGCAGTATTTTCTTATGAGAGACTCAAAGCACAGCTGCATCCAGTTGTAAGTGGGAATTCTATTTTAAACAGAATGCACAGTACGATTTTGAAGAAAGTCTATGCGATTGCAACAAAGTAATTGCCCATCCTCTCCTTAAATGTGAACAAAATCCATGGGGAAATCAGGCACAGGCGGCATGTAACGGGTTTGTCTTCCTTTTTATCCCTTTTTTTGTTTGAGAACATGCACTTGGCTCCAGTAAAAAGAACAAAAAACGATCCCGTTACAAAATAGCACAGCTGTTTTTTTCTTTTTCTCTTTCTTTCTCTTTCTCTCGTGGTTCTTTTCGTTTTCGTTCACTACTTCCAGATTGTCTTCCACTTGATGGAGAGGCAGCTCCTGGCACCTGCTATAAGAGAGAGGCAAAGACTTAAGATCACAAATACAGAAGAGAGAGTTAAGTTTTGAGAAATAGTACCACGAAGTCCAAACTACTGATTTCATATTAATTTATTGCGCAAACCTCAGCAATTGGTTGTAGGGTGTTTCAGTTCAAGATCCACTAAAAGTAACATGGAAAGGTCATTATTTGAGGTCGGAAGAAAAGACGACTATGACCAACCTAACTGAACTTTAATCAAGATCCAATGTATGAGGCAGACATTATAAAGTCCTGCCTCAAGGTCTACTCCCAGTTTTTTCCCCATTTCCAGCTCTATGAGTACTATCACTTGCATCATTTATTCATATTGCTTGCCAAATTCTATTTTAATTTAAACTGCACTCAAGTTTTCAGAGTGCTGCAGATTTTTTCCTTTTTAAAAGAAATTATTTTATCAACTAGTTGAGAAGCTATTGTCTTTTTAATTTTATAGAAGAATTGAGACATTTGATTCTCAGGAATGTATGCATAGACCCCAGTGTTCACTGTGATTTCCCCACTGGTGGCAATGGAGAAAAATGCAGTGAACATGGGTCCCTGTGTATAGAAAATAATTTTAGGGCTTGATACACAAGAGGTTGTTGAATCTTTTGGTACTGGGTGGGAAATTCCCACCTTCTTTCTGTTCCACTAACAGCGGGGAGATATTACATTTGGAAGTCCAAGTTTCTTCTCCCCCCCGCCCCTAATAGTAGCCCTGTAACTAGTTACTACCATTGCACTTTGCACAAATGTGCTGTTACATGCAACCAGGATGGATACACACATTAGTTTAATTTAGTTTGCTGAAATGCTCCACTAACATCTTGCATGGGTCCAGTTTACACTTGGAATTACTTCAGGCGGTCTAGACTCTGACATCACTCTAATAACCTTTTTTTAAAAAGATTACCTTAATGTATTTGGTTATTTTAGCAACCACCAAAAAAAAAAAAAGGGAGGGGGGGAATATGCAAGTTTAGATTTAGCAACAACTTAAAATCCACAATTATGGGCCAATTATTACAGATGCAGATGTTTAAAAACATGGGCTTTTTAACACTGCCAAATATTCTGGATGAACTTGTATTACCTGGGAAAGTAAACAAGAAAAAGTATTCATACCATGCAATAATGATATGAGTAAGGAAGTCTGTTGCTTAAGTGTAGGTCTGATACATGGAATTAATGTACAGAGCTGGGAGGTTTTTTGGTCAGTTAATTCAAAGGTCAAATGATATATCTACAAAGAATTACAACTGAAACACACACACACACACACACACACACACTCTATTTGGTGTCTAAAAAGAACTGAATTAAGGGATACTTCTAGCTATGATATCAGGCAAGGGAGAAAGGAGAATTGGTAACCTACCTTCGGTGAATTCCTTTCTTCCCTAGTCTCTGCAGACTCCTCCTGCTGGGTAGATCTACCATTGACCACTAGGAGGCAGATGATCATTTATTCCCCTCCCCCCTTTTTTTTTTCACTGCCCTGTGTCACCGGAACTACCCGGCTCTCCAGTCCGTTCCCAAGCCAAAGGATCTGTCCTCCATCTCCGGATGAAAGCTAAACACACTCTTTGTGAGAACAGGATCCCTCTTCACATCCAACTAACCAAAAAACCTAAAAAATTGTACCTAAACTTTAACTGTACTAGCTGTTGCTAACAGCTGACAAAAGAAAACTCCGGCAACTAAAACTGTGGTACTGATCCCAACTCCCTGTTTCCTGAATCCTGCTGTTTGACAGGGAGGGTCGGAGGAGTCTGCAGAGACTAGGGAAGCAAGGAATTCACCGAAGGTAGGTTACCAATTCTCCTTTCGCTCCCTAGCTCTGCAGCCTCCTCCTGCTGGGACGTACTCAAGCAATATGACAAACCTCAGGGGTGGGAGCAAACAGCACTGGGTGTGTCCAGTACTGCTTGCAGCACCTGTCTGCCAAACGCAGCCTCTGCTGATTGGAAAACATTGATTTTATAATGTTTCACAAAAGTATTAATTGATGCTCACGCGGCAGCCCTGCAAATTTCCTCATAAGAGGCTCTTGCCTTAAAAGCGTATGAGGTCGCTGCACTACGGACAGAGTGGGCCCAAATCTGGAGGGGAGGAACCCTACCCCCTGCTCTGTATGCTTCTACAATTGCCTGCTTCACCCATTTTGAAATCAGGGTCTTTGATGCCTTGAGTCCCTGATACCTTGGCCTGATGATCACAAAAAGTGCAGTGGATAGTCTAAATCCCCTGGTTCTGGCGAGGTAAATCTTTAGAGATCGCTGAAAGTCCAGCGTGTGCCATGCCTTTTCCTTTGGGTGTACTGGCCTGGGACAAAAGGAGGGCAGCACTACCTCCTGTGCCCTATGAAAAAAGGTATTCACTTCAGGTAAGAAGGCCTGGTCTAATTTCAAGGTAACTGAGTTCCCGTGAAAAATGCAGAAATTGTCCTCCATGGACAATGCCCCCAGTTCAGAGACGTCTCTCGCCTACGTCACTGCAATGAGAAAAATTACTTTTAACGTCATAAAAAACCAGGGACACATGCCTAAGGGGTTCAAACAGGGGTCTGGTCAGGGCCTCCAAAACTAAATTAAGATCCCACGGGGGGACCCTGTGCACCACCGGGGGAGATATAACCTTGGCTGCCCTTAGGAATCTCCTAGTGATTTTATGAGAGGAGACTGCCCTATTAGTAGTTGCCCTCAGGACTGAGTCTATGGCAGTGGCCTGCCTAGCCAAAGCATTAGCCTTAAGTCCCTTGTCCAGGCCCTGATGGAGGAAATTAAGGACCTGCAACACCCCTGCATTGAAGGGGTCCTGATTCTGCTGTAGAGACCACATGCCAAAAGTCTTCCACATGGCCCGGTAACTCCTCCTGGTGACAGTCCTCCTGGAGAGCTGTATAGTAGCAAGTACAGCCTCAGAATAGCCTCTTGCCCTTAGAGCTGAGCGCTCAAGTGCCATACGGTCAGTTTTAATGCGTGTATCCCTGTGCACTGCACTGGGACCTGGTAGAATAACGTCGGGAGCAGAGGGAGCCTCTGGTATTGTGAGAGTGACTGAGCTCCACTAGCTGAAAGAACCAGGGCCTCCTGGGCCACCACGGTGTCACGAGAAGAGACGCCTGCTCCCTGATCGCTTTGGCTATGGTTCGTTGAATCAGAGGAAACGGAGGGAAAATGTATAGAAGGCCCTTGGGCCAGGGCTGATTGAGCGCGTCTATCCCTTCCGCCTCCCTGCATCGTGTGCGTGCCATGAAGCGTGGAACTTGCACATTGTCCTTTGTGGTGAACAGGTCCATGTGCAGGAGCCCGAACCAGGTCACTATCTGCTGGAATACCGACTTGTCCAGCCTCCACTCGTGTGGATCCAGTGTCTGCCGGCTTAGCCAGTCGGCTTGGATGTTGTCTTGGCCCTTTATGTGTAGTGCCTTCAGTGATGACAGATGGGACTGAGCCCATGCAAAAAGTCTGATCGCCTCTTGGTGTAGTTCCAGAGATCTCGACCCCCCCCCGCCCCCGGTGACTGATATAGGCTTTCGCCATCACGTTGTCTGTGTACACCAGGAGGTGATGGGAGGAGAACGACAGGTACAGCTGTTGGAGGGTGAGGCGAATGGCCTTCAGTTCAAGGCAGTTGATCTTCCTGCCTGCATCCCTCTGTGACCATACCCCCTGGGCTGAATGGGGCCCTGCGTGCACTCCCCAGCCCCTGAAGCTGGCGTCTGTTGTTAGAACCGCTCGATGGCTCCGTGAGCGGAACTCCTTCCTGGAATGTTGTTGGCCTTAACCACCAACACATGGAGTCTTTTAAACTTCTTGGTATGGGGACCCAGGGACTGAGCCCAAGCATGAGCTCTCTCTGGAAACCCCTTAGCTGCCTCTGTAAGGGTTGCAGGTAGAAGCGGCCCCAGGTCACCTGCCCTATGCAGGATATCAGCAGCCCCAGTAGTCTCGCCAGTTTGTTTATCAAGAAGCCGTGCCTCTCGAGGTATTCAATGGTCTTGTTCAGCTCTGCCATTACTTTGGTGTGGGAGCTGCTGCGAATCAGGAGGTCGTCTAGATAGGGATAGACATGAATCCCCTCGCTGCGCAGGTTGGCGTTGAGTGGCACCAGGATCTTCGTGAAGGTCCTGGGAGCCGATGACAGGCCAAAAGGCAAGGACCGGAACTGCCAGTGCTCTCTGTTGTAGGCAAACCTGAGTCATTTCTTGTGTGGGTCCCAGATCGGGACATGCAGGTAGGCTTCTCTGAGGTCTAGAGACACCATCCAATCACCCCTCTGTAGGTTGTGACGTACAGGCGCTGCTGTTTCCATTTTGAAGCTCCGTTTTCTGACGTACCTGTTGAGAGCTTTCAGATCGAGCACGGCCCTCCATTTTCCCAGCTTCTTTGAGACCAAGAAGAGGATGGAATAAATGCCTGAGGAACGTTCCTGACTTGGGACTCTTTCTATGGCCTTTATTTGTGCCAGTCTTTGAATTTCACCTGATAGGGCCAGGTGTTTTGCCCTGCCCTTGGCTCTCGGAGAGGGTATCAATCTCTGTCTTGGGGCGGCGCTCCAGCTCTATGTGATAACCCTCTGAAATGCATAAGAGGACCCAGGAGTCTGTTACGGACCCTTCCCATGCTGCCTGAAACTGTTGGAGTATGCCCCCTACTTCTAAAGAGGCATAGCCAGGCGTCCTGTTTAGACTGGGTGACGCTAGGCCCTCTGGCCCTGCACCTGTCATACTTTCCTGCTCTATATCCTCTGCCCCGAAAGGAAAAATTGTTTGCATAGTCTCCGGTGAATTGGCTGTGGTCCCTTCTGGAGGTGCCTGCAAACTCCCTAAATCTGAATGAGCGGCCTCAAAAAAACCCTCTCTTTGGTACCACCTGTTGCAGGGTCTTAGGCTTATCCTTGCTGTTTGCCTTCTCAAGCACTTTTTTGAGACATACCCCGAAAAGGTTAGCAACGCTGTATGGGGCTGAGGTAAGTAGGTTTTTAGCTGTTGTGTCCCCTTGCCAGGAATGCAGCCATACCCTACGCCTGGCCGCTATGTTATTGGCCATGGACCTGGCAGACCAAGTTAGGGCATCTGTTGTTGCATCTGAAAGAAAGGCGGTAGCCATGCAGATGCGGGAGGATAGTCTCTGTGACTTTCTCTCTAATAGATCAGGATTCTAGGCCTCCCGCATCCAGGCTAGGAGCGCCAGGGAGACATAGGATGCTACGATGTTAATTTTTAACGAGGCTGCTGTGGAATCAACTGCCCTCTTAAGGGAAGAGTCCACTGCTCGATCCGGTGAGTCCCTAGGGTGACAATCCCCCTCGGTCGGGAACACTGTATGCCTGGCTAGTGTCGCTGCCCCCGCATCTATTTTAGGGCTTTTAAACAGGGGCTCCTTCCTGGAAAAAGAGTACAGGAAGTCCTGGGTCTTGTTAATTTTAAACGCTTTGTCAGGGTGTTTCCATTCCTCGAGCACTATTCGCTCGAAAGCTTTATCTAGGGGCAGGCCCTGGTCCCTGCCATGCACCGTTGGTATATATTCCATGGTTTCCTCTTCCTGGGAATCTGAAGAGTCCTCCTTCGAGGGCTTCTCCTTCAGTTGGAGAGTTTTAATCACTTGCCCTAGCAACTCCTCTCTGAGGTGGCTAGGAAATTGCCGCTCTCTGTCTTTGGGATCTACTGTGGGCTCCACGCATTCCCCTTCCTCCAACTCAGAGAACTCCCCTGTCGATTCTGAGTCTGATTCTGATTGTTGTAGCCACTGAGCCTTGAAGCCCTGACTGCTTTCCCCAGGCTAATCCTCCCCCTCAGAGGCCTGAGGGGATTGTAGAATCTGGGCTCTGGCTCCCCCTAGTGGAACTTTTCGCTTCTTGCTTGCCGCCCTGGGTTTTCCCACCCTCAGCAACTTACTGCTGGGCCTGTCCGCGGGGGCCTCCCTTTTTCTCTTCCCGCCCTTGGTCTGGGAGAGTTCTTTTAATGAGGCCATTATTTCCCCCATCATTTGGGCTATAGAGGCGAGGGAGGGTACCTGAGTGTTCTGGCTCCCTCCTTCTGCTGCCGCCGCCTCTGACCCGCCAGCGAGGGTGGGGGAACCAGATCGTTGCCAGCAGTGCTCATTTTATTTCATTCTCCCTCAGCTTTTTTTTTTTTTTTTGTAAGCCTGAGGCGTGTGCTGATTGAGCACAGACAGGGCCCTCAGCTTTTTTCCTTTTTTTAAAAGCCTGAGGCNTTTTTTTTTCTTTTTTTTTTTTTTTGTAAGCCTGAGGCGTGTGCTGATTGAGCACAGACAGGGCCCTCAGCTTTTTTCCTTTTTTTAAAAGCCTGAGGCGTGTGCTGAATGAGCAGAGACAGGGCCCAGCTGCGCTGTCCCTGTCTCTAGGCGGGGGGAGCGCCGATAAGAAACTTCCCCGCTAAGCGGGAAACTGACGGCCTCCCCCGCTCCCAGGCGCAATGCAAAAGAGCTGGCAGGGGTTAAAGATAAGTGGCCTGGCGAACCCCAAGACAGCGTCCGGAATCGCTCCCCTTCAATGCCCCACCAATTTTAAGTCTCTTGTCCTGAGGATCCCGAAGGCACGTCCTGACAGTCTGAAGGCAGACAACAGACTGGAGAGCCTGGTAGCTCCGGTGACACAGGGCAGTGAAAAAAATAAATTACAAAAAAAAAAAAGATCATCTGCCTCTTAGTGGTCAATGGTAGATCTACCCAGCAGGAGGAGGCTGCAGAGCTAGGGAGAGAAAGTAAAACTGATTTGCTGTAATTAAAAGCTAGGCAGTGAAAATCCAACTTTGCATCACAACTAGCATCGAAGTATTTGAAAGCCATGGAATTCACATTATCAGCTTTTCATAAGATTATCCTGTCTACAAGTATTGCCTCGACCCACTCTATTTTCCTGAAATACAACCTTTGTTGTCAGAATTGTAACTCTTCTTCACATCCCATCCCTATTTAACAGTCTTAAGCATCTTGATTTACAAGTTATGCCATTTATCATGATACTAACAAACGGATGTGGAATTAGTATACGTATTCTAATTGTATGGATTTGCCTAACGTCACTTCTTCCCAAACATTAAAAGTCACTCATTGCAAAAAGTGTAAGTGACAACAATGTCATGTCTGTCAAGAATAACTTCTATTGATGTTGTTACTGGAGTGGTGTCTACACAGATGCTACTAAATCAAACAAATGAAATAAAATAAAATGAAGAGTTGCACTCGGTAACCATCGATTCAAGAATGTTTTACCTGGACCTGAGCTGAAGCTGCTTGTTCTTGTTCCTGATAGTACTGAGAGGCCCGCCTATCCTCCTCTTCCTGGAGTTTCTTTGCTAGCTCTAGGTCACTGATTCCTTCTGGTATCTGCTCCCAATTAATGTCTTGACTCTGCTGCTCTTGTTGTAAGGACAATGCCATCAGATAGTCCTGAAAAGAAAATTCATCATTAGCAAACATTCTTCTGCCAGCCAATGAGAACGGATATATCAGCTTCCAGTTGAAAACTCCAGGACTCTACATTTATGCTTAGCGAGTTGTTTACCATATTAAGTATTCAGATTTCTATACAAATAATTAAAAGGGACATCTTTACTAAGGCTTAAATTGGAAGGCTGAAATGGAGAAGCAGATCATAAGACAGAAATTGTAGTAATCTCAGAAACTTCTATTGTGGTGTCCTGGCCAGACCTTCAGAACTCTGGGGCTTGATCTTCGGCATGACCACTGTGAGGCAGCACTCAAATTCTTCCTGGTGATGGGAGTATAATTCAGTCCAAAAACAAATATTTATTTTCTTTATTTCAAATTTCTTACTAAGCTTAAGTTGACGGCGAGCCATCCAGGCAGAGATGTCAGAGAGACAGTCAGTGATGCGAGACTGGATGGAGGGGGAAGAGCATGGGATTGGGGAGAGAGAGTTGTGTCATCAGCACGCAACTGATGTGTTGTTGTAGGAGAGGAAATTTAGCATATTCCCTTTTCAAAAACCGTGGAAATTATAGGAGAAAAAAAACCTTTGGTTTAAGGGAGGAGTTAAGGGCTCTTATAAATTCAATCATGCTCCAAAAAGCATGGAAATTGTATGTTAAGGTTTGTTGTTTAACTTGCACACCATGTAAGCAGTGAAGATTTTGTACAGTCCCATTGTGCTCACTTACAATTTAGGCTCCATCCACCCACACTTCATCTTGGTCTTTCAGCCTCAATCCTCTTCTTCTGCAGGTTGGGGGCAACACTGAAGCTGGGGAAAGCAAGCTTCCTCTTGCCCTCCTGCTTTCCCTATATGCTTTCATTTGGGTTAGGGAGAACGGGTCAGTTGAGTACCGGGGGGGCTGTATATGCAGGGAATAAGGCTGAAGGGGATGGGATGGGTAGCTTGATCTCCTTATGAGGGTTGTACCTGAGTGGAAAGCAGAGTGGAAAGCAGATGGCAACCAATCAGGAGCCAGAGCTCCTTTCCAATACAGTATAGTACTCCAATGCATTATTTACCACAACAAATATTTGCCTGGCCTTAATCACCTGTGCAGTGAGCAGATGCACTTGAGCTGCTGCCTCAGAGGGGAGCTATAAACGGAGAAATTGTGGCTACAATGGAGATAAGGATCAAGTCCATAATACTGGGGTGGGGAGAACCTGTCTGTCTCTAGCTTCAGTATTGCCCCCAACCCACAGCATGGGTGCACAGAGCCCAAGTTGTAAGCGAGCACAATATGCGAGACTGTACAACGTCTTTACTGCTTAAATGGTGCACAAATTAAGGCAGAAGCCTTAACTTACAATTTCCATGCTTTCTAGAGCATGGTTGAATTTGTAAGAGCCTTAGCTCCTCACTTAAACTGAAGGTTTCTTGATTCTAGAATCATTATAAGGCGTACCTGCGACAGATAAATGAAATGTCTTAGAAAAGATGTTGACATGAAGACGACTTTTCAAATCTTGTGCTCAAAATAAAGAGAGCAAATAAATTTGTATCCAAATATTTTATTGTACCCAACATGTTACCCTGCACTTATGAAATCCTCCATTATTCACAATGTAGAAAAACACTTGTTCTTTACCTTAATACACAAATAACAATATCCTACTCTTACCTAAGCAATGTTACTCACAGTTTGACACCAACACTTTAAGGTTTTAACTACTAAAGATATTCTAATGAAAATCTGAACTTAAACAATACTAAAAGCAGCACCTAAAAAAATCAACAATAAAAAATCTTTGCATAAAGGCTGAATTTTGCAAGGCTATTTTTAAAAACAATTTAGAAAGAAACCAAAAGTAGGTCAGAAAACATTCTTGCAGTCACTTAATGAATGGGATTTTCAAAAGCAACTGGATGATTAAGAGCATAAGCCCCTGGGATTTGGCTTTGATTCTTCAAGAGATGTAGGTGCACAAGTGGGTGGATTGAGTACGACTAAACGGAGCATGCAAGCCACATCTTCCCAGGACACAGTCCCAGAAACACCAGCAACTCCTCAACAGCTGCCTTTGCTACTAAACCCAGGCTATGCATAAATTCTTGAGCTTCAACTCACCAGCTTGAGTATGTAGAATTCCTAGTCCTTTCAGATGTTTGACCCTTTACAGCTTCATTCTGAGATTAACAGTTGATGTCTTAGCACCTTACAAATCTTTGTTTTAATTCCTCGGTGAGATGGATGCATAGAGCTCACCAAGTTTTGAGTAATGATATTCCCCAGTATATTTTATATAAAGCTGCCACAGCCAATATATAAAATATTGTAAAGGTCAAATTTGGCAGCTAGGGAATACTAGGACACACACCTTGCCATTTCCCTATGCATGTAAAATCCCATCCTATATTTTTGAGTAACTAGAACAGGAGAAATTACTAAGTAATAGGTTTACCTGATCTATCTGATCTTGCTGCCCTCTATATACAGTTTCTGGATCTGATGGAGGGCGCAGGTGGAATTCAGAGTCACAGAAATTTCCATCACCATCCACATTGTGCAAGCTTTCCCAAACAACTTTCTCTTCTGTAAGGAAACCCTGGTCTGTCACCAGAAGGTAAAGCTGACCCTAAATGAAAGGAGAGCAAGGAGAAAGCTCATAACATTTGATCTTTGCCATCTAGCAAACATTTAGGATATCATTCTTGCTAAATGCTATCACCAAATGATAACCAAACCAAATATAGTTTAAACTCATGTTCATGCTATAGATCTTAGACTTTCTCTATTGTTCTGCTAGACTGCCATTATAAAACATACAGTGGAGATTTATGTTAGTTTCCATTAAGCAGCACTATGGCAACACAGAATAATACAAAATTATTGCAACAGAACAATCACTGCATGCAAAAGCTCCCTTTTTAAAATTACAAACAAATTTAAGAGGGGACTATATTTGACCCTATGCCCTGGAGTTTGTCGAATTTGGGCTCTCTCAAATCTTGTGAAGGAGCAAGTTCTGGAGATGTAATCCAGAGAAAGGTTAGCTACTGGCAATGGAAAATTTAAATCCCAGGACAGCAAGAACAATTGAACAGGTTTCAACTCTCAGGATGGCAAAGTAGGCCTCTACAAGGCATGCTGAAGGCATAGTCTGTGTAAAGCAGGAGGGCAGCTAAGTTTTAATGTACTTTCCTTGTGTACATAAAATTCTGAATAGCCAAGGAGGAAAAAAACACTAATGGTACAAGCCTTATAGCATGAGCTGAAGAAGTAGGAAATTTATGCTAGCACGTAGCAATTCCTCTAAACTAGACCTAAGCCTTACAGCACAGGAAATGACAGAGGAAAAAGCACGCATTTTGTCAACTGTTTGAAGAAACTGAAACACTTTGTATTTAGTAATTTGCTAGAGAAAAAAAATTAAACAGAGTAGGTTTCCAAAACACGCCTGAATGTTGAGGCCCAGATTTTTTGTATCTGAGTGCAAGCACATGGATGCTTAGTCATCTGCATACAGTTGCAGAAATTGCAAACAAAACTATAGGTGATAACAAATGGCACGATAGCCCTGTTTGAGTTGTGAGCGTAGTGTTCCTCACTCGCATCCTGCGAGTACTGAAACCTAACAAACGGGATGTGGTTAAACGTAACATGCACACTCAGCTCTATGCCGCCAACTGCTCTGGTCCCTTTCCTGGCTGATGTTCTGAGTGCTGACAGCAGCCACTTCCCCACAACAAACGGCATACCAACATGTGAGTGTGCACTCCTGTGGGCATCCAACTGGGAACATGTGTACAGGTAAGTTGGAAACAAACAAAAAACCCCAACAAGGCACAACACGAATGGCTATCGTGCCATTTGTTTTCACCCTAAGAAAGCCGCTTTTTAGCAAGCAGTTGTAAATAGGCAGAAATGAAATTTAGGTCTGGGGTTGTTAAAAGGTTAAAATTGTAGCTCTCACTATTTTTCTTTTAATTAGACCATTCTTGTGTTTATTTTACTGGCATCATTATGTAGTCCTGTGAGTTTCTTCTACAATCATTTATTTCTGTTTCCATCCTTTAACGAGCAAGTATTGAGGCCACACATTCAGCCACTACCTTTTGAAAATTGTAAAGATAATGAATTCAACTTCTGACTAAAAGAAAGGACAGGACACCTACACAATGTCCACCAGTCATCCTTTATGTAGCTCTCAAAAACGCTTTAAAAGCATTTTCCTATTCAAGTAATTTGTTACTTAGAATATTTTTTAAAAACAACACACAAAAGTGTATAAATCCAGTTGTTAAACACCGTCTTGAACTACTATTTTGCCAAGTGTCACTTCTTGCATAGTCTCCACTCTTGAAAAACTGGTGGGAGAGCTTTTAAGTGCCTACTTGTTTAAAAGCCCAGTACACAAAGACCTCTAGTGTTACTGACTGGTGTATTGAATTTTGGAGCTCTTGAAAACACGAGTTGCATTTTACTTAGCTAAATCCGACACAGAAGAGGAACAGTAAAGCTGTGATGCCTATATAATGATGGAGCACAAATCTCCTACATTTTCTACTTAGTAAAATTTTCTACCAAATTCCCAACTCAGATGTGTGCAAATATAGTTTTTGTAAGATTTTTATTTTTTAATACTGGGAAAAAGACTTATGAAAGTTAGCCAAATGGTGGACATGCAATATAACCATTTTTACAAATGTTTTTTTTAAAAAAAATAAATAAATCATTTTTGACTAGGAAACTGCAGTTCTGAACTGATTTGGCAAATTAGTAGATATTCACAAGAACACTTCAAGGTGCAGTATTAAGGTTTTAAAAAGCATGAAAATGTCTGTGTTACACTCCTGTAAAACTCAAAGCAGCCAATGAATATAGCAAACTATCATTTCTCAACCATATTGCTTAAGTCGCCCTGAGCCTTAGGGAAGGGTGAGATATAAATTTAAATAAATAAAAATAGTAATTCTTTATACGGACACTTGAATGCAAGAACAACATGCAATTAAGTTTACTACTAAAACCAAAGAGTATTAAATATTTCATTGTCGACACTAGTATTAAATTACAGTATGTTTTCATCGCCATTGCACTGAAACAAGAATTCTGACCAGATTTTGCCGTGTCCTCAGATTTCAATGTATGCATACTGCTATCAACCTTGGTATTAAATCAAGCTTTAAAGAATGGGGCAAGAACCGAGTCCTAGGGAAATGTCCAATGAGTTGAGAGACGAGTGTAACATACCAATACTTTATCACTGACAGTACTGCAAACGCTCAGACTTGCTATTTTTCTTTAAGCTATGTTACAGCCCAACTTCTAGACAAGTGGACTGTCTTGTTCCACTCGTACTTGGTCTTGTGTCATGCAACAACACTTTGTCCTGATGCCAGCTATCAGCACACTAGGCAGAAACCATTTAAAACTGGCAAATTTGTGCTTTACAAAGGCTTTACGTTTACTAGATAAATGAATTTCAATGATTTTTTTAAAAAAATCTTTGTCTCCCATCTTGGACACACATCAACATTCAGGATTCTCTGGACGGACGCATCTAGCTGTCCCAAATGCGTCCTGTGATGGGATCGGGTCCTTTCTGCCCCAATCTAGGCAAGCTGTGACTCAGTTTCCCTCTTTTACAGCTCCTACTGGATCAGTTCTCTCCAGAACTGTTCCAGTCCATAAGGGGTTAACTGTCAGCTTTGCCTCAGAATTTCCCAAAGCACAGAAAATACTTCATCAGGTTCGTCTGAGATTGTTGACTCAGAATCTCCCCACTGTGTCATCCTGAAGTCAGGAATTCACTTAAGCTTAGTAAAAAGAAATGTAATGGAACAAACAAGATTAAAATATAATGTGCTCAGAGTGCAGTAAATCAAACAAATGTAATAGATAATGCAAGTCTTCCTTACTGTGAAATCTAAGTTAGCATACAACTTCATAGGGTACGACTTACAAGTTCAAGTCAGTCTTTAAAACTTTTCTCTCTCTGCCTTAAGAGAAAGGGCTGGGTTCAGTGTCTTGCTTCTGTTACAGTTGCAAAGTTTTCTCAGTTCTCTCTCTCATGTCCAAAGCATGCCTTTTAACTGTCAGTCTGCTTGCTTTTAGGTGTTTAACTCTGATTGTCTTAATTTACCCAGATGGCTTCTATGCGGCTACAGGTACTGGCTTTTTGAAATAGTTGCATACAAATTGCTATGTCTAGCTCTCTATGTTGATGACTACAATCAGTGGATAATACACACACACACACACACACCGGATAATCCTCTGGCTTATCAGTAAACATAAGGGAATGTGGAGTTCAAAAGGGTTTCCTGTCACATTCTCTAACTTATCATAATGAGTTCATTTTGGCTTGTATAATTGATACTTCATGCCATCTAAGTCATACCATGTTTATCTATACCTTACATTGATCAGTTGGACACTTTAATGGATACAAAATATTAACATGCTGTGCTCACTTTATATACACGTATGTTTCATGTGTGTTGGTTTCATGATCTTCCTTCTTCTGCGGGGAAGCTGGGCAGGCCACAAGGCACTGACCGCCCACACAAGCAGGCGCCTGGCCCTGCCCCACCTCCCTCCACCAGCTGGACTGAAAGCCCGCCCCCCAGCCATGATGTGGTCATGTGTGTTATGGCCCCACAGCGTTATACTGTGCATGGTTGAGCAACTGTACTCCATCGCACAAGTCGCCCCGCCCTGGGCAGCCTTAGCCCAGTTGGGGGAAGGCTGCTCTGTAACTTATCCTCGGAATTTTTCCAAGAATGCTTTGTGGAGCAGCCAGCTGCTCTTCCCATCCCTGGGGTGGGGGAACATCTGGCAGGCTCTGGGCACACAAGTTACTGCATCGCGCGTGGCTTGTTTGCCCAGGGAGAGGCAAGGCTACCTAAAGCGTTGTCGCCTCCCCAGCCTGTCTCGTCTGGCTGCACCCTTTGTGTGCCTTAAATTTGGCAATGTAATTCTAAATACCACCAACCTAAGTGAAGTGGTGTGATTTTTATGATGCAAGTACATACTGAAGAAACCGACACCAAACTTTCAATGTTTTGCCTATATTGCCTGGAAGGTCCTTTCAGTTACTTTATCACTTGCATTTATCAAAAAGGACCTATAATCTGTAGTACAAGCACAAAACTTCAACAAGATTATACTGCATTGTGTCCTTTTTAAACTAACCTAGCAGATTCACTTGAACACTAATGAATGAGAACTCTCACAGAAACAAAATTTGCAAATGAACAAAATACAATAATTCAAAAATGTACCTTGTTCATTTATTCACAGCTATAGTGTGCTTGTATTATATTTCACAATGTACTGTCATGTTGGTTAAAAGTTTATTAGTAGTAGAGTCTAAATAGAGTACTCTCTTACTCACTGACTGCTGGTAAGATCTCATCTTTTTTGAGTGTTCAGAAAATATATGTGGTTTAAAAATTCCCATGTACTGGAATCAAGAAGAGCTTTAATTTTCACTATGATCAAATTTTGATACCCCTTTACTTTATACTCACAGAAGAGTACCAAATACGAAAATGTAAAATGTTTTTCCTTCTTGTTTTTTTAAAATTAGTATTTTTAGTAATGTTATTCAAAAAACACCAAATCTTTCTAAACACACCTCACACACATACAATTTATTCCACAGTTAGTGTGTCCATAGTAATGAATCAATGATGACCAATTAGTTTTGCACAGGGTGCCTTAAAGTGCATTATTTCACTAAAGTGCTCTAACAGGTAGGTGGGATTTTTGTGCTATGCACTTATTAGATATAGGTTATGAATTTTTTTTTAAATAGAACAGGTAGATGGAAAACTGTAAACTGATTGTACAGGAAGCTTATTTCAGCTTAAGTTATGTTGCCCTGAAAATTCCAATTACTATTACGAGCAGTGGAGAAATGATCAAAAAGCTTGGATCTTGAACACATCTATTATCCATCAAGATAAACAGTCAGACACGCTTGACAGACAAAAGATAGTTTACATTTTTTTTTAAATGTTGGCATACTCAAATGATATGCCAGATTTTTAATTTTAAATACACTATATATTTGTACACTTAGGCCCCAATTCAAGGTCCATGCACGTGCATACAGTGCAGTAAATTCACCTGCCTCCCAACTCCTTTTTATGCGTTCTTTGACAAGGGCGACTGACAGAGCAGGTCAGTCAATCGCCCTTGTAAACATGCATAAAAGCTTCCATCATCCACCTCTGGGCACTCCCATTTGATCAAAAACGTGCCTGATTTGCATGTGTGTCCCCTCCCCTGACCTAGGATGCATTCATACAGGAGTGAAAGTGGCCCAAGAGTAGCACAAAGTATTTAGTAGGTGTGCGCATCCATAACATTTTCAGTTAGTTATGAAAATGAATGGAGCTCCAGTCTAACTAATATGCTTTAATCAATTTTTGTTTAAAAATATATATATATATATTTTTTAAAGTTGTACATGCACAAAATGGCCACCAGGGCTATTCTGTGCACATGCAGCCTTTTCCAAAATGGCACCAGCAGCACTGGTGTAGCCATTTTGCATGTGTTGGGAGTTTTTAAAAATTAATTTTTAAATTAAATTACTAGAAACAGTAGAGTCATTTATGAAAACCCCTGAAAACGAAGGGTTTTTTGTAAATGAAAACAGTAGGGGTGCCTTCTGCATACCCCCATTACTTAGGGCTTCTTTATTATTATTTTTTATTATCAGCGTAACAAAGTTTGACATAACTGAATTACATCAATCCATGTATCCACATTTATAGTCTTCAAACTGACTAACTTGAATATCAGTACTAACGCCATTAAAAAGAATAAAAACTAAATACAAAATTATAGTTGTAAACTAAAAAAAATTAACAAATAATACAAACTTAATTGGGTTGACAGAACTTAAAAAAAGTATAAGATCACAAAGGAAGAGTGGGTTCAATTTCCACTTGCTTCAAATGTCGGTGATACATATCGTATCATGAGGCTTGTTCAGGTCAACTTCTTCATTCATAATGTTCCAACAGGAGGTCCACAATGAGTAAAACTCCTCCAAGTTGTCCTGTAAGGCAGCAGTGATTTGCTCCATGGAAACTGTAAGCCATTGTCTCTGTATCCATTTATTGTAGAGTGAATCATGAAGCACTTTCCAATTGGATAAGATTGTGTGAATTGCAGCTGTAAACAAAATTTGACTGGACCTCCTCTTCTCTTTTCTCAATTGTGGATTGGGGAACACCCCCAACAATGCAATTTGAGGAAGAAAAGGTATCTTTTCTGTAGTCACTTTTTCCAACTGCAACCACACCTGATTCCAAAACTGTTTATTGCTGGACAGTCCCAGCAGCAGTGCAGGAAGGTACCAACCTTACCGTAGTTGCACCAACATTTATTTGAGTACTGGTGGTTGATCTGATGTATCCTTTTGGAGTAAGATAAAGTCTTAAGGTTAATTTCATTTGGGATTCTCTCACTAAGAGAGATTCTTAGGGTTTCTTTAGTACAAAGGAAATTCTGTCCGTATAACAAAAGAAAATTGTTGGCAGCATTAAACATATCACCTTCAAGCTCATTAACTTTTTCTCAGTTTGTGATCTTGAGCTCAGAGAACTAGCCAAACAGTGTTTATACAACTTTCTCCACATACATGCTGTTTGTCATAAATAGTAACAAACTCATACACTCAGTCTTTACTCATGCATAGAAATCTTGACTGCCATATTGCTAGTTAACACAAAAGTGTTAAAAAAATTTTTAAAATGAACATTTTAATACTTAGGTACAATAGTACCTAGTAATAGTATGTTAGCTCGTCTACTGTCAACACTACAGTGATGGTTCATCTTAAAACCTTAGAATACATTTTTATCCTAGTCTATTAATAATCTAGACTAAATCTAATAATCCCTGACTTTCCTGAGATCAAGAAATTTAGTAATATGATCCAAAATTGAATGGAAGAAACCAGACTGATTTGTATTCCTAGAGACATTCACAATATCTATCTAGTGGAAAGTTATTTTGATTAAGTTTCTTGATTCAAAACAGTACAACAAGCTAGAGATTTTTTTTGGGGTGGGGGGGGGGAATGCCTTTCCTAATATAACATCAAAGCCACTATGTATTTTAAAAATTGGATTATCTATAAGGAACAATATTTTTCCTAGCTATATCTGATATTATAGTTGCCTTTTCTAATAATAATTTGGGGAGCCTGTGAATTTCACACCATTTAGTTATGAAAAAAAATGTTTCTTCCCACCATCAAAAAACAGTAATTAAAAGTTCTTTCCTGGTAAATATGAAAAGTTTCAGATCCATACCTTATATTTGGTCATGGTGCTAAAATGGTTATTTCTGAAGAATACACACAATTCTCCTTCCTGAACTGCTGTAGTCAGCTCGCATAACCCATGGTAAGTCAACTGAGTAGCTGTGTTGTTTAGAAATTGTTCTGCTACAAATCCTATAAAAGCAATGCAGAGTATTAAAACAACAAAAAATCTGTATCCATAGTATGCACAAACAACTAAAATTCCTACTTCCAGTTAATAAAGCAAGACTTATGACTTGTATCAGGAATCCAGTTAAAATTGTAGAGGCAATCCTCTCGCATTTAAACTCTTGTGTAGCAATTTTAAACAACCTCTACTAATGTAGCATGCCTGCATGTTACTGCACCACCACAGAGACTCACAGCAAGTAGCCATTTCAAACAGCATTACTTCCAAAGCACACGTCTATGGTGCTCATGAGTGCCAACATGCACCAGGAAGCAACACAAAAAAGCTTTGTACAAGTGCTTGGTAGGCATGTTTGGCTCAAAAGCATTTTCATGTCTCGGTGGACAATGTAGATTGGACAATGTATATTGGACACGTAGTGGAAAATTATTTGCAGTATGTACGTTACAAAAAATGGGGTTGTACACATATGTTCGCAATGTGTAAGAACACCCACTGAAGAAGTTGCCACCAGCCTCCCCACACATGACCGTCTGTGACATGTTGACTCTTGTCAAGGTGCGAGTTGTTGAGGAATCTACCCCAACCAATACTCTCTCCTCACGTATAGATCCAACTGCTCTGTTTATTTATGGTGCTCAGCCTCTATAAACAACTTACATTCACAGATTCCCCAGGCTCAGTTTCTCCAGATGGGCAGGCCTTTTCCAGACTCCCAGCCCCCTGGCTTGGCTTTTCTAGCCTGCCAGCTCCCTGGCAACTCTGTGCACAACAGGGCCTGGGTTAAACTTCTCAAGCCCAGAGGCAGGATCTTTGCTTCTGCCCCTCCCTGGTGGCCTCTCCCTCTAGACTTTCAGCTCAGCTTTAAATGTCCTGGGCTTCTGGTCACCTGATCAGCCCATATCCAGATACTTTCCCACAGACTCTCTCCACCTGGAGCTTCAAGCAGTCACATCCATAGGGGAAAATCAGGATCCTGGAGGAGTCGACTGTACTTCCCCTAATCTAACTTCTAAGATGAGGAAGCGTGGGTGAGCTCAGATATGGGCACCAGGCTGTGTGAACACCCTTTACAGCCTCGAATCTTACAAGATTTCAAAACCTCATCCGCTCTTATTGGTGACTCATGTAACCACTTGACTGACCAAGAGACCTCCAAGGCTCTGCCCAATTTAGGTTGTTCATTATGGCTGTCCTGGCAGGCAATGTACTTCAGCCATCAAACTTCCCTCACTAAATTGAAGTAGGGCCGGGAATTTTCAGTGTGTTAGTACAACATCTACTATAGGATAACGCAGTGATGTACTCATCTCAGTGGTGGCTGGTGTGTTCTAAGCCTGGTGGGGCCAGAAGCGGAGTCAATCAAAATTTTGAAATTAATATGGAAATTAATTTCCCCATCTCAGTTCCCCATCTGTAAAAGAAAAATCTCTAAAATGGGAATGGGTGTGTGTGTGTCTCTCGCTGTGCTCCCCTCATCCTTGTCCTTCTTAGATTGCAGGCCCACTGAGCAAGGGACCTGTCTCCCAACAACAACTGTAAAGCACCAGTCAGGTACAGTGCTAGAGCGATATAAATGCTTAACAACAATACGCAATCAATAAAAAAATAAAAAAACACTGAATACAGATCTTTAACTCAAGGGTTTATTAAACTGCAACCGAACCACCCCCCCAAACAACCTAGACCTGACCAGTTTCATGGTCATTTTAAAGAAGAGCCAGAGGCAGCTCAGCCATGCCCAGTTACAGATGGAACCACAAAATGGCCTCTGAATGCCTGGGAAAGCGGGGGAAGAGGAGCGTGCAGCATCATGCACAGGCTAGCACACATCAAGCAAAAGCAAACCATCTTGATTTAAGTTTGCTCAACAAAGAAAGCCACAACCAAAACACATGTAAACTGCAGAAAACCCCAACAAGTTCTAAAGTGCACACCATAAATGCAGCATGGGGTTTCCCCCAGAACTCCAACCATGTTTCACTGAGTTCTTCTCAAGGCAGGTGGGTAAATTTAGAGCCAGCTGCTGCAGGCAGGCAAGCAGGCAAGCAGGCAGGGTACGGGGTAGAAGAACAATTCAGAAGACATTAGCAGAACATGTGGCCTTCTTATAGAAAAAACCCACATACCATCTACACACCAAATTGCAAAGCAACCATTTAAAAACGCATTGCAACAAAACATTCATGAGGAGAAAAAAATAATTAAAAAAAATGAATAGCCTTCCACCAATCCAGCCCCACCCTACAATTAGAAAGGAAAGCAGACAATATGGGGAATAGCAAGGGGACTCACTGACCAGGTCCATGGCCATTTTAAAGAAGTGTCAGAGGCTGCTCAGTCGTGCCCAGTTACACTTGGGCCCGCAAAACAGCCTCCATGCCTGGGGGTGGGGGTAAGCACGCAGCATCATGCACAGCACACACAGCAAGCAAAAACAAACCATCTTAACTTGAGTTTGTGTTTGTTCAACAAAGAGAGCCAAAAAACACACCATAAATGCCGCATAAGGTTTTCCCCAGGACCCCACCCAACAATGCTGAAGTTTCTCTCAGGCCAGGGGTGAAATTTAAAGCCAGCTGCTGCAGCCAGGCAGGCAGGGTAGGTCAGGGGGTAGAATAACCAAGACAACATTAGCCAGAACATGGGCCTTCCTGTAAAAAACAACAACAAAAAAAAGAACCAACCAACCACATTCCACCAACTCACCAAACTGCAAAGGAACCATTTTAAAATGCACTGCAACAAAAAGAAATCAAGAGGGGGAAAAAAACAAACCCTTTCACCAATCCACCCCGTCTCTGCAAATCAGAAAGTAGACAATATGGGTGGACTAGGAAACAGTAAGGGGACTCACTGAAACCAGGCCCATAAATAAGAGCCAGACAGAGGCAGCTCAGCCAGCCATATCCAGTTCAGGGCCCACAAAATTTCCCCAATGCCCTGCTGCCTGAAAAAAATCTGCAATGGATGGTTGGTGCGGGGGAAGCCTGAGGCATTAGTTTTAATAAGCACTAGATTGGGTTCAGGCCAGGGCCTGAGACAGGGCAAAGGCACCAGGCATGGGGAAATTGCTTCATGTTTCTTATTGGGTTTCTCTTGGAAGCACTACGCTACAGTCGCTGTGTAGTGGCCTCCTCTCTCACATTCTGTGTCCACTGCTCCCTCCAAAGACAAAACGTCACTGGGCTGGCACAGACAGGCACATGACTAGCGTACAGCAGTCTCTTCCCAGGCTTAACCTTGTAAAGTTAGTCTACTTTCCCAGTCCCTCAGCCCACTGCTCCTCCCACTACCATGATTCTGCAGAGGCAGGCAGGTTCCTCCCCTGAGCCTTTACTGCTCAAGTGCAGTCTTTTTTTTTTTGGCTGAGTTCCACTAACGGAACTCAGCCTGGGGATGAACGAGCCCCTCCTCCCTGCCCCACCCCCTCATTGAGAGAGAGCCATGCAGCATTGAGACGGCACCCGGTGCACGCTCCCTCTATGCCTGTGATGAGCCAGCCCTACTGCCTGGGCCTGCCTGCTAGCTCCAGTCCTGGGCTGGCCAGCCTGACCAGGAAGGAATGGAGCAGTCAGGGAAGCAAAGAAAAACAATATCCTGCCCCAGCCCCGACTCTGTGTCTCAGCTCCCCGTCCTTTGCGTGAGCTAGCCAGAAAGGAGGGGGGAGCCAGAGAGAAAGTAAGTTCTATGCACCACCACCGCAGCCTGTCCTGATTGACAGATGGAGAGTTCAGGCACATGCGCAGGAGGCACACTGCTCTCTCTGCGCATGTGCCCAAATTCTAAAAGAGAAGTGGCCACTGCTCAGCGGTTCCAATGAGCCCTGAGGGACCTGGGGAAATGTTCAACTGGGCTGAGTTGGCCCGGGAGGGGCATCTGCCCACCTGCCCATTTATAGAAACCACCACTGACTCATCTCTGCACACTGGTACAGTATAATGGACCTCAACATCCCACCCCAAAAAAACCCAACCCAGTATCTGCTTTCACTTCTGCAATCTAAGGATAAAACTTCAGAATGGATTTTAAAAAATAAAATAAGGTGCATTCTTAATAAGGAAGTACTAATGCATTTGTGTTTCAACAAGCAGGTAATTTTTCACATTCTTTCACCTGTAAAGCCAGACTTTTTACTATTAGTGCAAATGACTAAATGCTATTAGTCCAAAAATAGTATATAAGAAGCAAGGCCGATAGTCGAAACATTAAAACAATTTCAAAATTGTGAAATACAAAAAAGGCTATTTTAAGGCCTGAAATCTTGAGACTTTCCATGACTAGAAGGTATACTTCTGAAACACCCTTCCCCCCCTAAAGGGTACGGGTAAGAAAGGAAGGGTTGAAGTTCACCTTTGAATTCCTCAATAGATTAAGATTACCTTATCAGATACTGCCACTGATTCAAGACTTTATGTTGCATGTCAAACTTCAGGCCAGTACAATTTAGCGAAACAGCTTAAATCGCATTTAAGGGGGAAAAAACATTTAAAAAAAATCAGTGTTCTGAATTTTAGAATCTTTGGAGCTTCTCCTAAGTAGTAGTCACAATGTAGGTGATAGAATAGGTTTAATAGGAATAAAAAATGTAAAATAATCACATGGCTACCATTACAATGCGAGAGACTATACTAGGGATACCCAAAAGGTAGATAGCAATCCACAAGTATATTACAAGCTAGTCTCTAGGGGATGATGGTGTGGCAAAGATGACTAGCCTTTCTGAGCTTGCCCTTGGAGGGGAGTGTGGGAATGGCACCCCGCAGAGTGTCTCTTAGGAGGAGAAAGGCTGTATGTCCATATAAAATAATTGTCCATTGGGTGCAAAAAGCTTAATACCATATCAAAGACACAAAAAGTTTAGACCATTATAAACGACAAACCAAACACAAAACACACCCTACATCTAGTACTGTGAACCTTGACTGGTATCTAATTCTTCTGTGTAAGTCTGTTATATAGAAGATACAACAATCTACATATGACAAGTGTGAGTATTGTCTATATCTCTGACAGACATATTTTAGGACCCCCCTCATTTATGTTAACCATTTCTATAAGAATGGACAGCCTCCCCCCCGGAAACTGTGTGGGTGTGTTGGCAGGTGTGCCCTCAGCTGGAGGAGAGAGAAGATGGTGACCCCTCTGATTGTTGAAGGCATGCCTGGGAGTGGCAGATATTAGCACCCCACTTCTCCCCGTGTGAACTGTGAGCTGGAGCATCGGCGCAATGAGGGATATCCCTCCCACGGCTGGATTAGGAAGCCGCAGCCTCAGCTGTTCACAAGGGAGCAGGGCTGGGGAAAACGAACTTCCAGGCCGCCCCGACAAGAGCAGGGGGCGGCTGACAGACCCCAGGCAGCAGAAACAACTTGCACCCCACACCCAATGCAGGAAGATTGGAGTGGAGTGTGGAGAGAGGCTTGTGACAGCAGTAACAGCAGAGACAGCAGGAACATGCTGGGTAGGGGGTTGAGTGGAGCAACGTATGGACAGCCTCCCCCCCCTGGAAACTTTGTGTGTGTGGGTTTTGCGGGTGTGCCCTCAGCTGGAGGAGGGAGAAGATGGTTAGGGCGATTGGTCCCCTCTGATTATTGAAGGTATGTCTGGGGGGGAGGGGGGCAGATATCAGCACCCCGCTTCTTCCCATGTGAACTGTGAGCTGGAGCATCGGCGCAATCAGGGATATCCCTCCTGCGGCTGGATTAGGAAGCCACAGCCTCAGCTGTTCACAAGGGGGCAGGGCTGGGGATTGGCTGCCCCGACAAGAGCAGGGGTGGCCGTGCTGGTGGCACGTGCTGAAGCGCACGGCCAAAGGGGCGTGCCCTTTGGCTGGGCCCAGGGGGTGACGCCAATATTAATATGGTATGATGGCAGAGAGAATAGAAGGATGTACCCTCCTGGTGAGAGCAGGAGGGGAAGGGGGAGCCCCCACCCCCAGGTGGCAGCAGGGTGGGGAGTGAAAAGGAGGTGGAAGGATGAAGTTTTGATATGTGTTAACTAATGGGATAGGAAGGGGGAAGCTCCTGGGGGAGATTGTTGATTTTGTTGCTCTGCTGTATTTTGTTGTATTATATAATGGAGGTATTTTGTTTTGGTAGGGAGAGTGTGGGGTAAGGGGTTCCCCCCCTCCTCCTGGTGAGAGCAGGAGATGTGGAGGGTAGATTAGAAGAAAGTGTTTCCTGTATCTGGTGGCAGCAGGAGGGAGGGGGATGGAAGTGGGGTAGGGGAAGATGAAATTACTATTGTGTTATATAATACGTATAATTATGACTTTAGATGCGATAGATAATGGGAATGTTAAGATTTGTATTAATTAGTATGAAGCGTAGGTTGTTTAATGGTTAGTTGGACTGGTTTGGATAAATTTCTATTAGTCTTTTGGGGGGTTTCGTTTTGTATTGGTCTGGTTGTAGACCATTATTGCTTGTGGTCTATTGTGGACCTTATTGTATTTGTTTTTCATTTTGCTGTAAGCCGCCTCAAGTTGCCTGTGACAAGAGTGTGCGGGATACAAATTAAAAAATGATGAAATGATGAATGAAGAATCTCCCAGAGATTTAGCCAGATAGTGTAAAACTCCTCTAGCTTATCTTTGATGTCTGCCATTACCCTTTCCATTGTTAAAGTGAACCAAATTTGAGATATCCAAGGATGGATAGTCAGGGTTTTCTTCCATTTGGTCAGAATTGTGTGTAAAGCGGCAAGGCGCACCTGATGGCAGGCCACCTTTCTTTCAGCTGTCATAGAAATATCAGGAAATATGCCCAACAGAGCAAGTGATGGCTGAAATGGGAGATCCATCCCTGCCACTCTATTCATTATTTTCCAAATCTCTTGCCAAAAGGGCTTAACCTTTATACGTCACCAACAGTGAAGGAGATCCCCCTTCTCTATGCACCCTCTCCAACATTTATCCAGGTAAGATCTATTCATTTGGTTCACCCTCACCTGAGTAAGGTAGACTCTTAAGGTTGTCTTGATTTGGGGCTACCGAACAGTCAGGGATATGGAAGCCTTCTGAATTGTCTGCCACATTTGGTGCATCTGTGGTTTATCTATTATAATTTCTAGATCATCCGCCCAAGTGGATACGTAACCTGCATCTGAGTGTTGGAACAATAAACGCAGTTCTGCACAGATTCTAGAAATAATATGCATTCCGGATCAATCCCCAAACAGGACTCTCTCAATCCTATGCAGTGGCCTAAAATATTGTTCTGTCTTTCTTGTTATTAAATATACTTCTAATTGTAAAATATATAATCGGCTGAATTTTAGTGTCTAATTTGGTTTGTAAAGTATCCAATGTTAAAAAAGTCTCATTAACAAATAAGTGAGATGCTCTAGAAACGCCCTTCTCTGCCCACTTCTTGGGAATCTGTTTGTCTATATTACAATTTTTGGTGTGCATGCCAAATATAGGTGTGTAGGGTGTTTCACCAATTTGGATTTCTGCTTTGTGAATTACTCACATCCAGATCCTACCTACTGCAGCAGCAAATGGGTGACCGGTAATCCCTCGGTATATTATACTTTGGTTGATCTACAAGCAGATCTTTAAAGCTGTTGATCCGTAGAACGTGCTGCTCCATACCCAACCATCCAGGGTATGTAAGGGCATAAAACCAATGCTTGATTGCTCTGAGAGCAGATGCCCAGTGGTATAATTTAAGATCAGGTAGGTTGGCTCTGCCTTTTTCAACCTGAGTACATAATATACTTCGCCTAACCATCGGCTTGTTTGCTCTCCAAATCATTTTAGAAAAAATCTTATTAATACATTGAAAGTATTATTTTGGTAATGTGATAGGCAGTGCAAAAGATGTATAAAGTAGCTTGGGAAGTGCCACCATTTTTATAAGATTAATTCTACCCAACCAGGAAACCTGGAGTCTCCGCCACTGTTCCTCTTTCATCCTGAGATTTTCAATCAGGGGTAGGAAATTTTCTTTGTATAAGTGATTCAGGTTCTAGGTAATGTTAATCCCCAAGTATCTGAACTTAAAATGGGCATACCAGGGTTCTCTCCTCAGGTGTGAGCAGATGTTCCTTAAAAAGAATCATCTGAGACTTACTTATATTAATTTTGCAACCAGATACAAGAGCAAATCTCTTAAGTTCCTCCATTAGTGCAGGGATGGATGTTGTTAACTTTGTTAGAAAAAACACAGCATCATCTGCATATGTTGCAAGCTTGTGTTTGGTATTTCCCATTTTGACCCCCATTGTCTCAGGTGTATCCTTTATCTTCCTAGCCAATGGCTCCATTGCCATGTTGAAGAGAAGGGGAGACAGGGGACAGCCCTGTCTCATACCTCTCCTCAATGACACTTGTTCTGACAGGTTGCCATTTATTATTAATTTTGCAACAGGGTTTTTGTACAACAATTTGACCCACCCCAGGAACTTACCCCCGATCCCCATCCACCCCATGACTGCAAACAAAAATTCATGCTCTACTCTATCAAACATGCGTTCCACATCAAGGGACAGGATAGCCAACTAACTCCACCCTCAACCATTCTAGTATTAAATAGGACATTGACGACTCTTCTAATATTATCAATACCCAGGCGCTGTGGAATAAACCCTGTCTGCTCTTGATCTATAAGAGAATGAATAACATCATACAGCCTGTTGGTGAGAATCTTGGTAAAAATCTTTGTCTCAACATTTAATAGCGAAATAGGGTGATACCCATTGTATAATTCAAGATCCTTACCCGGTTTTGGAATTAGTGCTATATTTGCCTCATAGAAGGACCTGGGTAGATCTTTTTTTCCTAAAAAGGTGTTGAACATTTTGGTGAGCAAAGGGGCAACCCGGGGCATAAATTTTTTGTAGAATTCGGCCAGGTAG
The DNA here is from genome assembly GCA_003113815.1 of Sphenodon punctatus. NCBI lineage: Eukaryota > Metazoa > Chordata > Lepidosauria > Sphenodontia > Sphenodontidae > Sphenodon > Sphenodon punctatus. Next base: position 878,896 of record QEPC01011914.1, on the reverse strand, counting down.
CCATCAGGCCCAGAGGCCTTGTTCAAGGGTAGGTTTTTAATTCTATATTCCACTTCCTCTTGAGTAATCTGTTGGCTCAAAATTTTGTTTCATTTCTAACCTGCCCCTCGCCAACTGTGACTCAGCGCGGTGAACAATATAAACAATAAAACAATATTAAAATATATAATACATATTAAAACAGTAACAACAATCCAACAGAGTTTGTCACAAAACACTACCCACCCATCCCAACTAACTCCACCCCCCCATCCCACCCACACCAAATGCCTGGCGAAATAACCAAGTTTTACATTGCCGCTGGAAAGTGAGGAGATCTGAGCTAAGGTGGATCTCCAGCAGAAGCGCATTCCACAGCGACAGTGCAGTCACCAAAAATACCCGCCTGTCCGTATGGACCTGCTGATAATGCAGGACCACCAAGAGGGTGCTCCCGGATGACTGCAGAGGCCTCTCAGGGGCCCAGGAAGTGAGGCAGTCCCTCAGATAATTGGGGTCTAGGCCATGTAGGGCTTTAAAGGTCAAAACCAGTACCCCGAATTGGGCCCAGAAGACAATAGGCAGCCAGTGCAATGTAATGCCAGGAGCACCGGACAAATGTGCTCTCCGCAGCCCATCCCAATTAACAGGCGGGTGGCAGCAGCCGCATTTTGCACCAAGTGCAGTCTTTGGACCGTCACCATGGGCAGACCCACGTAGAGCGCATTACAATAATCTAGCCTCAATGTGAGGAATAGATGGATGATGGGTGATGAAATCTGAATGCGAGACATATGGGCGGCGCCTCTTCACCAGATGTAATTAGCGAAAGGGGCTCCTGGCCACAGAAGACACCTGCAATCCAGGCACAGCTGTGGAGCCAGGAGCACACACGGGCTCCGAACAGATGGAACCAATGGATAATGGAAACCCCCTCCCAATAATGGGGGTTTACCCCTCCCGCAGAACACCGACCCCCACCCACCATCACCACCTCTGTCTTGTCAGAACTGAGTTTCAGTTGGCTCAACCTCATCTAGTCCCCCACAGCTGCCAAACATTGGGACTGCAACGCAAATGCAGGGCCTGGGTTAGTTGCAAGAGATATATACAGTTGGGTGTTGTCTGCTTACTGATGGCAGTGCACCCCCCAACTGCGCATGCCCTCCTCAAGTGGTTGCATGTATACATTTAATAATTGAGGGGACAGAATGGAACCCTGAGGCCTCCACATGGGAGACCACCAGGGGACGATGTACAGTCTCCTAGAATCACCCGCTGAGATCTTCCTGCCAGATAGGAATGGAACTACTGTAAAACGGTGCTGTCTACCTTGGCCAGGTCCCGCAGACGAGTCACCAACATCTCAAGATTCACTGTATCAAAACGCCGCTGATCGATCCAATAGAACCAGCAGGGTCATAGGTCTCTTAACCAGCTCTATCAGGAGGTAGATGACAAAATTCCCTTTCTGGACTACATGAAATTAAGATCTGTATTTACTAAGGCAGGGATTAAGGAACACTTTCATAGGGGAAGATTAGGATTAGGGAAAGTAATTATGGAAAATACAGATAGTGAAATATTGTCAAGAATATACAGCGAGTTGTATAATATTTATCATCCACCTGATAAAAGGATACCTGATCCAATGGGGAAGGGGCATTGGAAAGAAAATTACCAGAGGAGAAACAAAAACTTTGTATCGTAATGAATAAATGCTCCCGGGCTCTGTCAATAAAGTAACAGCATATCAAATTAAGTTTAAGGATGTATATGACCCCCTCAGAGGCTGCTCCAAATTAATAGAAATTAGACAAACAAAAAACCTATGGTTTAAAAAACCTAGTTAAGGCAGATTCACATCATTCAAACTTTAAAAAACAAGGAAATTGTATGTTAAGGCTCCTGGCTTAACTTGCACACCTTGTAAGCAGTGAAGTTGTTGTATGGTCTCACATACTGTGCTTGCTTACAACTTAGGCTCCATGCACCCACACTTTGCCTTGGTCTTTCAGCCCCAATCCTCTTCCTTAGCAGGTTGGGGGCAGCACTAAAGCTAGGATGACATGCTCCTCCCTGTCCAATATTACATTGTTACTCTACTTCCAATATGAAAATAATTTCTCTCTTTTTTGCTTATATTCCAGATCTCCATTCTGTGGCACCAGATCAAGTACATCTCCCTACTGCACAGGTGACTAAGAGCATGTAAATATGCCAGCATTTATTTATTTACTGCGTGACCAATGACCATTGCAGATAAAATATATACGGAAAATATATTCCAACATGAAACAACTAGATGGACCAGTTGTGCTGTCCTTACATTTAAATTTATTTTGTTTGGGATCACCACCTACTCTAACCCACTACTTATTTGTGCCCCCCATCCTCTAACCAACTAACCACCACTTCACTCTCTGAACATAGAAAAGTTCTGACTTCAGCTGCCCTCACCCCCCACTTAACTCACTAGCTTCCAACTGCATAATCTGGCCTCTACTACTACCCAAGAAACTCCACCCACCTCCCCCAAAACCACAAGACTGTGGACCACTATAATAACCATTATTACTCATAGCAAATACGTCTATGAGTGTTTGAAATGACAACTCCCATGCCCTCAAAAAAAAAAGAAAACCCAGGAGAGAAGGTGTACTAATATACAACGGGGCAATAGATTCTAGAACAAGGGGATAGCTATGGTGCTTATTAGCATTATAGTAGTATTCCCCATAGTCTCTTATATCACTCAAAATATTGACATTCCACCCATTTCTTTTGGCATTCCTCCTATTATTCCACCAAGTTCCTTCCTGCTGTACTTAATCCCTATGGCCTCCTCCATGTCATTCCACGGTCTCGCCCTGCTGCCTTCGTTATTCCATATCCTTTTCCTCCCCCAGTCCCAAAGATGCATCTCCATTGTATCATCTCACAGTTAATTAGATGCAATTTAATTTCAAATTTGCATTATTGTTTCCCCCATTCCTTCCATTGGCCATTCCATGGATTTCGTGTCAATGTTTACCCACATTCTAAATAAACGCTTACATAGCATTGTCCCCAGCTTTAGTGTTGCCTGCAACCTACAAAGGAAGAGGATTGGGGCTGAAAGACCAAGGGCAAGTGTGGCTGCATGGAGCCTAAGTTGAAAGTGAGCACAGTATGAGAGACCATACAACAACTTCACTGCTTACAAGGTGTGAAAGTTAAGGCGGGAGCCTTAACAAACAATTTGCTGGTTTGTTAAAGTTTGCTTGATGTGAATCTGCCTTAACTAGGTTTTTTAAACCATAGGTTTTTTGTTTGTCTAATTTCTTAGGGTTTTTTTACAAAACGATAAACTCCTGAGAGTGATTTCAAGGAGTATAAAGATGGCAAGAGATTCTTCTACATCTATGTTTTGGTTACATGATGTTTCAGAAAATAAGACATATTGGGTGAAAACAGACATGATGCTAACCACCCTTTAACCACCCTTGGTGGTTATTTATGCATGTTGCAGGGCTGTATTGGTGCCCTATGCAGCCCAGAAACATGCATAAATGACCACCAAGGGTGGTTAAAGGGTGGTTAGAATCATGTCTGTTTTCACCCATTGTCTACAGAGATGGTCATGAAGACATTAATATATGCCATTAAAAAAAGAAAAAACAACTTGTATAACAAAAACAAGTTTTGTTTTATATACATATATATTAATGAGCTAGTTAGCTTCCTCCTTCAGGAGGCTCCATGGTTTGTACTGCAGTTAGGGACTCACTATCTGTGTGCGTTACAGAACTAGTTGCACTGCCAGGCCGGGGAGAGGGAACTTGGCTGGCTGCCTGAAATGCTGCTTCCGCAATCAATGCTGATTTCATAATCAATGCTGCTTGTGTCTGGCCCTGAACCTCTGCTGCAACTCTGAGCCTGAGGGCAGAGGCACTGAAGCTGCCTGCTCCTGCAGCGCTTCCCCCTACCAGGGCCGGACGGAGGCATTTTGCACCCCTAGGCCCTTCTCACGCTGCTGCCCCCAAGCCAAGTCCCACCCCCTGCCAAGCAAGGACCATGGATGTGCTGGCTGGGGTGTGTTTATGGATATGCCTAGAGGTGAGGCTGAGTCTTGGGGCTGGGGTTGGTTTGACCATGAGCTGGCTCAAGGTCTCCCAAGACTCCTGAATCGAGCATCCATGCTGAGAGTTGGGGAGAGATTAAACTCTACCCGTCTGGATTGCACTGTGGGGGGAGGACAGGGAGCTGTGGTGGGTGTTGTCTTTGCTTGGGAGGGAGGCAGCCCCCAAGCACTCCCCCTGCCATGGCAGGTCCATGTCCCGCACCTTATCCACTACACCGCACTGACTCTCTATTTAAAAGGAATCAAGTGCAGGTTCAGTGCTGTATGCCTTTTCCCTCCCAGGAGCCACTTTAAAAAATAGTACAAGCTCTGAGGGCTGCAGAGACGTTGGAGCAAAGAATGAGGGGCTGAAGGAGTGCGCTCAGCAAGAGGGTCCAGATCATGGATCTGTCCCCTGTCCTCAGGTGCATGCCCTCATCCCTGCTCCCTTACCTTGAGCTCAGTCTTTCAGCACTTGGAGGCAGGAATTGGATCCAGGAGCAAATCCAGGAACTAGAAAGGGGCCAAATAAAAACTAGTCACAGGCTGCATTTGGCCCCCGGGCCTGATGTTTCCCACCTCTGCAAAAGACCCCCACAAAGTTTCCACCAAGGGGGTAGCTACAGCATGAGCCCGCACACACAACCGTTAGAGCTATCAATGTCGAGATTCAGGTATACTGTACCTGACAACAGTTAGATAGTAGATACAACATAACCACCATCTAATGCAGCTTGTGCTTCCCTCTCTGCTTGTGGCATCCTTCTGATGCTTCCTATTAGCAGCTCCATTCCCACTGAGACTGTACACAACTAAATTTATGCTCTGCAAACTCACTGATTTCAAGGCTCATGCCACCACAGGATGAGCACCCCACTGGATCCCAAGCATCCTCCACCCACCAGAGAAAGGATTCCAGGATCAGGGCCCCATGAACAGGACTAGATGTGAGCCTTTGAAGGCCAGCAGCAGGCAAAAAATGTTTCTAAAATGTACAGTCTTTTCCCATCCCTCTTGACAACAGCAGCACTACAGGGAATTTGAACATAGGACCACTTGCCCCCTAAGCAAAGATCCTCTCTCTAGACCAACATGCCCTTGGGTCTTTTGCAGTAGTCAAAGATGAAAAAGACAGCCAAGAATGATTTTGATCCACTGACCTCTGGCTTATGGGCCTGGCATAATGCTGCACCACTGCAGGTGCAGAGGTTGGTTGGATTCCAGGATCCGGGCCCCATGCACAGGACTGGACATGAACGTTAGATGGCCAGCAGCAAAAGAATTATTTTTCTAAAAAGGTATGGTCTTTTCCCCTGCCACTTGACAACAGCAGTATTATCGGAGATTTGAACCTCTTTCTCCCTAAGCAAGAGTCTTACCTCTAGACCTCCAAGTTCTACTATTTGTAGCATTGGATTTTTGTCCTCAAATAGGTAAAGAAGAGTGGGCGTATGCAGCGGATCCGGAGACCTTGCGTGCCACATGCCTGGGCACCAACAAAACAGTAGTCTATACCAGCAGAGTAGACTGGATTCTTTGAGCATCACAATTGAACTTACTCTCATACTCTTCACACGTATCAACGTTCATCATATGCGTTCTGTCGAGGGTGTTCTCACAAGTCCCGTCATGCGGCTCTTTCCTTCCACCCTCAACAGCAGTATACGGAACATGCTGGAAACTTGGGTATTATATGCGTTCTATCGAAGGTGTTCTCACGAGCTCAGTCATGCAGCCCTTTTCCTTCTCCAACACACGGAGCATACCTGGACCTTGGATATTATATGCGTTCTGCTGAGGGGGTTCTCATGAAACCCGTCCCAAGGCCCTTTTCTTTCTCTCTCGATAGCAGTATACTGTACTGATACCAGGGACATTGGCATGGTTCTCACAAGCACCGTCACGTGGCCTTTTTTCTTGTTACTTGACAGCTTGTCACAGGGCAGTTGAATCCAGGACCTCTTGTCCTCCAAGCAAGGATCATACCTCTAGATGATGATGATTATTTAGTAGCAGTAGTATTTATTATTATTATGAAGCATTTATATAGCGCAAGCAATGTACCTGGTGCTTTACAAAGTAATGGAATAGACATGGTCCCTGCCCTAGGGCTTACATGCCCTTGCACCTCGTAGCTCTCAAAGACACCATCTAGTCGAGAATGGTTTTATCCATTCTGACATCAGGGTTACATGTTGGAAAAATGCTGCTCCGCTCTGCGGATGCAGAGGGTGCCTGGTTTCCAGTATTGGGGCCCCATGAACAGGAATAAACATAAACCTTTGACAGTCAGGAAGAACAATTCCCCCTCCCAAAGGTAAAGCATTTTCCCTTCCTATTCTAAGACAGCAGCACTACAGGCAATTAGAACCCAGGCCCTCTTCCTCCCCAAGCAAGAGCTGTAGCTCTAGACCAACAAGCCCTGCTCTTTAAAAAGTGGGATTTAAAGTAGGTAAGAAAGGGTTGGAGGGTCCAGAGGCCTTGTTTGCCAACCAGCTGCCTGGGTCCCTTCAATAGAATTGTCTACACCAACCGGACTGGAGTTTTTGGGCATCACCATTTCGTTTCAAGTTCCTCTCATTATACTCTTCACATGTACGAACGTTCATCATAAGCATTCTATCGATGTTTTTCTCACAAGACCCATCACACAGCCCTTTTCTTTCACTCTCAACAGCAGTATAGGGAGCATACCTGGAACTTTGATATTACGCCCACTCTATCAATGTTTTTCCTCACAAGTCCCATCACACAGCACTTTTCTTTCTTACTTGACACAGGTCTTTTGTTTTCACCTTCGATGGCAAAATACAGAACATAGCGGGAACTTGGATATTACATGTATTCTATTGATGCTGTTCTTATCAGCCAAGTCACATGGGCCTTTTTCTTCTCTCTCAATAGAAGTATACCATACTCATACAATGGATATGGATATGGCCATCACAAGCACCATCACGCAGCCTTTTCTTTTGTCACTTGACAGTAGTGCCACAGAAATTTGAACCCAGGACCTTTTGCCCCTCAAGCAAGGCTCATACCTGTAAACCAACACACCCTTGCAACTCACAGCTCTCAAAGAAGTCATCTAGCCGAGAATGGTTTTATCCATTGACCTCTGGGTTATGGGCCTGGCATGATGCTGAGCCACTTTGCGGATGCAGAGGTTGCTTGGATTCCAGGATCAGGGCCCCATGAGCAAGACTGGACGTGAACCTTCGATGGCCAGCAACAACAAAAAATTCCCTAATGGTACAGTCTTTTTCTTTCCCACACAATGACAGCAGTAGTACAGGGGATTTGAACACAGAACCTTTTGCTTCTTAAGCAAGAGTCTTACCTTTAGGTCATCAAGCCCTCACATTTGTTTTGTGTCCTCAAATCAAATAGGTATGGAAGAGTGCATGACATAAGTATAAGTTAAAGCATACAGACAGTACTTTAAAAATAATAATTTTAAAATCTTATAGCTATCCATTGCGCAATCTGTGAACAGTGGCATGTACTTTGAGCATTTCCCGACCCTTCTATGCAAACCACATTCACTATTCATGGTAAATCAATGAGAAAACCCCGTCAACAGTGCAAGCCAGAGGAAATTGCCCCTGGAACTCCCACTGAACTCTATGGGCCTCTCAGTGAAGAAAGATAGCTCCGCCTAAACTACTGTGGCTCCATAATTATCCCAATCTATGTTGGAGAGGATGTAGGGAAGAGGGCTCCTACCTCCACTGTTGGTGGGGATGCCAGAGGGTCAACAAATTTTGGCATCAGATCTGGTTATATATTAGTCAAGTAGCTGGAACAGAAGTACCCTTCTCAGCAGAGCTGGATTTACTGGGAATATTCCCAGAGGTGGGGGTTCTTAACCATCGTCAGAATGCATGTCATCAGTTAAGGCTTGCTGCGATATGTACAATTGCTTGCTCCTGGAAATCTGCTCAGGGTCTCACCATAACAAAATGGAGGAACAGATTGTGGTTCATGATAACTATGGAAAGGATAACGGCAGAAATAGCTGAAACTCGACGAATTCTATTTAACATGGAACCTGTGTTGGGACATCATTACTTCCCTACGTAAAGAAAAAAGTAGAACTCCAACGATACGCTTGACAGACATTTGATAAATTTCAAGATATGTAAAAATATGGTGTAGATCTTGGTGTCACATGCTATAGTGTTATTGTTAATGTATTATGTGAAATATTGGGCACTGATACAGGGACTACTATTTTTCATGTTATATATGTAGCGATTTTGTACAATGCATTGAAAATTTAAAAAAGAAAAGAAAAAAGGAGGTAGACGACCACAGCCAGAAGTGCAGTCCCTGTGCCATAACCCAGACGAAAGCCAGACTGCCCCGGATCCAGAAAACCGGTGCAACTTGGTTTATACTTCCAAACACTTGGTGGCTGGAAATAACTTTTTGCTATGCACATAATGCTGAGTTTATTGAACAAATCACATACTTCATTATAGGCAGTAGTGAAAATTAAAAGCGTAAGTAAAAACTGAAAGAGAAAGCAGTCTGTCTTTGTATGTTGTCAGCACCCAGTTTCTCACATCCACAGCGATGTACTGGCAGGTAGCAGCACGCAGTTCTATTGGGGTCTCACCCGTTGTGGTGTTGGTAATCTCTCTGTTTGCATAAAACGCCCAGTCAAACATGCGCCTCTTGTACCCCCTTCTCTAGCATCTTCTGAATTACCATACAGTTGGAGTGGAAAACATCCCCAATCGCAATGACACTCTGCACTTCTTTGAGCATCCAAACCTTATATAGGGCAACAAGCTCTCCTTCAGTCAGTTCACATTCCCTGTACCCCAAGTCATTTGTTTCTCCGAAGAGATTTACCTCCACCCTCTGGTCGAGGTACTCCCAGTGGCCCCGCAGGTATTATCTTGCTGTCATCAGACAAGCGGTGAGGAAAACAGAAGTAAAGATCCAGCATCCATGAGGGACTGCCTTACTTCTGGCAGTGTACAAATGTCCAGAAAAGTTGCAATCTTTATCACATCCCACTTTCTCAGTTCGTCTGAGGTTCCCACTCTTGGAACTGCAGTAGGGTCGCACAGTGTCTTCACTCACTCATTCATACATAGAACCCCATTGTGTACATGTGTCACCCTAGGAGTACATAGGCTGCCTTGGAAGATGGGTCTGACAATTCAATCTGTACATCAAGTCGCACCCAAATGTCAGGCTAGGGTATCCATCAACCCCCACCCAACTTCACTGGGCCGCATGCCCTGCGTGGCCACAGCACCCACAGACTCAAGCCAAAGCCATTGAGCTTTCCCAGGCAAATAACCTGCAGCAATAAAATAGCTCTTTATGGCATTATGAGCCCTCATGCTCATTGCAACCAAAAAAACTAAGGTTACTTACGTGTAACCTTGATTCTTCAAAACAGGCTCCGTCACTCACACCATTGGGAGCTGCACTTTCACAGATCGTCCCCGGGAAGCTTCTCTAAGCAATTCTCTTGTCGCGCTCCATGGTCCCTCTCCTCGCTTCTCGCCCTGTTGGCGGACTTGTAGCGAGTCTATAAACAGGAAGGACAGAGCACGTATCACCTTAAGTTCAAAGTGATATCTAAATTCCACATGTGGCAAGACATCGACCTTCCAGTATTCCCCCCCTCCCCCTCACTCCAATAAAGGGGAAATTGCCCTTCACATATTAGACGTAAAGAGAGCCCTCTTCTTTTACTCAGAGAACACCAACCCATTTCAGAAAGACAACGCCCTTTTCATTAGCTCTTGTGGTCCTCCCATCGGTTCAAAGGTCACCTCTCAAATCAGCTCATCTTGGTTAATGGAGTGCATCTCCTTATGTCATCAACTCTTAAGGCACATTCCATGACGGCCATGGCAGTCTCAGCATGGTTCAGGAAGTTCCCATATGCAAATATGCAAAGCTGCTACATGGAGTTCGACACATACATTCATAAAACATTATGTGCTTGACCTCATAGCATGCTCCGATGCAGGCTTTGGGAAAGCTGTGTTATAGTCCCGCTTTAACTAGGCCTCATCCTCCACCCTGCGGGGACTACTGCTTTTATGCTATCCCAACCATGAGTGTGCACAGAGTCCCACGCGAAGAAAAAAAGAATAAGGTTACTTACCTGTAACCTTGGTTCTTCGAGTTGGGCTCAGTCACTCACACCAGCCTGACTTCTTCCCCCTCTACATCATAGTCCTAATCAAAGAGGTGAACCCTCTGTCCCTTCCAGCTTCCACATCAGAGAGTTCAACCTCTTTCACTCGGACTCTGATGTAGAAGGGGAAGGAGGGCAGCTCCTGTGAAACACAGAGCCCATCTCGAAGAACCAAGTTTATAGGTAAGTAACCTTAGTTTCTTCTTCGAGTAGGTCCTATGTAGCGTTGGGAAGACTGTAAAAGCAGCAGTCTCCCACAGGGTGGAGGCTGAGGTTTAAAGAGGGACTATAAAACAGCTTTCCCAAAGCCTGCATTGGAACATGCTGTGAGGTCGAGCACATGGAGCTCAACGCATACATTAATGTATGTAATGAAGAGATGTACTCCATTAACCAACTTGAGATGTTTTGAGAAGTGACCTTTGGATCTACAGGAGGGACAAGAGCTAACAAAAAGGGAGTTGTCTTTCTGAAAAGGTTTGGCTCTCTCCGAGTACAACGAGAGGGCTCTTTTTACGACTAACGTGCGAAGGGTCATTTCCCCTTTTTTGGAGTGAAGACTTGGAAAAAAAAAATTGGAAGGTTGATGTCTTGCCAGATGTGGAATTTAGATATCACTTTGGACTTAAACGTGGGAGTCTTAGTATTATTTTATCCTTTGCTGAGTGGTGGTGAATAGCACTGCCAACTCTCCCACTCCCCCCCCCTAGCGCTACTAGCATGGGAGGCTTCTAGGGATAGAAGATGAAGGGTACAAGGGACTAAAGATTCAAAGGGTGGTAACATGACTCTTCCTAGTACCAGAGTTAAGTACCATGGCAGACATGGGTTTTTAATAGAGGGACACAGGTTAAAAACACCCTTCATAAACTGTGAGAAAAATCTGGTCTATCATCTACGGGAATATGGTAGGCTGATACAGCGACCAGATGCACTTTTAAGGATGACAGGGCTATGCCCTGGGACTTCAGACGAGACAGGTAAGCAAGCAGCTTTTTAACTGTGGTACAGTCAGGTGGTAACTTTGCTCTCAAGGCCCAAATTGAGAACCATTTCCACTTTGTTTCATAGGTCTTGTTTGTTGAAGATTAGCAAATCCCACTATCTATACCATTACTATCTCAGTGAGAGGTGTCTGAGATTCTGTGGCAGAAATAGTTTGTTCAGTGACCATAACTGGAGCAGGCAGTGACGTCAGGATTGGTGGCCTGCCTGAGGTGGTAGAGGATATAATTCTGCTAGGTTTAGATTACAGTTTAATAGGATGTATTGCTGGTACGGTGGCTGAAATGATGGTTCCCATGGATGACCTTGGTATTTAGGAGATGGCCAATACATGTTCGGGGGTCACATGCTAGTGAGGTAAGCATGGGATGGGAAGTCACCTGGGAGGGGTTTGTGAAGTTCCCTTTTTTGCGGCTGCCACTTTAGCGCAGTCCAAGTGGCTGGACCCTGCCCAAGATTCCAGTAGAATTGGTTTTGTGTTACATTTTTTCCTCTTCCTTATTATTTTTATAGAAATGGTCAGGCCCCCGATTCCCCCGTGGAAAATTCCGCGGGAGTCTGCAGGCCTCTGGACTCTGCCAGCCAGCCAATTCGGCCCTCCTCCTCCACAGGGCTGGGTGGGGGTTACTTCCCCCCCTGCCCCCCAATTCTCACAAGCCAGCAGCCAACAAGTAACTTGGCCAGCAGTGGAGCGGCTCTGGCAGCGCAGCCCAAGCCTGGCGTGTCGGAGTCTTCCTCTCAGGGAATGGCCTGAATGACATGGCAGGCCTGCATCTGCAGAGAAATGCCCCAACACGCAGGACTCTGGCTGTGCTGCCAGAGTCACTCCACCGCCAGTCAGGCGAGTCCCCTGGATTCTCAACTCACCCAGCCTGACTGACAACAGGGAAATTCTAGTGCAGCAGCTGCGCCAGGGTTCCTCTGGTGCTGGGTGGGCCAGGTGAGTCCCTCCCTCACCGCCTCAGGCTGCCTCCCCTGTTCTTCCATCCAAGTTGGGCTGGGCTGGGCTGGGCGTGTGTGTGTGTGCACGCGTGGGCTTGCCTCCCCACCCCTTTATGGCCCCTCCCTTTTCTTCCACTCCCAACTTACCTAGCTGGAAATCTCTTCCCGGAGTGGACTCTCCTCCCCTACTCCTCCCTCATGCACCAGAAGGGAAACAGCGTTGGAGTAGGGAGTCTGCGCTGGGACAAGATTTCTGTGGGAAATAAATGCATTGTGGTCCTGATTTTGGCTCAGGACCCTGGAAAAGGTGAATAACTTCCTGTCTGTCAGACACTTTGCAGAGTAGCATTTCCCTCAACTGCTGAACGCTGTGGTGGTTGGAGAGAACGGAGATGATTTGTGCTCTATGCCTCCTATTTATAGCCTTGCTACTAACCCATCAATAGTGCAAGACATAAGGGGAGGGATCATGGAGTTGAACAGGAGAACTGCTTAGAAAAGCTTCCCAGAGCTTCTCTCTAGGTCACAATGGGGCGTTCCATTCCCTGTTGTTCACTTCCAGTTCCCAACAGGGAGAGGTTATGTTCTCCAAAACCTACCCAGCTAATAGCTGCTAACGAACCTATCGGCCAGAAACTTCTCCAATCCTTTCTTAAACCCAGCTATACTGCCGGCCTTGACCACATCTTATGGCAACAAATTCCACAACTTAATTATGCATTGAGTGGAAAAATACTTTGTTTTAAATCTGCTACATGTTAGTTTCATGGGGTGTCCTCTAGTTCTAGTACTATTTGAGAGGGCAAACCACCACTCCTTGTTTCCTCGTTTTATACCACTCATGATTTTATAAACTTCTTTCATATCCCCTCTCAGTCATCTCTTCTCCAAGCTGAAGAGCCCTAACCTATCTAGTGTCTCCTCATACGGGAGCTGTTCCATACCCGTTATAATTTTTGTTGCCCTTCTCTGTACCTTTTCTATTTCTACTATATCTTTTTTGAGATGGGGCAATCAGAACTGCACACAATACTCAAGATGCAGTCACACCACAGATTTATATACAGGCATTATGATATGTTCAGTTTTATTCTGCTTACGAATAATTCCCAACACTGGCCATTTTTAGATGGAACCACTTCCTGGCTGAGTCCATATACACTGGGGGGAGTGCCAATGCACTTCCAGTGAGTGGGGAGTGTTCACACAGTGGGGAATGGGTGTGCACTGGATTTGCGCCTGCACCCCTGCGCTGCCCCCGCACAGAGCAACTGGAAAGAACCCAGGATTGAACTCTGTATGGATTTCAACGTATTGTCCACAATGACTCCAAGGTCCTTTTCCTGAGTGGTAACTTCTAATTTAGAACCCAGCATGGATTGTTTTTCCCTATGTGCATTATTTTGCCCTTGTCCACAATAAATCTTATCTGCCATTTAGATGCCCAGTCTCACATGATCATCCTGCAATTCTTCCCAGTCCACTCATGTTTTAACTACCTTGAATAACTTCGTGTCATCTGAAAATCTGATCACCTCACTCCCTTTACCAGATCATTAATGAATACATTAAATACCACCAGTCCTAGTACAGATCCCTGGGGCACTCCACTATTTACTTCTCTCCATTGCGAAAACTAACCATTTAGTCCTGCTCTGTGTTTCCTATCCTTTAACCTGTTACCAATCCACAACAGGATGCTGCCTCCTATCCCATGACTTTTTAATTTCCTCATGAGTCTCTCATGAGCGACCTTATAAAATGCTTTCTGAAAATCCAGATACTGTAAGCCACCTCACCTCTATCCACATGCTTATTTACACCCTTAGAAAGTTCCAATAGATTAGTGAAGTATGACATCCCTTTGCTAAATCCACATTGACTCTTCCCCATTAAAAGCCATGTTTATCAGTATGCCCAGTAATTATGTTCTTAATAGTTTCCATCATTTTGCCCAGCACAGTCATCAGGCTCACTAGACTAGTTTCCAGGATTGCCTCTGGAGCTCTTTAAAAATATCACAGTGTTATATTCACTACTCTCCAGTCCTCCGGTACAGTGGGAGATTTTTAGCAATAGGTGACAAATTACCAGTAGTAGGTCTGCAATTTCATATTTTGAGTTCCTTCAGAACTCTGGGGTGAATACCATCTGGTCCTGGTGATTTGTTACTATTTAGTTTATCAATCTGCTCTAGAACCTTTTCCAGAACAACGTTGATCCGTGACAGCTCTTCCGATTCATCACCTGAATAGAACAGTTCTGGCGTGGGTATCTCCCCAACATAGTCTGCTGTGAAGACCGAAGCGAAGAATTCATTTCGCTTCTCTGCAATCGCCTTATCCTTCCTGAACACTCCCTTTACCCCCGGTCATCTAATGGCCAAACTGACTCTCTAGCAGCTTCTTCCTTCTGATGTAGTTGAAAAAAAGTTTTTATTATTAGTTTTTGCCTCTTTAGCAAGTCTCTCTTTAAATTCTTTCTTGGCCTGCCTTAATGATTTACATCTAATTTGCCAGTTCTTATGTTTTTTATTCCCTATTTCCTCATTAGAAGGAGCTTTCCATTTTTTAAAAAAATGCCTTTTTGCTCTAATAGCTTCCTTCACCCCATGATTTAGCCACGCTGGTAGATGTTGGGTCCTCTCGCAACTTTTTTTTAAATTGGGAAAAACATTTAATCTGGGCTTCCAAGATGGTGTTTTAAAATAGTGTCCATACCTCCTGAAGACATTTAATTCTCACAACTGCTCTTATAACTAGCTTCTTCATTTTAGCATAGTCTCCCTTTTTAAAGTTAAATATTACTGCGGTAGTTTTATTTATCATTCTCCCTCCATAATTATATCAAATTTGATCATATTATCATCACTATTGCCAAGCAGCTCCACCAGTGTTATTCCTTGCACCAGGTCCTGTGCTCCACTTAGAACTAGGTCTAAAGTAGTTGCTCCTCTCGCAGGTTCCAGGACCAGCTGCTCCAAGAAGCAGTCATTTATAACATCTAGAAACTACCCCTATATCATGCGACATTCACCCAGTTAATATTAGAGTAACCGAAATCACCCATTATTATTATTATGTTTCTGACTTTAGTAGCCCGTGTAATCTTGGTCAGCATTTCATGGTCAATCTCACCATTCTGGTCAGGGGGGTGATAGTATAGTCCCACTGCTATAGACTTTCCCGTTGCACATAAAATTTCTATCTATAGATTCTAGAGTAGAGTTTCCTTCCTGCAAAACTTTAATCCTACCTGACTCAATGCTATCTTTAACATATAGCGCCACCCTAACACTAGCTCAGTCTACTCTGTCATTTCAATATATTTTGTACCCTGGTATTACAGTGTCTCATTGGTTATCCTCTTTCCACCAGGTCTCCAAGATGCCTATTATATTCATTTAGTACCATACACTCCAATTCTTCCATCTTACCTTTTAGACTTCTAGCATTTGCATAAATGTATTCTTCTCATTCCTATTCTTGATCTTCTCATTATAAATAACTGTTTCAGTTATTTTAGAATCCTTTATATTTGTCTGTTCTACACAGATTTCGACTTGAGCTCCCTCGGCTTCTTTCATATCCTCTATATTAGGATTCTCTAATTTCCCTGAATTAACAGCACCCTTTGGAGATGACTCTGTTCGAACTAGGCACTCCTCAATGCCTGTCGGTTTTTCCCAGGACTAATTTAAAAACTGCTCTACCTCTAATTTTTAGTGCCAGCAGCCAGGTGCTGCTCTACTTAAGGTGGCGCCCATCCCATCAGTATAGGCTCCCCCTTTCCCAAAAGGTTTCCCAGTTCCTAATGAATCTAAAGCTCCCCTCCCTGCACCATCATCTCATCCACGTATTGAGACTCTGGCGCTCCGCCTGCCTCTGTGGTCTTGCGTGTGTAACCAAGATAATTTCTGGAGAATGCTATCTTAGAGGTTCTGGACTTCCGTCTCCTACCTAAAAGCCTAAGTCTGGCCTCCAGAATCTCCCTCCTACATCTTCATAGGTCATAATTGGTACCCACATGTACCATGACAGCCAGTTCCACCACAGCACTCTAATAATTCCATCTATGTGACACGTGAGGTCTGCTAGCTTCGCACAAGGCAGGCAATTTACTATACAGTCCTCATGGCTACCAGCAACCCAGCTATCTACATTTCTAACTATCATATCACGATTTACTCTAACCAATGGACAGCTCTGCTCTCACATACATTCTGAGCACAGTGACCTTGACTGCCTTGCAAATTCCCCCCACCTGCCCATTTCTTAACATTCAGTGGTTTCCTCACACCCCTGTTAAAAAATGCCATGCTTTCGTGGTGCTAAGAGCTGTAACATTTTAAGATGAGTTGGCGTGTACACTGACGTGCTTGTTACAGATTGGCAGTGCTGGTGCAGCAATACATACCCCCAGCATAAGCTCTGCAAAAACCTTTTCAACTAGTATCAGCCAGTAACTAATAGCAGCCAATTGCAGCTCACAATCTGTGTACAGCCAGTGCTGTAAAGACACATGACCAATAGTGGCCAATAGCTGCTCACATGTGGCACACAACCAATTCTAGTTAGGCAGCCACCCAGCACTTTAAGATGTTCAAACCGCCTGTTCTACCATGTTTCATTGAGACCCTTGCGGTTGGCCGGGAGTGCCCTCCTGCAGGTTCCATCTGCTACTCTTGGCCATAGGACGGGGGGTATGCAGGAGGGCAGTCCCAGTTGTTGCCCCAGTTTTGTAGAACTCCTTTCCCTTGGAGGTTCATTTGAGCCTGGTCCCAAGCACCTTCCAGAGGCAATGCAAAACATTTTTGTTCAAAAAAGCATTTTGGGAGGGGAGGGGGGAGATGTGCTTTTTTGGGTGGGGGCTGAGGGCTAGGAGAAGTTTTCTGGGGTGACGGTGGGTTTTTTCTTTTTTAAAAAAATAATATATTTTTAAAATTAAATAAACATGTTCAAATCTATTACATGGTTTAACAAATATTAACATATATTAACAATTGTTGTCAGGGTGTATATAATGGTCTTTTATATATTGTAATCCACCAGGTACGACTTCGTTTCTTCTTCTTCTGTATATCCTTGTATGCTTTCAATACATGTAAACCATCTGGTAGTACAGTTCTTTGCTTTATTTTCTTGGGTTGATGCTATCTTTTCCATTGTATACATGTATCAGAGTCTTTTTGTCCATTCATTTTCTGTCAAGTTTTTTGCTGTTTTCCAACTTCTGGCTATGATATTAAGATCTGCTAACGTCATTAATGTACAAGTTTCTCGGTGGTGATTCATCAGTGGGATGTCTGGGTATAGTCCCAGTAGTGCTGTTTCTGGATGAACTGGTATGATGAGACCTGTAGTCTTTTTCATCTTTGACCAAATTATATTCCATAAATGTTGAACTTTGGGACAATACCACCAACAATGCAGGTATGTACCTTGCTCTCCGCAGTTTCTCCAGCACTGATCGAGGCCTGTACCATCTATTTTTTTAAATTGTGTTGGAGTTAGGTAGTATCTGAGAATTACTTTGATTTGTGTTTCTTTGATTTCTAATGAGCTCGCACAGTTGTGCATTTGTTTTCCTATTGTTTCTATTTGTTTATCATCAAAAAAATTTCCTAATTCTTGTTCCCATTTTTTTATGTAAGAATTTGGGTTGTTGGATTCGGCCTCGATCAGTGCTCTTTATAGTCTTGCTATTAACCCTTTATTTGTGGAGTGACAATGTTTTTTCTATTTGGGTGGGTTTTCTTGAGTATTGTTGAATTTTACTTCTGTCTGTGAATATGTTTTTTATTTGTAGATATTGTAGCGTATCTATTTTTGTTTTTGTTAGTTGTAGTTCTTGTATTGTTATAAATTGTGCATTTTTGAATAATTGTTCTGCTCTATGTATATCGTGTTTGTTTAATAGTTTTCTTAATTCTTTTGCTACGTTGTCTTTGTCTAATGTTTGTGTAGTTATTGGTGTGTAGGGTGATTCTTCTAGTGATATTTTTAATTTTGTTTGTATTTTGTGCCAGTGTTGTATAGCTGTGTTTGCGAATGGATGGTCTGTTATCTTTTTCATTTTTGTTTTGTTTTTGTTTGTTATTAACTCTTTCAAGTTTATGTTTCCTAATAATTCTTTTTCTATTTCTACCCAGGTTGTGTTTTTTGTTGGGTGATACCAGTATCTCAGTGTTCGTAGTGTTGTTGCTTTGATGTATGTTCGTATATCTGGTAGGTTGACTCCTCCTTTCTCTTTACTCCTGATTAATGTTTGTTTATTGATTCTGTGTTTTTTGCCTTTCCATTCTGCTTCCATCATGGTTCTTTCGCATTGTTTAATAAATTTAGGTGGTAGTTGCACTGGTAGTGCCATTGCTTTGTAAAGGATTTTAGGTAGTGCTATCATTTTAAATAGATTTATACTTCCTAGCCATGAGGTTTTAAATTTTTGCCATGTGGCAATTTCGTTTTTAATTTGGTTTAATATGTGTGGGAAGTTTGCTTTATATAATTTAGTGTGGTCTTTTGTTATATTTACCCCTAAGTATTTAAATTTTCCGCTATCACAAACGGTGCTTGATTTGCAATTTTTTGGGCCTCTTTTTTGTCTTTTATGAGAATTAATGCTTGTGATTTTTGAGGGTTTATTTTATATCCTGATATTTTACTGAATTCATTTATAAGGGTGAGTATTTTTGGTACAGTTTTGTGTGGGTTGGTCATGTATATTAACATATTGTCTGCGAATAGGGATAGTTTGTGTTGTGTCTGGTTTATCTGTATTCCTGTGATTTCTTGGTCCTGTCTTATGGCGCATGCTAATAGTTCTAATGTGATGTTGAATAATAGGGGGGATAGTGGGCAGCCTTGTCTAGTTCCTCTTGTTAAGAGGAATGGTTCTGATAATTTTCCATTTATTAATATTTGGGATTTTGGGGCTAGGTTGATGGCTAAGATTGCTTTAAGGAAATTGCCTTTTATTCCCATTTGTTCCATTATTTTATATAAACATTCCGGCTCCGCCCTGTCAAAGGCCTTCTCCGCATCTGCTGCCAGGATCAGTGCTGGGGTTTCTGTTTTCTGGGTTGCGTATATTAAATTGACTGCCTTTCTTATGTTGTCTATTCCCAGTCTATTTGGGATGAATCCCGTTTGGTCTGTATGAATTACTTCTCCTATTATTGCTGCCAATCTGTTTGCTAGTGTTTTCGTGAATATTTTGTAGTCTGTGTTTAATAGTGATATTGGCCTGTAGTTGCTACATTCATTATCTCTGTCTGGTTTTGGGATTAAAGTTATAACTGCGTCATAGAATGTTGTTGGCATTTTTTGGGTGCGTATGATGTCATTGCATGTGTTCGTTAAATGTGGGATGATTATTTTGTTAAATGTTTTACAGAATTCTGTGGGTATCCCATCTGGTCCGCTTGCTTTATTCCTTTTGAGTTCTTTGATGGTTTGTTTGATTTCTTTGACTGTTATTGGGGCGTTTAAATATTTTAATTGATCTATGTTGAATTTTGGTATTTTATATTTGTTAATGAATTCTTTTATTTTTTCAGGTTCGGGGTTCGAAGATGTATACAGCGTTTGGTAGAATTCTACGAATGTTTTTTGTATTTCTTGTTGTTTTGTTACCATTTTGGAGTTTTATTGTGGGGATTGCTGTTTTTTTCCTTTTGCTTTTTGTTAGTTGTGCCAGTACCTTTCCTGGTTTGTTTCAATTTTGGAAATAAAAACTTTTAATTTTCCTTAATTGTTGTGTTATTCTTTGTGTTTCTATTGTGTCTATTTCGCTGCGATTTTTTTGTATTTCTAATTTGTTTTTTTTAAGATGGGTGTTTACTATTTTCTATATGTAGGTGGTTTAATTGTGTAGTAAGGGCTTTGTTTCTTTCTCTTCTTTGTTTATTTATTTTTGCTTTTATAGCTATAATTTTGCCCCTAATTACTGCTTTCATTGCTTCCCATAAAATTTGGGGGGATTGGACTGATCCTATATTTGTATCGAAGTATTCTTTTAGGTTTTCTTCTATTTGTATTTTTACCTGTTCATTGTTGAGTATTCCTCTATCTAATTGCCAGTTCTGGTTTTCTTGTTGTGTGCGTGTGCGTGTGCGCGTGTTCCAGTTGTAGGATGTAATTAATGCATTGTGGTCTGTGAATGTGACTGGTATTATTTCACTATTTATGCATCTGTGTAGGGTGTCTTTTTCTAATATTATGTGGTCTATTTTTGTGTATGTATTATGCTTGTTTGAATGGAATGTGTAATTTCTTGATGTTGGGTTTAAGCACCTCCATGCGTCTATTAAATCATATTGTGTTAATATTGTTGCTATGAGTTTTTGAGTGCGTGTGAGTTGTGTTCTGGTAGAATGGTCTAGGGCTGTTAATGGGGAGTTGAAATCTCCTTGGATAATCAATGTTCCTTCTGTTAATTGATTTATCAGGGGTATGTATTTTTGAAAAAATTGATGTGTGTTTTCATTTGGGGCATATAGGTTAACTAGCGTTACTGTTTGGTTTCTAATTGTACGGTGGGTTTTTTCTACTTTTTTGTATGCTTTCTTTATATGCTTTTTTAGGTTTGTAAGCTGCCCTGAGCCATTCAGGAAGGGCAGAGTAAAATTAGAAAATAAATAAAATAAATGGTCTGCAGAGTTCATGGATGACAGAACTTCAGCCATGGAGATGAATGCCAAGTACTTGCATATGCTCATCACTCTCCAGGCCTTCCTTTCTGCTGCTGAGCAGAACCTATGGATTTCAGGATGCCCCATCACCTCATCCTGTGGACAGCTGAAATCCTCAGGCCACGACTGGAGAAAGAATACAGTGATGCGGTCACCCATCCCCATGAAGAAGTACGTTACCACTGTCATCTGGAAACTCCAGACTCCTGCCGTTCTGTTGCCCAGAAATTTGGTGTTGGAACATCCATGGTGGGCAACATACTAGTGGAGGTTTGCACAGCAATTGTGGAAATGCTGCCGGACCAGGTGGTACAGTTGGCTGACACTGCGGAGGTAATGGAAGGTTTTCAGCAGGAGGGGTTCCCAAATTGTATAGGGATGATAGATGAGAGTCATATCACCATCATCTGTCCACCCCATAGCAAGGATGACTACCTAAACAGGAAGGGGGTTTTCTCCCTTTTGTTCTCCAGGCGTAGTGGACCATCATGCCCAATTCGTGGATGTGTCTTGGGCCAGTCCGTTAATGGCACTGCAAGTCCGGGAAGAACCACGTTGCCTGCATCGGTCAGTCTCCCTTCTTTGGCTCCATATACGCCAGAGACTTTTGACCCTTCACTGAAACATGCATTGAGGGGGTACAGCATCACCGGACAGAGACCTATCTTCAAAAAAATGGGACTGTAAAGCGTTGTGTATACCCAGTAGCACTACAGCCGTTTTAAGTAGCAGTAGTAATAAGTGAACTGTTTTAAATTATCTTTTCGTGTTATCAATAAAGCCTTTAAAAATATTGTGTGTGTGTCATTGTTTTCCCCTAGCCCATCCAATGCCCACTCAGTACCAGGACAGCATACCTTTCCTCCTTGGGCCCCCCATGCTATTTACTGCCAAGTGGCCTTTCCCTGTCCGTTCCCTATTGGCATTCAGAGATTACCTGACTGCAGGCCTGAACCACTGTGTTTCCTATTGGCATTCGCAGGCTAGCTGGGTCTGGGAATGACAATAGGAAGTGCAGAGGCACAGGTATTGCAGCTGACTGATCTGCGACTGGCTAGCACTCGACCTTTACCTGTGGCTTTCCCACCATAGTTCCCTTTGCATCTGAGCTTCCGACCCTCAAGTGCAAGTGTATGGCCAGAGGACTCCCCATGCCCTGCTTTCGGTGCACTCACCACACACCCTTTCCCTTCTAACCCCTAGCCCCCAATGCAGCTTATTGTTATGCCATACCACCATTCTCCAAGCACCTCTCCCCAAAATGTCCCTCCTTTCCCAGAAACAGCATAGAATGAAACCATGGATTATGAAAAATGAAAGATTTTTTAAGAACTTAAAACGGTTTCTTCTTGTGCCTGCCCTTTTTGGTGGCAGCTGGGCATGCTCGCTTGGGTTGCAGGACTGGCAGGGGGACATTTTTCTGATCCATAAAGAGCATGACTGGAAGTTGAAAGGTAACTGACGTCCTAAACAGACTGGGTAATTGTGTCAGTTATAATACAGTTGAAGTACTTGAGACAGAACGGACATTTTCATCAGCAAGCAAACAGTGGACAATTCCTGATGGAATGAAAATTATCACCACACTTAGCGACAGGCATCGCTTTTGACAACTATGACCAGTTTGTGGAAACACCAAGTGGGAAAAATACATTGCATGATAGCGTAGTCATTGTATATCAAGATGCTGTACAAGTTGCTGATGTTGATGGTGGAGATGATAATCAAGTGAATTCATCTCTCTCATCTTCATGCAAAAGCAGATGTAGATTTGATGCCAGTGGTCTGGACACAGAGCCATACCCCCCAAAATCCAACGATATTGACCATACCTATAATTTTACTGGATGATCCAAGAAGTTCAGTTTCCCCCAAATTATGCAAGCATCAAAACTTGTGATGTGTTGTGGATGATGTCACTGGCACTTCAGATTAAAGGAACACCGATGGGGGTGGGATGAAATTCAAAAATACTCACTGACCATCTTTCCCAGCAGAAGGTCTAGTACCTGTCTCAGACTAACATCTCTGTCTGTAGCTGCAGAAACTATGAGAACTGCACAACACATTGCAGTCAGACCTACATGATGGTCACCCATGAACTTGTAATTGCAAAACTGGCTGTAACCATACAAGCAAAAGAAGCCCACAATTTGATAATCACTTTCTTCAAAGCTTTGGGAAAATATGTTGAGGAATCTAGAGGGCCCCCATGTGCTCATAGAATGCGGAGTACTGGTTGCGGGATCCTTTTATTGCAACTAGAGCACTGGAGCCAGCGGAAGGAGTCCTGGTGGATTGTCTGAAGTGGACACCTTAATCAAGTGGATTGCATGCACCATCAGTCTGGCCACTGCTGGCCTACACACATACAGTAGACCCACAAAAAATAATAAGAAAAAGTTCAGTGAAAGGGGGCATGCGTGCACATGCATATCTACACATATAAATGAGGGGGGGGGGACTTTTTATATTTATTTATATATGAATGGGAATGAAATTCAGTTCTAGTAATGGCAAAAGCATTTACCTACCTTCACTAACCAGTTCACTGTTTTCAGACTGTTTACAACAAATTATCTTTTCCACCAACTGATTGTAGCTGCAGTTACCAACTGCTTTCACGATGTCAGGAGTCTGGAATAAAGCCCCAAATTTACTTTTATTAGAACAGGAAACACATTATTTATTCCTATGAACATACTAGTGTTTTTTATAACATTAAATAATATATTTAAAATAATTACTCATAAAAGCTTTTATTTTTATGATTCTACTGCACTAGAGGCCAAAACCAAACTACTGCTAAAGTGAGCATATTCAATCTTTTCTTCTTCTGAGAAGAGGTCCCTGAAGTCTTTAATAGTGCTGGAACAGCCTTTTACAGAGATTCCTTCATACAGAGCCAGTGTGGTGTAATGGCTAGGTGCGCAGTACTTGGACTGGGAGGTAGGGGGGACCCTGGTTCAAGTCTCGCCTTAGTCAGAAACTCACTGGGTGACCTTGGGCCAGTCACATTATTGATGCAGGACAGCTTGCAGGAATAGCTTACTTTGAGGTAGACTAGGATTGGAACAGCCCTAATCCCTGACTGAGGGCCAGTATGAAAGAAGGTATGTCCTCTAATTCTGTCATGGTTCTTACGGATTTTCTGACAGAAAAGTCTTGAGACAACCCTTGGTGTAAATGTCACATATAATAGACACTTGTCTGCAGCGTGTCCTGCATCAAAACAAGCTTAGACCATCATAGAACTGAACGGGTGACACTTTTAAAAACTTTCCTCCTAACTGGCTTTTCAATAGCACTTTCTCTAATCAACCTATTCCTAACTTAACATTTACTTAAAATCAGTACTACAAAATACTTAAATTACTTGTTATTTGCTTGTCATTGAGAAAAAATGAGACTTCTGTAGATCAAGCTCCAAACTAGCTCTTACTTATTTAAGGAGATCAAGCTTCAAACTAGCTCCTACTTATCCCCTTAAGTCACATCTGGGAGAAAATGAGACAGGGAGCACTCATCCCTTTTTTACTATAGCTACACTTTGGTGCAAATGCTTAGTGCACAAGGTTGTTCCAAGGTTGCTCCAAAGGTTACTTCTCTCAAAAAGGTTTCAACGTCATTGCGCTGTGTGTGCACAAATCCATATGTGCAACAGATATTACTCAAGAATTCTCTCTTATTTTTCTAAAAAGGATTTTAGATTATCATACTTCTAGGAAAGAAGCAAATAAATCCTCTGATTTATAAATTCTCTGTTAAGTGAAAACCAGGAGGGAAGAGAGAGCGAGAGAAAAATCTCTCTCAATGTAGCTGAAATTTGGAAGTTTCTCAAAACTAAAGCACAAGAACAGCGTTCATAACTACTATATCCTTTTTGAAACCTGCATGACAGCATTTCACAAGTATGGGACATGCCCTCCAGTGGGGTAAGGAGAAGGGTTAGGGCTGGGGGGGATGTGGCAGGAAGAGACAGATACTGAATTCAACTACTTTTCTCCTATAATTTAGCCTAGAGAAATGTTTGCCAAGCTAGGATACAGGTGGTTGAGAGTCTGAATCTCACTTCCACTAGCTCTTTCTCCTACACACCTCACCTTTTTTCCCATTCAACCAACATCCTGTTCTCCTGAGTAAGGAACGAGGTGCTGCTTCCTCACTTTCTAAATAAGGTAACAGAGAGGATACAAGAGCATTGTAAGGAATAGAACCCAGGACTCTTCGCATGGTTGGCATAAATCTTAGCTATCCAGCTGCAGCATCGTAACAAACACCTGCTTAGCTACTGCGTTACTCAGTCTAACTTGATGCGTAAAAAAAGAGAAAAGACTCCTATAATCCAAAAAGACTACTAGCCTTCAGCTAAAATGTATAAGGAACCTTAGTAAAAATGATGTGAGGCACACCTTCAAACTTTTTCCATTAAACTGATAATAGTTTAGACAAGAAATAAATAGTATCATCATCTAAGCTTACTTGCTTGCTTACCTGAGGGTCCACTAACCATCCATGGTATAAGGGAATATCAAGAAGATCAAACACTATGCATTCAGGCGTGTATTCAAATACTCTCACACCAGTGAACTTCACATTCACATCCAGACCTGTCTGCAGCTTATGTAGGATAGCCATTGCATCACTCATATTCTAACAACAGGGGAAAAAATAGGGAGAGTGATAAGCCAAGTGGATAATGCTTAAGAACTTTGCGCTTAGTGGCTATACTTGAAAGTATTCACCCAGTTTGCCATTTATAGAAAAGCTTGCAGAAGGCATTTTAGCTACTCAGCGATTGCAATAGATTGTGAATGTGAACACGTATCTTAAAGTACAATACCTAATGAAACAAATGACAGACATAAAACTACATTACAATTTCATTTCAAAACGTAGAACAAATGATCAATTTGAGGTAATAAAGAGCTCAGTTGCTCCTCTGGTGTAGAGGACCATATTCGTTATCTTTTCGTATGCCCCCTGTATTCCCATCTGCGTTGCAGGTTGTGGAATAACGTGAAAATCCCCCCGAATTTAACTGATGGGCAAAAAATTAAGTTTCTTTTGGCTGATAGAAGCCATCGGCTTACTAATTCACTGGCGTTCTTTGCCTTCCTAATGGAAAAGATCAGGAAAAGGAAACTGGCCTCGGTAGAATAATTTTTGAGTGGATTTGTATGACTAATTCTGTCCCTTCTCCCTTCCCTTGCTAAAATGGTTTGTGCAATGTATATGGATGAATAATAGCCTCTGTAGCTGAATTGACGTTCTACTGAAATACTATATCTAGTTTTGGTACTCTTGTTTATTTTTGTGGTCTAGATTTGGTGTATTTTGGATATTCTGTGTAATATTTTGTCATGGCCCATGGCCAGTACAATAAAGTTTGAAATTGAAATTGAAAAATTGAAATAAAGAGCTCAATTTCACCTCGAAATAAATTGTGACTACTGTTTATCTTCTCTTTTAGTAGTGGATAACGGCCCACCTCCACTGCACTAAGCATAGTGCAAGCATATAATGAAAACTACTCCTGATTTGAGGAACTGTCAATGATCAGTTTGCTGTAAAGTCTAAAGAACTGAGGGGTAGCTATAATAGATGCAGCAGGTATATCTACACTGAGGCCCACACACATGTAGAATACACATGCACACAGGATTAGATTGCCCCAGAAGGATGCCCAGTCTGTCTTTTGCACTTTTGAACTTCCATTCTCACCTAACTACGCCCCTACTAGAGGATTACTTAGAGCAAGACTACTGGCAGAAGACTTTTTAAACCTCCCGAATTAGTAACAGCTAAAAGCTTCAATCCCATCCTCTGCAAATACAAAGAAATTGCATGTGGCCACTGCAGAAGAACCTACTGAGAGCCTACAGAGAGAGAACAGCTACTGAACAAAGGGTCCATAGCCATTATTATAAAGCAGCTCTGCAGAACAGAATCATAATATTTGCATTCTACTTTCTCAGCGCTGCCACAATTTATGATCCACATAGCTCCTCCCTCAGACACATCACACCAGGCACCTATGGCAGATTCCCCTTTGTGCCCACACTACCAATAGAACAGGCAAGACACGAGCATGGGTTAAAAGGCATTGGCCACAACTTTATTGCATAACACACCACATCGGTAACAACCGATGAGCATACCCTGTGTGTACAGCGGAGGGGGAACCATGCTGCATAAAGCAGGAAGGGGGCCAGGCTACCACCGGTCCACCTACCCAGGTGCCACAAACCTTCCAGGACACCCTCCTGTTGGGTCAGGGAAGGGTACTGCCACAGTCCAGCTGTCCCAAACCTAGAACCAGGACACTCACCGTTAAGACACGCACACCCCACTCCTCAAGTAGTGATGGGGTACAGCCGCGCCCCCTAGCTCATAGGAGACTCACAACAGCATGGTTCCTAAGCCACTGAGGCAGTTAGACTTTTGCGTCACCATTATACCTATACTAAGTAGGAAGAATGAGAAAACATTATTAAGTCTGCTGCCAGCCCAACTTTCAACTCTACCCCCACTCCAGCTTTTTTTTTTTTAAATTATATATATATAATAAATAAATAAATAAATAAATAAATGGCAGGAAGTTAATCAGAACCCAACAATTTGACCCGATTAATTGCCATTAAACAATAAGCCTAGCTCCCCCAATTAACTAGCTACTTAATCCTCAGTTAGCTACTCAACTCATCAGATCCCAAGTTGATCAATTATAGATCCCCTCTTCAGTCCCTAGTTGATCAGTTACTAGTTCATCTCATTTTATTTATTTATTATTAAAAGACCAGCCAGAAGTGGCTCAAAACTCCTCCTCTCAGGCATACACACAGCCTGCCAACAAGCAGCCGGCAGAGGCACTAAACAAACTGCCAGCAACAAGCAGCAATAGAGGCTGCACAAAGTAGCAACGAAGTGGCCAGCAGGGCTGGTATGGCCTGTGGGGTGCCTCTAGGCTCCCTCAAACAATCCCCCAGCACCTCCCCTCTCGTGGGCTCGCAAGACTTGCCCATGTGAGAGAGGAGAATGGAGTGTCCTGCCGAGGCACAGCCCTCCCATGCATGCACAGCCACCGGAGGGCTGCAGAGGGTCCCCCTGCTCTCCCGCCCCATTTCACACTGAGCCGGGCAAAGGGGCCTGGGAGCCAGCCGACACCCCCCCACCTCCCAGGGACAAGCAGCCTAGCTCCTCAATCCCAGTTGCACTGGGCGATGGAAGCTCGGTGCCGCCCCGCTCCCATGCCTGGCCAAACCAGCCGCTGAATGCTGCAGCAATGCTCTCCCCGTGGCTAGATGTCCTTCAATACCTGGGGGGGGCGGGGGGGGGCCAGTTCTGAGCAACCCCCCTACCAGCGCTGGCCAGATTCCACCCCCAAGCCCCACACTGGCAGACCGGAAGACACACCCAGAGCCCAGGCGCCGCACTCCGATCACGCAGAACGCACCACTCTGGGGTCCCCAAGCAGCCGCGCTCACCAGAAGCTGGGAAGCATGCTGGCGATGGGCCACCTCTTAAGTGAGTCCCCAGCGCTCCGCAGCCCAGTACACTCCCAGCACCCACCCCTCGGAGTCCTAACGGGCCCCAGGCAAACAGGCCCAACAATGGAGGCCCCATACCTACAGGAATCGCCGCTCCACTCCAATAGACGATCCTGGCCACGTGGATTAATGGGGAAAGAGGCAGCAGCGATGCAGGCACAGGTATTTGCCTGCCTGATACTTTGCCCTCCAGGTGCATCTCCTGGTGCCCCCCGGGCCCGCAAGGTCGACCCTCCAAGTCAGGGAAGAGGCAGGGGAAAGCCACCTGCCCCTACCCTGTCATCTGTCTGTTCGGGGCAGGCAGGCCCAAATCGGGCATTCTTTTCATCACCCTATTGCCCCTCATACTATCCAAGTTAAATTCTAAGGAGAAAGCTGGTTTGGAAAATGCTGCTTACTTATAGACAGCATGGTTTCAAATCTCAACATGTAAGACATCAGAGATCAAGAAGCTGGTGTAAAAATTTTGAGATTATAAAAAAACAAAACGCATTGGGTTTTTTAGCTTGTTTCTGAATTTTAGGGTGTACTGCAAACATGTTTTCAAGCTTTTCCCCCACAACTATACACAAGTTACAAATTTACAAACTTTTCTTTTAAATGGTTTCTCAAATGTACCATAAATATCACAATTTTAGCCTTTAAGATGCCCTTGACATTACAGGAACTACAGTCCTAATCAAGTTTTAGCTTTTTGGTCTTGCTGTAAAGAATCTTGTCCCAAATATTAGATCAGCATAAAATAAACCAAAACAAGAACAAATTTAAAAGAGCAGAAATGGAATTATACCTAAACTTTTAAAATAATTAATGCTGAGCAGTGAAACTTGATATTAATCTCAACAAAACAAAAAAGCTGAAACAAACAATAAATAATAATAATAATAATAATAGTCGTCATGACCATAGGTCGAGACTAAAGACATACAAAGACATACAGAAAAAGAACTTAAAGACTCTTAAAAGATCCATATATGTAACACATGAAGAGATCACAAACAGTTAAATAAAATAAAATTAAATTTAAAAAAAAAAAAAGCTGAAAGTGAGGGTACTGTGTTAAAATATTATACTTAAGCCAGCCTGGCAAAGCTCACACACAGAAGGTAGCTTTTGTTTTTGGTAAGCGATTAACTGCAGAATCAATCACCACTGCAGTGACTCCTCAACTTGAAGCACAAAGATGAACAAAAATTATTCACATTATATATGCTATATAATTGTATTTGTGTTTAAAAAGGAGATACAGTAAAAACAGTGAGAACTGAAGGCAATGCAGTGGAATCCTCTTAAGTAGAACTTTCATAACTTGAATTTCCAGATAAGTCAAATTATTTTGTTTTCTTCAGGCCCAGGTCTATGTAGACGTATTGCTTCTTGATCTGGATAAGTAGAATTCTGAACCCTAATAATGCAAATTTTTAAGGTGTAGACACTCAGCTAAAAATATCAGGACTTTTGAATGTATTAATGATTTCTTAGCAGTACATGGTTAAAATACTGTGTATAAACTATCAGGATGAGTCTTCATGTTGGGCAGGATGGAGAAGGGAATTAGGGAACTGCCCTGAGCTGTTTTTTCAGGAGGGGCGGGATATAAAACCGTAGAAATAAAATAAATGAATCACTTCCCTGCCTCCAGATTACCAGACATGCAAACTCACACTGACAGCACAGGCAGAGCAGAGTGTTTGCGCATGCAAGAAATCCTATCAGTCCTGACTCTAGGAGTCTCAGGTGTGCTGCAGAGGGAGAGAGCATCGGGTTTCCCTGTCTCCAGCCCTCCAAAGACTCCCGAGTCAGAACTTGAAGGATTACTCACACGCACACACACACACACGCACACACACACACCAGGGGCGGCTGGTGGGTTTTGATGTTGGAGGGGCACTGGGGCTGTAAGGCTGGGCTGACGGGCCAGGCGAACGGTAGGCTAGTGGCATGGCATAACCTAGCAGCAAGGAGTTCCCAGGGTTAACATCGGATGGAAGAAAACACAGTCTACATGCTCATCAAGCTTAAAATAAATAACTTGTAAACCCAAAACACTGGCAAAACACAGCAGCAAAGAGTTCCCAGGGTTAACATCGGATGGAAGAAAAAACAGTCTACAGGCACATCCAGTTTAAAATAAATACTTTATAAACCCAAAACACAGGGACCCATCCTTGTAAAGCACCCCAGTCAGAGCCTGAGTCCAATTTTACCACGCACATCCCATTTCCAGCATTTTGAACACAACTGAAATCGCATGGCTTGCAGTGACATCTCTCTCAGGATTTCCAAACCTCCATTTTACCACACACAGTCCCCCCTGCACTAACCCACTAGCCCCCACTCCCCTCCCC
>QEPC01011914.1:784833-848009 GCA_003113815.1 Sphenodon punctatus | reverse complement strand
CCCTCCCAGAGAACCCAGGAACCTTGGCTCCCAGCCCCCCTACTCTAACCCATCCCCACTCCCCTCGTGTGCCCACACTCACCCCCCATGTACTCCCCCACCCCTGCAATTTACTTACCCCCCTCCTCGTCCTCAGCGCCGCCGCCTGCATCCAGGTCCAGGGAGGGACTGGGAGGAAGGGACTCGGGGAGGCAAACTCCTGGATGCAATTCTCGGAGAACTGCATCCAGCTCTTTGCCTCCCCAAGTTCCTTCCTCCCTCCCTTCTGGAATCCAGCAGGGAGGGAGAAAAGGACTCGGGGAGGCTAAGAGCTGCGCATGCGTCAGCAGCTTCCAGTCCCCTGCACACGCTGGAACCCAGCCTGTGCAGGGGGCTGGAAGCTGCTGACGCATGCGCAGCTCTTAGTTCATCATACAGGGGGCGCCTCTATTGGATGCCCCCGTATGGACATTCCCCCTGCCCGGCCCCTGCAATGCAAGAGTGCCCCCTGCGGCACTGTTCCATTGCAGGGTTCCTTTATGTGGAGTGGACGGCTCTTCTAGCTGCCCACTCCTCATAAAGGGAGAATGGCTACCTTTTGACCCTGAAGGCTTCCTTAGGAGCCTTCAGAAGGTCTCTGCCTTGCTAAACAAGGTTCTTCGAGGTGGCTCCGCACATTCAGTGCGATGCCGACCTTGGCCGGGTTTTTGTTTTGTTTTTTAAAAAGCGGCAGCTGCCGCCCGCCGGGGGATCCCTGGGGACCCAGGAGGGGCATTGCCCTTGCATCCCTGGAGGGCCCACCGCCCCTGACACACACACTGCTTCTGAGATGTAGAAGGGGGACTAGAGAAGGCGAAACAGTGCTAATTTAATCAGAGGGTCAGTTTTCTCCATCTCCAGGTCCGTTTCCTGTGAAAACACTGTAAAGTAAGAAAAGGAGGTGCTGAAGATGAGCGCCTTATGGCTCCTCCTGAGAGTGGAAACAAGACCACTTCCTGTTCAGACAAGCTGGTTACCAGAGAGGAGGAGAACCAGGACAAGATGCTGTACTTCACCAAGAAAAGACTTAGGAGAGTATTAATGCAGTGTCAAAAGTTGTTCAAGACTAATTTGGATGATGTGATGTTGAAGTAGTAATGAGAGAGAAGCAAATCAACAGATAGTAACAAGACAATGACATCACAGTGGCATACGTTGACTACATAACAAGCAATCAATTAAATTAGTTTCTACTACCCATCATCAGGTCCCTGACTGAAATGCGGGGCCGCGAATCACAGTTTCCCCACAGAATCTCCCTCTCCCCATTGAAACTCCGCTCCCCGCACAGTCTAGGGTGGAATTCCCCTTTTTTGTGTGCGCAACCCAACCAGCAGTTTGCATGCACAGAATAAATTGACTGCCAAGCGCCTGCTTTCCTCACATCCCTGCCTGGAGTCTTCTGTATCGCCGCTAAGGGAGAAAAGCTGCTATGATCGCTGCTGCCGCCTGGAATCTTCGCTGGATCACGCCCCTGAGGGCCAGGAGTGCCACCGCCTGTAGCTGCTGCTGCCATTGCCGGGATCACTGCTGCTGAAGCCAGGATCGCCACTGCTAGTTGCTGCTGCCACCACTAAAACCAAGAACACCGCCACCTGTTGCTGTCGCCGAGGGACAAGAGGATCTGCTGGGACTGCTGCTGTCTGCACTGTTGAGCCTGCTGCTTCAAGATAAGTTGGGGGTGGGAAGCTGGTGTGTGTGTGTCTGCTGCCACTCTGCACATGGCTCCGGGGAAGGGTTTGCCCAGGTCCAGGGTGGGGGTGCCGCTGCCATTCTGCACATGGCTCTGGGGAAAGGGGGGGGGATTGCTGGTGTTCTCTGCATACTCCAACATGGCTCCAGGGTGTGTGTGTGTTGCTGTGCCCTCTGCTTGCCATGTGTTTGGGGGAAGGACATTTTTTCTGCTGGTGCACTCTGCTTGCCATGTGCTTGGAGAGGTGTTGAAGCACCTCCATTGCTCCAACCTGTTTCTCCAATTGCTATCTAACTATCATTCATGTTTTCCTGGCAGAAACACTCCTACCCAGAAAACTTGCTAAGCACATTTTTTTATTCACTAATTCAAGGAAATGGATCGCTTTGTTGCAAAAAAAACAAAAAAAACCAACCAAACACCTGCACACAAAGCTTTGAAAACCACTTCCCAGGAGTGTGCTGCAGCATTCCCCCAATATGCAAGCTGATGATGGAAAGTTTTTTTGTTCATCCCGCAACGTGATCCTGGACCATACTAGGAAATCTACCGTGGTTGATTTGAAGATGGAAACGATCGGAAGAAGAAGAGGACACTGACAACTTCTATCCAACACCTAACCGATGTCCAGGTATCAAAAATTGAAGTGCCCAGAAATTTACAAGGATGTGCCTGGAAGCCAGTATTCCCCTTGAGAAGGTAGATCATGCCTCCGTACGTTCCTTTCTGCAATGCTTCAAAAACTTTACTAGGCCGCTGTTTACGAAAGTGAAAAAACAGGAAATTAAATGAAAAAGATCGCAGAGAAGAAAGTTGTGATCATCGTTGACGAGACTTGTGACATTGAGCAGTGTTCAGTCCTAAATATACTGGCTGCTCCCCTGGGAAAAAACAGTGAAGGGCGTGTCCAGCCCTCTCTCTCACCAGCATGTCCCATACTGTTGTTGCACAGGAAGTAACAAAGACAATCAAAGAGTATGCAAACAACTTTGAGGATGTTTTCTTTTTCATATTGGACAACACAGCATACATGAAGAAAGCTTTTAAGGCTGTGCTGAAGAGACTGCTTACAAACATATCACCTGCCTTGCTCACATAATGGAACTGATCATTGGCAGATTTCAAAGTTCATGAAATTATTCAGGAAATTGTTTTCCCTGCCAAGAGGAAGGAAAAATTACAGTATCTACATCATCTTGGGGAGTCCATTAATCAAGGGAAAGCCACAATGCCACCTGATCACTGTGCTATGTGAAGGAGTTCCTATTTCAGAGCTGTGGTTTTATTACCACAACCACATCAAGTACCAGAGATTTCATTCACAAGGAAATGCAGGTGGTTGATCCATGTAAAACATTGGAAGCTCTACTGCACGCCTGATCTCATGTGACTTAGTTTCCTGTACTATACAGAGAATTAAATTACCTGGACAGTAATTTGCTGTCCCTTTGCCCCTTCAAATTACAGTTGTACTAATTGCACTCTCCCCTCCACAGAAACTCCTATTTGAGGGCATGGCGTACATGCGGTTATCATGGGAGCTTGCATTCCTGGCTGAAAAAACTTCACTTCTGTGCCCTCCTTGACAAGTTCCAATTGCTACAGAGGTGGTAGACACTTTGGAAGCTCTTCAAATACAGCTGCAGGCACATGCACAGCTTACAACAGAAAGCTGTGGTAATCTGCTACACACGGAAGCTGAAGACAATGAACCAGTGTCTTTTTGGACAAAGATGATGACTAAATTTAAAGAGGTCTTTGTGGCAGCAGCAGAGAAGTTGGACAAGTACATGTCAACTGATGGACAGCCAGGGTACAACTTTCTGAAAGCTGTAAGAATCTTGGCGCCTACAGAAGTTACCTTTTTACCATTCAGCATGGAAGACTTCAGTGAGTTACCTGGATGGAACTCTGTGCCAAAGGATCAGTTTGAACTCTATGTTAAGGTCCTTGCACCAAATTATGTGGACGGATACCGACAAGATCTTTCAGGGAAGGACGTGAACGATTTTTGTTAAAGTGCCTGGGGCAGAGTACCCAAGCTTGCAGAAGTGGCACTAGTATGTATAAAATTCATTAACAACTTCTGCTGACGCAAAGCAGTTTCAGTGCTCTCAATCTTATATATATAGATGCTCGTAGAGGCTTTGGGGAAGACAATCTACACAGATCTGTGTTCATATGTTTTAATGCAAATAAATAAATGTCTTGTTTTTAATTTTATAGAGATGACAGGACTACAAATAAGAGAGTCTCTTTTTAATTTTACTAGACTCTCTTTTACCTTTATTAAGTGGGAAAACACATAAATGTCTTCTTTTAATGTTAAAGAGGGTCAGGACTGCAAATAAATTTCTCATTTTTAATTATACCAGTCTTACCTTTATTAAGTGGGAAAACATTTAAATTTGGGCTGCAGAATTTTTGAATTTTTTGCAGAAGAATCAGGGCCCTGCCCATTGTCTAACATTGCATAGCAGTGCGTATCATGTGCATATACAATTTTTCCATTCCTTGGAAAGCTGATGTAAGTACCTAAGGCTAAAGATTATTCTATTTTTAAAATACTATTGTAATTCATACACACAGAAAAAGCTCAATAAACGGTTCATGCAACTTGGGCCATTAAGGTTGGATGGTTATACACCAAAGTAAAAAATGTCAACTCAATTTTTTCTATTAAATTATTTTTATTACTATGGTCTCTCCCTTTGCCTATCATTTAGTCATTGCTAAAGACAGGGGAGAAGCACCTTTTCTTATTTCAACAACCCTGGGATAAGCACCGCTATCAAAGAAAAAAGAAAGGTAAAACCCAGGCAGGAAGGAGCTGTGTGCCTGGGATCAAGATGAAGAAAAAAAAAAAAAAAAAGGATAATTTTTTTAGTTGAGTGCAAGTGATGATTCTTTACCTTGCTGAAAGGAACTTTCACTGTTTCCATCTGTGACCCTCTATGTGTCTTTAAAACTAAAACTTTAGAGCTAAAGTGAATGCACACGTCTGAAAATGTTGATTTATTTTTTTTACAGGCCGAGTTTTAACTTGAACTATTAGCCCTGCAGATACAAACGTGTACAGAGCCTCATAGTCACAGACACCCTTTTCCCCAGCTCAGCCTCAAAGTTAGTCAGTGACCTATTACACATTTTCATAACCATTTGCAACTGTATTCAAATTCAAAGTGGCACGAACTGTACATATTTCCCTACATCAATGTTGGAGAGTATGAAACTGCAGCCTCTGTGAAGGTCAAAGGTGAGGCTTCTTTGTACCGATGTAGTAGAGACTCCAAGCAGGTAAACAGTGAAATGGGATGAGGGTCTGGTTTTGCCTGTATTAGTTAACTGTCTACGTATAGACAGATCATGAAATTTGGAGAGGGTTGTCGAAAAATATTGATCACGCTTCAGGAGACACCTGATAGAATTGGTCAGTCTTGTGGGAAATAGAGGGGCAGTGGCTAGAGACTTCCAAGTGGTGTTTACAGGGCCCAGAAGGTCAACTAGAACAGGCAGAGGAAGTTTCTCCACGTCTCCCTTGCTTAGGAACCCGAACACTGGGATCCAAATGTTGTTTCTTTAGTATGGAATGCAGGTGTGAGCAGAGATATACAATTCTTCTTAACATTTTCTAGAACTGTTTGTAGTCTTCAGAAGGTGCTGTGGGAGTACAGTCATAATGTGGCTCCTAGGAGAAGAGCTCGGGGCTTTGTCTGTGCCTGGAGATTCACCTAAGTAACTTGAGCACTGGAATCAGGATAGCAGGCTTCTCCATGTTGGAAAGACAGGCTAGTTCCAGCTCCCCAACACTTTCTTTTTTGTAAGAATAAAATTTGACAGAAGAAAAGAAGTTGAATGCTTTGGAGACTATTAGGCACAGGCAACTAACTTATGTGCCTATGACAATTATGGGCCCAAATGTGTCACGGTTGGGGGAGTGTCAGAGTATCTTGTTGGAGAGAGGTGAAACACAGGGATAGGAATTCAGGTAACATGACCTTTTTAGAGAAGATTTTGCCTGCCCACAAACTCAAAATGATGGGTTTGCAGAAACTGCACCTAACTACTGCATAACTACATATAAATGAAATGCTGCATACCTATGAATTTCCATTATCTGTATGCAAAATCTAATCGTCAGACTTTTCATAATATAGTGCAGTTGTTCCGCTAGAGCAGCTGCACCTCGGACCTTGGACAATGCAAGTCAATAAGCACCTTAGATTTGTTTTGAGTAATTTGATGAAGTTTATTTTAGGACAACGTTTATGTCCTGAATATTTGGGAAAGGCATCAGTTTTTAAAGACCACTTAAGCTTCTTTACTACCTGATATTTTACAGAACCTACATATGCTTCTTGTAATAAAATGTGAATACCGACCTAACTAATGCTTTTCATCTTAAATATGCACATATTCATTCACTTGCAGATGTCAGACTGCAGTATTCTAATAAGACTACCCACTGCATCAGAATACTGCATTTATATACTATCATCAACCAAAGTGGCTGCTTGCCTTTCATAACAGAGGATCAAGCTGATATAGTTCAATGAAAAAATGTCAGAGCTTGGAAGAGGAGTGTGTGCGCTAGCAATAGCCATCATTCTTTACAGCTTCTTAGTTCAAAAATAGTCATATTTGAGGCTAAAACCACTAACTCCTCTCCTGGTTTCTACATAGGAAAGCCAAAAAATAATTCAGACAGAATATCTGTATTTCATTGGGAAGGTGTGTTAGTAGTCCACTAAAGAGCAGGTAATGCTGCTACATGTTAATCGTGGCATTGATGAAATGCACATTTATTTATAAGATTAAATTCCACTTTATTCTTTATATCTTTAAGCCAAATCAATGTATTACTTATGAACACCACTCCCAGTAGGCTCAGAAATATCAATTTCTACTTAAAAACTCCTTTTGCATTTATAATAAATACTTCTTGAAAGTGGTGTTTAACAAAGAACTTGGACTTCACTGCACAACACAGGATTTTCCTTTTTGGAAACTTCACCATTCCTATTAGGTTAATGTAGACAACTGAATTTTTTTTATTTCTGATTGCTGATAGCACAGCACTAATGTTTCAACCAACTAAACCTTAGCTATGATGCTTTCTAGATTGGGTGTAAACTAATGAAGTCAAGCCATCAGCCAAAAACTGAATTTTGTTAGCTGGGAGTATAAAGCACATAGGGTAGCAATAAGAGGCATCTTTGAAGAAACAATCTGACACCTTCCGTTCATTTAACAGGCTGGGAAAGAATAGACAGAGAAAATCAGAAACAGACCTTCACACACTTCAGATCATATATCAAAAGGAAAGAATTCCTTGATGCAAAGAAAAATGACAAATCTACTTTACAAATGGAGCTGAAATAAATCAAGCTGTCAAGAAAGGTATGAATTCTTTAGAGAAATATCATCAGCCTCATGCCGTGTTATTATAAAAAACAAAAAACGGAAGTCATAAAATCGCAACTGAACACTTTAAGAGAAATGCATGTTACACAGATGTCCAACATGGGGCATAATCCTCATCCCCTTTTGCAAGTCTGTAAATTGATGACGAGTCCACAAGAAGACCAGGATACCCTGGTCCACGTTTGGGCTGCCCTGCCGTGCTCCTGCATCGGTATGGTGAATGGTAGATATACATGCACGCACCACATCATCATGCTACTAAAGGCACATGCAATTGCTGCACGCCATCGCAGAGGACTATGCCCTCAGAGTACAAAGATATAGCGTACTTCTGTGATTAGAGTCTAGTGCTTCAGCTTAGTCCATCTTGCTTTCTGTTCTTCAAAGAATAAATCCACTAAATTCTATTAAGGAATAGTCTTCAGGATACAAAGAATATTACATAAGGAGGATTCTGTACCAGACATATAATGAATCTTGATAATTTTTACTAATTAGTAAAATCATTGTGGATTTCTGGATTTTGCATGTTGTTACGGACGTGGATAAATTGTTAGGGACTCTGCATAACACCAGGAGTGGAGAACTTTTTCTTTCCCATGGGCCATTATTATCACAAGCTCTACCGGCCCGATGCTTAAGTGGTATGTTCAGGAATGGATCAGTGAAGGTCTAGATCATGCAACAATACCATGGATCCATCCTCTGCCCTTGAGTGCATT
The DNA here is from genome assembly GCA_003113815.1 of Sphenodon punctatus. Taxonomy (NCBI): domain Eukaryota; kingdom Metazoa; phylum Chordata; class Lepidosauria; order Sphenodontia; family Sphenodontidae; genus Sphenodon; species Sphenodon punctatus. Next base: position 840,152 of record QEPC01011914.1, on the reverse strand, counting down.
CCCTCAGTCACCTCTACTCCCTCCCTTTGAACTCACTCATTCAGTGCTTGAGGGTAAGGGCTGGATCCATGGGCCAGATCCAGGATTTGGAAAGGGGAAAAACAAAAAACAGCAATGGGCCAGATTGGCCCATGGCCTAGAGGTCCCCCACCCCTGATTTATTTTTTTGCAAAAGTATTACAATCTTTGTAATAAGATCTCACCAAATTGGTAACTGGATCCCCACCAATAGTTAGGCTGATATATTAACCAAGCAAGAATGAATAATGGTGTTGTAGTAAGATGTGGAATAATGTTGCCCATCTTATATTTAAAAAAGGAATTTGGAAAGAAAATTCACACACTCAAACCCTAGGTTCCTTTAAATTTTTTTAGCTATTATATTTTAAACCCATCCAGTCAGATACTGGAAAAATAGACATGTTTCATTCACCAGGGTAGCCAATTTATTAATGTATGCAAACAGAATGGCTACTTGAATTAACTTCTATAATGAAAAGTACAGAGATACAATTCAAAAACACATTATAAGCTCATATACCCAGGGCCGGCCCAAGGGTTTGAGGGGCCATGTGCCAAGCCTTGCTGCGGGGCCTCAAAGCCTGGCTGGTCTGCCGGTGGCAAAGCTGCTGGTGGGCCAGTGGCACCTTATGGCTAGCAGAGCTCTAGGGAGAAGCTTGTACATTGTAGGCGGAGCCCTGACAGAGCTCAAGGGAGGGGCTTGTCCATTGTAGGCAGAGCCTCCAAAAATCCAGCAACAAAGAGTTTTCAGCGTTAAGATGTGATGGACAGAACTCCTTTACACTGGGAACTCCTTGCTGCTGAGTAAACTCTGCTACTTGGAGACTGAGTGAATCTGCCTACTAGCATCTCATCCAGTAAGCGGTGGGACTCCAGTAGGACAACTCTCTCCATCAGTGGTAGTTCCATAGCAGGATAAAAAAATCCTGTTTACATATTTAAAACATACAAAACCTCTGGGCCACATCAAAATAGCTGCATGCTATTAACAATACCTGATCACACAAGCACGTTCATATTTAGTAAAAAAAGCATGTGAGGAGCCACTCAAAGAAAAACAGAAGGTTGCTACCTTGTAAATAAGGTTCTTTGAGATGGCTCCGAACATTCTCACAACACCCACCCTTCCAGCCTCGCCAGGACTGGCCCAAGGCATGTGCCACCGGCGCCCAGGCACATGGCCCCGCGGCGGCCTCCGAGGGAGGTACTGCAGGTTGGAGACGGAGTGTGAGACGTTACCGTTTGCTACCCCCATTGGCAGCAAAGCCCACCAGGCCACCTGTCCCGTCTTGTTTTTGTTTCCCCCCCCCACTGCCCTGGCCCCCCCCGCCAGCTGACACATGCCCCCCCACTCCCCTCTGCCACCACCAGGCTCACGCCATCCCTCACCTGCCTCTCCCTCCTGTAGCGCTGCAGCAGCAGCGGCTGGGACTGGTAGAGAAAGCTGTTTGTTTACAAACCGCTCCTCCCCATGTGCTGATCAGAAGGTTGTAGTCTTGTAAAGAAGGTTCTTCGAGATGGCACCTAACATTCTCACAACTGGATTGTGCATGCTCACCCTATTCAAATAATAGTCACATGATGGTCTCGAGCTCCTGTAGTATAAAAAGTGCTCTCCCCCCTCAGAATGACAGTTCCTTTCAACCCTTTCTAAAAATATAAGGAAAAAATTCCATCTTAACGCTGAAAACTCTTCGTTGCTGGATTTTTGGAGGCTCTGCCTACAATGGACACGCCCCTCCCTAGAGCTCTGCCAGGGCTCAGCCTACAATGTACAAGCCCCTCCCTAATTTTGCCATGTCAGTTCAACTGGCTCCATTATATTCTCAAGTGAGGGAGAGGTGATTTAGAAGTCAGGTTGCACACCAAGTCAGTGTGTGTTTTAAGTGTTTGTTAGCTATAAACAAGCATATAGTGTTTCATGCTATCATAACCCAGCTTTTCTACTTTAGAGAAACATGAAGATAAAACAACACACTGTTTTCCAGTAATTAGTCTTTTTATATGCAAAGATTCCATCTTATATTCTTACCTTTTTCAACATTTAATTACTGAAAAAAATTAAATAATACTTCTACTCATTAATGGAAGACAGACAATTACTTTTTAAGAAACCTGTTTATTACCTGTTCATAGTTTAGGCGTTGAATTTCAGAAATTTCTTTTGGTTTTGCATCAAGGATATAATCTCCTAAAAAAGACAGAAATTAAATAGTAAAACTAGAGCTTATTCCCACAGCTCAAAGCTTTAGTCAACCAATTCTATCTACCTTCCTAAAGCTCTTTTGTTCTTTGACAAAAATAGCATTTTTATATTAAGCTCATCAGAGCCCATCCTCTAAGAAATTTATACCTATGTGAGCAAGCAGAATTTCTAAAGTGAAACCCAACTGATAGATAAACATTAAGCCTTGGGAAATAGCTACTGAAATAGAGTCTCATTTTCTTAAGAGTCATTAAATAATCCGTATTTATAACCAACTATTCAAAAGTAGAATTTATTTTTCTTTAATTTTGGGGTAAAGTCCAACAGTTCAATATGAGCCAGGTGGAATATTTAAGTGTTTAAACTGTGAACACTTATTTCTCCCCAGATGGCTAGGTAACTGTCACCTACTTTCACAAAAGAAGCAGATGTTTCAGAGTGATTCTTTTGCCTTGACATTTGTTATTATCTGTGACATACGAGTTGCTAGCCAATCAATCAAGACACTAGAAATCAAGTGTTCTAAGAGATAACAAGTTGACATTTTAGTGACAAGTCACAGTAGATTCTCTGGTAAATGTGACAGACTGTATGACATTTAGCACTTTTCGCCATGATAAAATTTCAATTAAAGTTTGTGTGACTTTACACTGAAAAGTGACTCAAATGACATTAGGAGATGTCCAATTTATCATCTCAACAGAAATTAGCTCAAAGTTTTTTTTTGTTTTTTTTAAAAAAAACCCTGCTATCTATCATATATGTAGGAATACCTAACCAATATAGCCAGCTGGATAAGTCAAAGCTACCTCATGCTCAGTCCCAGAAGACCAAGGTGTGCTGGACGGGAACGGAAGCCAATATGAAAGTTTGCTCGCTGTCTTCCCTCAGGCCCCCCTGTATGTTGGAAGGGTTCTAGTGGAGGCAGCGGCCCAGGTAAAGAACTTGGGTGTCATTTTCACCCATGTTCTTTCCATGAAAACTCAAGTGTCAGATGTGGTTTGAAGATATATTTTTTTCCAGCTGTGCAATTTGCATAGGCTGTGCTCAAAGTTATCCCAGGCTGACCTCGTCACAGCAACCCATACTTTTGGTGTCTGGACTTGATTTTTGTAACACCCTCTTCTATGGGCTTCCAGTGGTGCTTCTCCATCAGTTGCAGCTTGTTCAGAATGTGGCAGTGCACCTGTTTACTGGTTTGGGCAGCTGTGATCACATTATGCCTGTCCTGTGTTCTTTCAATTGCTGCCTGTAGAATAGTGGATTGAATTTAAGATTGTGCTGCTGGTTTTTAGGGCTCTAAAAAAGCCCTAAACACAGTATAGACAGCTATATTCAAGACCTGCTCAGGAACCTCACCATACCAGCTATTTGAGCTCAGAAACCACCAACTGTTTGGGGATCCCACCATTACACAGGTGATCGGGCCTTTGCTGTAGCAGGCTCAATGTGGAACTCGCTCCCCCCAGATATTCATCTCCGTTTCTCTCTCCTCACCTTCAAGACGTACCTGAAGACTTTTCTATTCTCCAGGTGCTTTTAGAGGATCTGCTGCTGGTTCTCAATGTATTTTTCTTCCCCCCCTTACCTTCCCCTTTTAAACTGTTTTTAATGGATTTTATATGGATGTTGAGTTGTGTTATGGTGTTCTACTGGATGTTATGTTGTGAACCACTCCAAGCACCATTTTAGGAGGGAGGGCACTATAAAATTATTATTGTTAAACATTTTAGAAGCGGAAAGTGCAACAAAAATCATAAAAAGGGTAACGCCATTTTTCCTTTCCACAGCTCTCTTTTTAATAATTCTCTCACCTTCTGCCCACAAACCCTTTTTGCTTGAACTGTTGAGAGGAAAGGAGCACTCTTGTACATTTGGTGGGAGCAAGGGGTCCACCTTGGAGGTGGCACCAGAACTTTTTTTGGGGGAAAAGAATTTTTCCAGCAACAGCTTTACCCCCAAAATTTTTTTTTCCAGAGCTGGACTGTGGCAATCATTGACACATATTAAGCCCTGAAAATGACCTTAACCTCAGTGGCTGGATTTGCTGTGCTACAACCATACAATTGTCAGTCCAGTGTAGTCTAGTGGATAAGATGTTGGGAGTTGAAACTAGGCAACCAGGGCTGAAATCCCATCTTACTCAGCTCTGGTTAGGCCCCAGCTGGAATAAAGAATTCAGTTTTGGGCATTCCATTTTAAGAAGGGCATAGAAAAGTCAAGCGAGAGTACAGGGGAAACTAACAAAGGATAAAAACAAGACGTAATAGTTGCCCGCTGTAACATGCCGTGGCTCGCAGGCCACTGTCATGTTTGTTATCGGGCCACCCGATGTTAGCCCGGACTGACCCTGGGCATGTTGGCAGCTAGCCTGGGCTCTCACCCACAGCAAATGGCTGAGGTAACAGCCTGGGCCAGAAGGGTCTGCAGCAGGCTATCACGTTTGTTTAGTCATCTGTTCCCGGCCCAGTTCAGGGGGCTGCCATGACTGGTTACCATGGCAGTCTGTGATTGGCCATTATAGCAGGGGGCTGGAAGTGGTGTGGGGGCACAGCGGTGTCGGCCACCATCACATTTGTTAGTATAAGTGAATTTTACACAGTAATATTATATATACCTACTTCTTAGGGATAGGATAGTCACTTGAAAAAAGTTAATTACAACTTAGAAACTGCTAGGGTTGAGCGAACAGAACCAGGTTTGGATGTTCGTCCGTTCGGTGGTTCGGGTTGAATGTTGAGTTCAGATTTGGTATTCGGTTCGGTCGAGCTCGGTTTGGTCTTTAGTTCGGTGCAATCAGGAATTGAAAATGACATTTGCTTTTTGAAATAAAGGAAAAAAACCTGAAAAACATATTTCTTATTCAATTTTGATGAAATTTGAGGAGATTGTACCCCCAATGGAGGGCACTAGGTGTACCAAAATTCAGAATAATTAAATAAAGGGGACCGATTTCATTAGCAATTGAATGTTGTGATTTTAAGAAAAGCTCCATACACATTAATGGCTACAACTTCTTTATCTTGCATCCAATGTTCATGAAACTTGTGCATGCTACGTCCCTCCATATGTTTAATACTTCTGCCAATTTTCAGAAAGAGTGGAAAAAGGGTCCCAAGGGTATAAGACATTAACCTGAAAATACATTTCCAGCTGTAACATTTTGATATTCCATTCTCTTTACAGGATATTTGGCAAGAATGTATCAAATACCTTTCTTGCCATTTCAGCAAATGTACAGGAGATTTTGATAAAGGGACCCAATTATATAAGCAATTGATGTTGTCCCTGTGAAGATCATTATTCAGATGAATATCAGCATATTCAGTGCCAGTCAGAGGCAGGCACCCTGCATGGCAGGGGGAGAGAGACTGTAGGAGGAAGGATGTGGAGCAACCCCAAAGACTGACAGACACATTCAATGGCCAAACACATTACTGCAAGCTTCTAGCTTTACAGGACCAATTGGTAGTGGTTTCGAGGTGGGCATAGGGGGCGGCCCTGTGGCAGGCATAAGCAACATAACTGGGACTTCTGAGATAGCATCCCAGCAGTCAGGAGACATAGTTTAAACACATCCAGGCTGGCCAACTATCAATCACATCCTGCAGCACTGAGACAGAGGACATAAGAGAATTTCTATTGACTCTTTCCTAAACAGATGCTTCTGACTTCCCAGAAACAAGTGGGGGAGATATGTTGGGATGGTCCCAGCACAGAATGAGGATATTTGGTTGACATTTCTGTTGGCCAATTCGCATCACAAACTGATCTTATACCACAGTGACATAAGAGAATCCCAGGCATAGGCCCCTTCTCTACAGATTTTGTACAGTCATATAAAATTGGGACCCTTTATAAAATCTTTCTGATATTTGGCAGAGATGATCATGAACGTGTAATATATATCCCTGACAAATTTCATGTACACTGGTAGGACTACAAAGATGTTATAGTCAGACATATATTTATATGTTAATTGCTTATATCCACCAAGACCCTTTTTCCAATCCTTCTGAAATTTTGCAAAGATAGTAAATATGGGAAGTGGTATAAACTGGATAAGTTTCACGTACATTAGATGTGAGACAAAGAAGTTACAGCTAAGAATGTATATGTAGAATATTGCAAAATACAATAATTCAACTGCTTCTAAAATCGGATTCCTTTACCCAATCGTTTTGAAATTTGGTACACATAATGCTTTCTATTGGAGGTATAGGCACCCCAATGTTCAGCCACATAGCATAAACAACAAAAACATTACAGACGATAATGTCTTTTCCATTGAAACCAATGGAAATTCAATTCCGAACTCACCGAACGCATCTGAACCGAATGTTCGAATTCGAGTTCGGTTCGCACGTTCGGTTCGGTCGACCGAACTATTCAAGTTCGAACTCCGAACCCATCTCTAGAAACTGCCCAATTTGACTAGTATTTTTATCCATTCATTATGTTACTAATTCATTTTATGAAACAATGCATTTTTAGAACTGGAAAATCTTCTGGAAAAATATAGTTTCTTTCAGTGGAAAACTTTCTCTCTCACATTACTGTTTAGGTATGGCAAATCCTGAAGCAAGCAGCTATACTCAATGACTCTCACAGTCCCTTCCAGCTCTGAAAACTAAGATTAAAAAGACTTCCCCCTCCTCCCACTAGAGGATGGTGAAGCAGCTTTCAGTTATGAAGAATTGTAATAAATAACCATTAAGCCTAAAAAAGTTATTTAAAACACAGCCAGTTAGTGAAATTTCAATGGGTTTTAACCACATGGGAAGTCTGAATAGTCTCTTAGTCTGATATTGAAATTATTAAGGACAAAAAATGGTTTGAGAGGGTTCAGTTTCTTAAAGAACCCATTTAAATTCAATTTAATCCATGCTATTTAACCATTAATTATTTCACCATTTAACTATTTCATTCTCAAAGAATATATTTTGGATACAGTGCTGCAGTTCTGAGGATGCTGTGCATATTCTTAAGTAACAAAATTATTAAATTTCTCTTTAAAATGTACAATTCAGCTCAACTTAAGCCATGGGAAAACCAGTCAAGAGTTTCATAACGCATGTTCAGAAACAAACATGTAGACAAAACAAATGCCAGTACCACTGGGATTAAAATAGCTAAACTAATGCACCCTTTCCTTAGTTATTTTAAACCCTATTAAACTATTCAGCTGAAGGTGAATTTTATGCAACAAACCAATCTTTTAAAAAGCTATTAATAACTTGTAAAAGTTATTAATACTAAACTCCAACATCATTCCAAAGCTATTACACTATCAGAGAAGGAATTGTAGCGTATGGAACTTAAGAACTAAGACCTCAGCTCGTTTAGTTTATTTTGGACTGGAGTTAATGGGAGTTGTCAGCTTTTAGCAATTGCTCCTAGTTGCAAACTGAACCTGACAATGTAGTTGTGCTGGGTGTAGCCTCCCAATAAAAAGATCCTACTAACTATTCTGAATAATCATTGTGTTAATTTTCCTTTTATTCTCAGCCAACTGAGAAGTCACTACCGATAAAAGACATTCAGTTTCTGAGACATAACAGATGTAATTTAAGAAACACAAGCATGTCAATATCTTGGATCATGAGAAAGCCACCCACTTCATCAGAGGCTGTTTTCAATGGACTGTGGTGCCCCTGGGGTCTGTGGGGGATGAACGGAGGCCTGTCACATGGATGTCCACCCACTTCCACGCATGAAGCATCCGCCATCGGTGTTCATTACTCCGTGCATGGGTGATGGGTGGAGGTGGGTGGAGCACAGGAGCACGCACACAAACCCATCCACCCGCTGCAGTGATCCCATGGACACCCCCCCACCTGCACATGTGGGGGGGTCCGTGCAAGAAGGGCCAGAGCAACAAAACAGGTACCCCAGTAATATTTTACAATAATTCAAGGATAGCATAGCCTATAACTTCATTCAGGCTTTCCTAGCTGTTATTATAAATTAAATTTAGTATTCCACACTACTTTTTTCAATCTTTACTCTCTCAAAGCCTGCAGAGAAAAAATGATTTTAAAAAAATCTTCAAATTGAAATTGTTTATCACTAGCTAGTAGGCACAGTTACATACTAGAAGACTACTAACCTAAATATTCCATCAGTTGCTCAGCAGTTATGATTTCCATCATTGGTGGCAGTTTCACCTGCAAAAAGAAGAAGAGCATGTTGTTTTACAACTGGACACAGTTTTAGACTTTTGTGTTACACTGCAAAATCTTTAGCCGAAAGTCTTGCAAGCAAAAAAAACCCTTATATGTGTTTCTACAGTACCTAGCACAAAAGGGAACTAATCTACTAAGAGATACAGTACTATAAGATTACAAAATAATGTAGATTTATCAAATGCCTACTAACACAGTGACTGGAGGTGTTTTCAGATGCGATGGTGACACGGTTTAATCTGCTTTAGCACGTATTAAACAAGGTGCCACCATCATTCCTAAATGCGCCCGCCAGATGTTAGCCTGGGCTTTTACCTGGTCAGTAGCGGCGTTAGCCCCGGGCTGTGAGTAGGAACCATCACCAACTCACAGTCCAGGATAAGTGCCACCACTGACCAGGAAAGGGCTGCCTGTCTGGGGGTAAAGCAGGCCACCATGGATGATGGCCTGCTGTACTTAACCCCTCAACATCTGTCTGTCTGGGGAAGAGACAGGCCATTCCACATAGGATTGGGGCAGAAACGTGCGGACACACATCCACGTGTCTCTCCACCCCCTTCCTGATCCAGATGCCATAATGTTTGTTCGGTGGCCAGGGAAAATCCCAGCCAGAGTGATGACTCCCACAACAGCCTACAGCAGTCTGTGGCGGTGGTGGGACCCATCACGTGTGAAAGCACCCTAAATGCATTAGCTAGGGGGAAAAGATACCTATTTAACATTGTCAACTTTGCATTAAATTATTTAAACACTGCACCCTACATTTCTACATTCTTTAATTTCACTCCCCTTCATATGCTCTTTCCTTTCCACCCTCTCTACATTTTCTGTCATGTTCCTTCTAGATTCTCAGTGCTGCAGGATTATCCCATCACAATTCCAAACCTGCCCACCCTGCAAGAGAAGGATTCAGATGAAAAAAAAACACAAAAAACAGCCCGACACAAAGACAGATATGATGGTGATTTAAAGTTCTGCCTGGGGATTGTTAATTTTATTTTTAAATCAGATTCCAACTAGCGCAGCAGTCTTTGAGTCTTCTGTCAGCATGACCGTATTTTGAGACTTAATTATAAATTTGATATTTTTTTATTATTTATTTTTTATTTTCATAATTTTGTGCCCTGTCACCTCCTGCCATGAGCTGCAGCTTGGAGTGGCTCAGACCTCAATAAATATACAACAATAAAATATAACCGTATATAAAACAATCCAATAAAATCCATAAAAAATCCAGAGCGTGCATAAAAAGAAACAAAACCGACTCACAAATCACCCTTCACCTATCCCCCTCACTAAATGCCTGGCGGAAGTGCTAGGTCAAAACGCAAGGAGGCTTGGACTAAGGTGGATCTCCACAGCACAGAAGTGGCTGTCAAGAGCACCCGCCTGTCAGTCCCCACCCGTCTACAGCAGAGAACCTCCAAAAGGACGCCCCTCCAACAACCGCAGAAGACCAGGAAGTGAGGCGTTCCTTCAGACAGCTAGGGCCCAGGCCATTTAGGGTGTTTTCAAATGAGACATTAATTCGCTGCAGTCCAGGTTTGGTCCATGCAGCCCTCACTCTCATGTTTAGTGTGCCCTGTCTAATAAAGGGGGAGTTCGTTGCATGCATTGCACTGGTCACGCAGAGGTACTGTACGCAACCTAATTGAAGGGATACAGACATGGGGGTGCACATTAGCCCGCATGGTGGCTCCACATTCTCTGAGACCCTGCCATGAGTGGGGGCTGCAAGTCCAGTGGGGGTGAACACCTAATAAACGGGAAGGTGGACAGCCACCTGGTGTGGGCTAATGTCTTGTTTGTTAATACCCATAGTAAAAACACAAACAAAGTATATCACAAAAGCTTGTGAACCTATCCCATGGATGATGTAACCTCACTTGGGGTCCCAACTCTCAGTTTGAGATCCTCTGTACTAGTAGATGCCTAATAAATCGAAAGCCCTTTCCAGTGTCTCCCAATAGGATTTGATTAGCAGGAACACTAACAAGCCTGGATAGTTTTTGTTCTCTTGAACCTAGGTAGAACTATGAACAGCACCGGACACGTTTGCAAATTCAGAAAGACAATAGTGCATCACACTACGTTGTTAAAATTTTGACGGCTTTCTCTAAAACCTTAATTTGTTTGGAGCCAAAGGTTAGATTTTGTAGGAGTATATGTAATTTGTTCAGGCAAGTGAATTTTCCCACCCTTGTTTAAAATTGATTACTTTAGGTGATTAGAATTACACTGTTCAACTTTGTTGCAAATCTCTTTTGAGATCGCTTTTAAAGTATTAGTGCAGGTCTAACGACTTTAAATTATTTGGCACTTTATCACCGTAATCAAAGGACAACTAAAAATGTATGTATGTAAATAATAGAACTTGAAGCTTAGAAAGACAAAGTTTAGATTTCCCACTGCCTGGAGAATAGTGGAGCAAGAGTGGACCATTTTACACAAGACAACACCCCCTTGCCAACGTGGGCAAGGGGAGGATGTCCATGCGACTGCTGGTGGGGATGGGTGGGGATGCATGTGCACTCCCGTACTCCACCCACTGCCCGGCCACAGAGGTATTGGGGGAAATGTTGGTACCTTCATGTGTAGAGATGGGTGGAGGTGGGCATCCATGCAACCACCGCCCACGCACTGCACATCCACCGGTCTACACACACACACACACACACTGCAGTTCCTCTGGCAGACCTTTTGAAATGGGCCAGTATTTAGAAGATAATCTAATTTGGGGTCAATTAATTTTACTTTTTAAAAACAAAAGGAAAAGCACAGTGGTGTTCAATACCTGATCGCCTAAATGTCACATAGACGTGAAGCTCTTTCATCTACCAGCCAAGACCAACTAAATCATGTCAAACAAGTCAGCTAAACTTGCCTTAAAAAGTATCTACATTTCACAACCAACTTTGAATGTTTCTTCACAACTGGGCATACAGTAGACTTACGTCCTCTGATATGATCATCTTTTTCACTTCAAAGATTTTACTCTTGTCTGGTTTCTCATTAACTTCCAACCATGTCTTTTAATGAAAAATTTAGAAGATTTCATTATATCTTTAGATGTCTCTTTCAACGCTTTGTATATATGACATCCCCAAAATATTTTCTGTACTAGCAACAGGATTCAAAACAAGGGTTCTCGGCACACAGCAACGGCATCAATATACAGTCTCCTATACACTTGAACCATTATGGATAATTCATGGGACTAGACATATAGGGTTAGGTGAAATGCCATTCAGAAACAATGGGGGGAAATAGACCATTTCCTCTTGTTTGACCTAATATTAATGAGGGTCTCAAGGGGCAACCATAGCAGAAAGCCTTAAGTCCCAATGGGGGTGTCAATGCTTGTTGTTAAACCCAAATTCTGCTCCCCTCTGTACAAGGACCTGGAAAGCAGAGAATAAAAGTCAGGTTCATCTCAATGCTGTCAAATTCTTGGACCACGTTTCAGTCTGACTTTCATTCTGGGTACGGTTCAGAGACTACAACTGTGACCTTAGTTGATGATCGACACCTGGAGATTGACAGAGGAAAATGTACGCTGTTGATCATATTAGATTGTTCAGAGGTCTTTGATACCATTGATCATGAGGTGCTGATACAGCTGCATGACCTGGCAGGGGTATATGGGAATGCTTTTGAGTGGTTCCATTCAATCCTGTTGGGGAGGTCCCAGTGGATAGCGATGGGAAAAGTGCTCATCGTTCCCTCGGGGCCTCCCCTCTGGAGTTTCAGAAGGTTCCTTCTTGTTCCCCCTCTTGTTCAATGTGTATTGGAGGCTGCTGGGCAAATATAGGTGTTATCAATATGCTGATGACACCCAGCTCTACCTCTCTTTTTCATCCAACCCCAGCCCTGCGATCTTGGTACTTACCCACTGCCTGGCTGCTGTTACGGACTGAATGAGGACAAGTCAATGGAAGCTGAATCTAGACAAGACTGAATTGATGATGGCTGGCCAACCCTGTGACTTGAAGTGGGTTGGGATTCCTGTCACTAATGGGAGTCCAGCCTCCTCTCGTCACTCAGCTTCACAGCCTTAAGAGTGTTTCTGGTGGCGACCAGGAGTGCTTTTCACCAACTCCATCTGGTGAGGAGGATGTGGTCCTTTCTTTCTAATTTGGGTCTGGCCACCATCGTCCAGACCTTCATAACTTCAAAACAAGATAACTTCGGTGTGCTCTACATGAGGCTGCCCTTGATGATGGTTTAGAAACTGCAGTTTGTGCAGAACATGTTGGTACAGCTCCTTTCACAGGTGGGTTACAGACAAAATTCAAGATCCTGGTTTTGACCTCTGAATCCCTGAACAGCCTGGGCCCCACACATCACAATTTTCGTGGTCAGCCAGGACACCCTCTTGCAGACACTATCCATCAATTTTGCTCATACAACCAGGGTGTGTGGAGGGACATTTTCAGTTCTGCGTCAGTGTTGTGGAACTCCCTCTCCCTGGAGGTCTGCCAAAGTCTGGACCTGAGCATATTCCAGAGGAGATGCAAGACCTTTCTTTTTGAGAAAGCGTTTGGCAGGTGGGGACGTGGGTTGCATGAGGGTTATTTAGGTTTGAGGGTAGGTTTTTTAAAGGAATTTTGGTGTTTTTATATTGTAAGCTGCCCTGAGCCTTAGGAGAAGGACAGGGAATCAAATTTAAACAAATAAATAATAGAGTCAGTCCCTATTTTTAATAATAAATAATAATAATAATGTTCCCTGATCCTGTTTGGCTAATAGCTGCCAATGGACGTATCTTCCAGAAACTTGTCCAACCCTCTTTTAAACTCAGCTATAGTACTGGCCGTTACCACAGCCTCTGGCAGTAGATTCCACAATTCAATTATACGCCGAGTGAAAAAATATTTTCTGTTGTTTTAAACTTGCCACCCATGAGTTTCATGGAGTGTCCCCTAGTTCAAGTACTAGCTGAGAGGGTAAATAACTGCTCCTTGTTTATTAGTTCCACACCACTCATGATTTTATAGACCTCTATCATATCTCCTCTCAGTCATCTCTTCTCCAAACTGAAGAGCCCCAACCTACCAAGCCTCTCCACATATGGGAGCCCTTCCATGCCCTTGATCTTGTTGCCCTTCTCCGTACCTTTTCTAGTTCAGCTATGTCTTTTTTGAGATGGGGCGACCAGAACTGCACACAATATTCGAGGTGCGGTCGCACCATTGATTTGTATAGAGGCATTATGACATCCTCAGTTTTATTCTCTATCCCCTTCCGAATAATTCCTAACATTCTGTTTGCTTTTTTGACTGCTGCTGCGCACTGCGCTGTGGATTTCATTGTATTGTCCACAACCACCCCCAGATCCTTTTCCTGAGTGGTAACTCCTAGCTTAGTACCCAGCATTGTGTACGCATAGTTTGGATTATTTTTCCCTACGTGCATCACTTTGCACTTGTCCACATTAAATCTCATTTGCCATTTAGATGCCCAGGCACCCAGTGTCGTAAGATCCTGTTGCAGTTCCTCACAGTCTGCTCGTGTTTTAACTACCTTGAATAACTTGGTGTCGTCTGCAAATTTGATCACCTCACTCTTAACACCCTTTTCCAAATCATTAATACATACATTAAACAGCACCAGTCCCAATACAGATCCCTGAGGCACACCACTTTTTACATCTCTCCATTGTGAAAACTGACCATTTAGTCCAACCCTTTGCTTTCTATCTTTTAACCAGTTTCTGATTCATAGTAATACACTACCTCCTATCCCATGACTTCCTAATTTCCTCAAGAGTCTCTCATGAGGGACCTTATCAAATACTTTCTGGAAATCCAGGTACACTACATCTACTGGGTCTCCCTGTCCACATGCTTATTTACACCCTCAAAGAATTCCAACAGGTTAGTGAGGTATGACTTACCTTTACTAAATCCATGTTGACTCTTCCCCATGAAGCCATGTTTGTCAACATGTCCTGTAATTCTGTCCTTAATGATGGTTTCCACCATTTTGCCCGGCACAGACGTCAAGCTTACTGGTCTGTAGTTTTCAGGATCACCTCTGGATCCCTTTTTAAATATCAGGTTTACATTTGCCACCCTCCAGTCCTTTTGTGACAGGTTACAAATTACTAACAGTAGGTCTGCGATTTCATATTTGAGTTCCTTCAGAACTCTGGGGTGAATGCCATCTGGCCCTGGTGACTTGTTAGTATTCAGTTTCTCAATTTGCCCTAGAACATCCTCCAACGTCACACTGATTTGTAACAGCTCTTCCAATTCCTCGCTCACAAAGCAAGGATCTGGTGTGGGTACCTCCCCAAAATCCTCCGCAGTGAAGACCAACCCAAAAAACTCATTCAGCTTCTCTGCAATGTCCTTATCCTTCCCGAGCACCCCTTTTACTCCCTTGCCATCTAATGGCCCAACTGACTCCCTAGCAGGCTTCTTGCTTCTGATGTATTTGAATAAGTTTTTGTTGCTTGTTTTTGCCTCTTTAGCAAGCCTCCCTTCAAAATCTCTCTTGGCCTGCCTTATTAGCACTTTACATTTACATTGCCAGTGTTTGTGCTCTTTTGTATTATTTTCATTGGGACTAGCCTCCCATTTCTTAAAGGATGCCTTTTTGGCTCTAATAGCCTCCTTCACCTCCCCATTTAGCCATAGTGGAAGACTTTGGGTCTTCCTGCTTCTTTTTTTAACTTGCGGGATGCATTTAATCTGGGCTTCCAGAAGAGTGCTTTTAAACAGCCTCCATGCCTCTTGCAAACTTGTAGCCCTTGCAACTGTGCTTTTTAGTTTCTTTTTAACTAGTTTCCTCATTTTGTCATAGTCTCCTTTTTAAAGTTAGCTCTGGGAACTCTATTTTCAGATGACATATCAAGAATTTCAGGTTTCTTGGAACTTCCAACAATCAAATTTTGGTTCTAACAGCTCTCTGCAGATACTAAAAGATGTACAGCACTTCCTATAAGGTTACGTGCATTTGCTCTAGCACCCTGGACCTAAATTTCACCTTCTCACTATGAAGGTGCAATCTTAATTACTGCTGAATTAATGAAGCAGCTGATTTCAGCATTAATTTTTTACAAATATATGGGACAATATTACTTCTGCTTAAGTAAATGGTACCACTCCCAATGAAATGCATAAGGAACTTTCAGAATGCAAGACACTTTAAAAACATCTCCTTTTAACTACTTTTGATTCTGTACCATCCTTCATGCCATGTAGAACAGCTTTCAACTTCCTGAGTGTCAAGATTATTTCCTTTGCTCCTTCAAATCTTCCACTTCTCCCACAAAGCCTTCCTGTGTTGGTTGCTTCAGTGATACTATCTCTGTTTGCTTTTAATCACCTAAATTTTCTAGATTACTGGCTCCACTAGAACACAATTTTCCATGTTCTGCAAAATGATGGTACTTAACTTTCCAATAATAGACATCTTTTTGTTGACAAGCCTTACAACCTTACGAACATCAATTGATCTGCCTGTTTTTCTCTGAGGAGGAAACCATTATTATACCCATTTAAGAATGGAAGAGACAGAAGTTTGTTCAATGCCCCCAAGAGAGTTGACAACTACAACATTAGAACACAAATTCTCAATCTTCATACAAATATGTTTGTGCCTCAAACTACCACACTGTAAATATATGAAGCATCATAGGCTAGACTTCAATAAAGCACTATAAATTATATACAACAGGTTTATAGTCTGTAAAGTGCTTTTCCAGTATAATCTATATTGTAGGGATTGGTTTTGACAAGTGCCTTTTTTTCCCCCAGCACTATTACACAAATCGGTATTTTATTAATTACTGAAATAGTAGTGCTTAACAAGATACTGTCCCATAGTAGACTACATATTTGATAATAGAAAGGTAGAGGTTGCATTGGCATTCATTTTAAAACAGCAATAGCAATGCTATTCTAGTAATATTTCTAGTTTTGTGCTATCCCAACATGCAACAGATTTGTTTTGCATGTTCCCAGTACTTTAAACGGAGAGTGGTGTGCATACCTTCAGCACATACCTGCAAAACCACCTCTAAAAACAAGAGTAAGTTTGTACTTGAACTGTTGTGTATATTTCCCAGTACTATGCAGATAAGCTTGTTGCATAAAATAGATGTATGCAAGTTTTCAGCATTATTAAAACAAGGCTTATCCCTTAACTGAATGCTGTGCGCATTTCTTGGGCTATAAGAGTAGTTGTCAGATTCCTGTGGCTTCCTATACGGGTGTTTTTAAACAAGCCCTGTTCACACATGGCCCCCAGCATCCAACTGCTCGTGTGAGGGTGGTGCATGGGAAGGCATGCTCCCATGATCCAGGCAGCAGCCACTCATGGAGCGTTCCAGATGCAGTGCCCTGGTTGGGCTAGGGTGGTCACCTGCGTGGACAGGGCAGCCGCACAAGCTACTTGTTTGAAGTACTTTCCATGCATTGTGCGCATGGGTGTCCCACAGCAGCTACAGAGCCCCACGCTGGTTTAAAAACACCCTGTTTCCAGAGCTGTAATATAGAGATGCTTAGCTCAGGCCAATGCAAGTCCCCTATACCACAGAGGGATGCTACTGGGTCTGCAGGAAGTCGCTGGTACATTTCATCTGCTACAAACAACAACGGTTTATTATTGGTTGGTTCCCTGCCCAGTGAGTGCTATTACTGTACCTTCCAGGCCAGCAGCAGCACGTTCATAATGGCCAGCAGCGGGCAGGGCCCATTCTCGTTTTGGGTGATGATAGGCGTATTCTCTTCCTTCCAGTGGACCCACTTGATATGATAGATGGACTGGCCAGGGAAGCGCTCCTTGGAGGCGGACAGGAGCTGCGCCACAGCCGTGGGCCCGTGGTCCTCTCCGGGGATCGGGGCCTTGCTCCCTGCCGCCAGCTCATCCGCGTCGCTGTTGAGCTCGGAGCTGCTCGGGCAGCAGGAGTGCAGGTTGGAGAAGGACTCGAGGGAATCAAGGCTGCGGGACTCTTCCTCAGGGAGGCTGGGATCCCCGTTGCTGCTGCCAGCGGCCACCCCGGGGCTGGTCTCCGAGGCAGGAGCCGCCTCCGGGCTCTCATCTGCGCTGCCCCCCGAGCTCCAGCTGTTCCCAGCGCCTGGCGCGGTGGGAGTTAGTTCTCCAGGAGACGGGGAGCCCCTTAGCGGGGCGACAGCGGGGGGAGACGCTGGGGAGGGACTCCGCTGCCCCCCGCTCTCCTCAGCCGCCACGGGCCCGTCCCTACCGCTCCCCGCACCCGCCGTTGCCTCCTCAGCCGCCAACCCCTTGGAAATGCCGCGCCGCGCCGCGCCCCCGCCGCCCACCTTCAGCGAGCCCGAAGGCGGCGGCGGCGGGGGCTGCGCCAGGCTTTCCATGCCCGGCCCCGCCGGCCGCCCAGCTCCTTAGCGCTCTATTGGCACCGCAGCGGCTGTTCCTTCGCCAAAAGCGCCCGAGACGCCATGACAGCAGCCGCGGCTCCGCCCCGCCGGGGACGTGGGGGCGGGAGGAGGAGCAGCAGCGGCTTCGGGTCACCGCGGGGCCCCGGCGCGAGCGAGCCTAGAGACTGGGAAGGCGCGCGCGCGTTGCGTGCCAGTCGGAGAAGCAGCAGGCGCTGCCGCCGCCGCCGCCGCCACCAAGCGGCGAGAGGCCGGGAGGGGAGGAGCGAGGCTCAGGGCGGGCGCTGCCTCGCTTGTTTGTATACAGTTCCAGATCTTGCCGCTTGCAGCCCGTGTCCGGGAGACGCAGCGCGTTCCTACGGGCAGAAAGCCCAGTCCGTCTGACCCCCACTATCTGTGTGTGCGCGCGGGCGCGCCACAACAGCTTCAGAATAGCGTCCCTCTTCCTGCAGAGGTTATTGTCTCTGCGCTCCGTCGTTATCGCCTTAGGCAAATGACAGGTATTTGGATTCCCTACAATGGAAGAGGCGCCTCTATCGTCTACAAAGCCTATATGATCCCTTCCACGCCGTGCAACAGCCCGCTGATTGGTCTAGACGGCACAGGCAGCGAAAAGGCTGCAGCGACAAAGAATCTTTCAAATCATGAAATTTGCAAACATTTCCTACTAGTTTTCAGGAAGTTCAGATTCCCGACATAGCACCTGCGCAGGCAACAAACAGCCTTTTTAAAAAAGGCAACGCCGCGGGTTTGGGAATGCTTTTTCTCAGAGAGAAGCAGCAAAGTATCTGTAGGATGTGAGACGCGATGGCGATGCAGTCATAGGGTTTGAGAATTGCAGCCTAACAAGTGGAAAATTCTCGCTTCCCATCAGTCTCTAGGTTTCTGGGAAACAGCCCTTCTATTTGGAGGGGTGGGGAGCGTCCCATCTCCACGGAATTGTTTATATTTTCAGCGCTTTGCTTGCATTATCATTTGCTAAAAATCCAAACTTTTAGACCATCCTACAGGGAACTATTGTTGAAATAATTGATTCCAGGGAACTATGTAGTTAAAGCGACCCACATTTTACTGTTGTATGAAAAGTTTACACCAAGGGAAAGCTCGTAATGAGAGTAGAACTGTCAACTGATTCAATGGGCAGTAGGCTAGAATCTCTCGTTTCTCTGCATATCATTTTTAAATCTAAGTTCCCTGAAAACAATTACATCAACAACAATAGTTTCCTGTGCAGTAATGGGAACTACTGTAACTCTGTGACCCTGCCCTTCCTGTGTCTGACTACTCAGATGATAACTGGTACAGACTCTCTTGCTCTTCCGTTGATCTGGAAATTGACTCAAATTTTGTAACTTCTTTTAATGTTTTACTAAAAGAATAGCAAAAAGCAAAGTATTAAAGTAAAAGTATGCTTTAAAAATGTAGCAATGCCCTCTGAGCAGAACTGCAAAATAAACAAGAATACACTTTTGTAATTTATACTGTTGCCTTAAGAAGTGTCTTGATTATTTTCTCATAGGGTAAGAAAACAACCCACCCTGCCTCAGCAAAAAAAACCAATGCTACTTCTCACTGTGAACTTTGAATATACAGTAATCTGGAGGTTGCATTTAAACTTGACAGTAGCTCTATGGCCTGACAACAGAGGTTGCGTAATCTGATCATAGCATTGTAATCCTATATAGTAGGCTGCATGTAACCTGATAATGGCAATGTAATCTGACAGCAATTGCACATTAGGAGCATAACTAGAAAAGGTTAACGCTGAGACAAAGGAGAGACAGGAAGAATATATTGTAGAACTGGTGCTGGAAGCGAAAAGGAAGATAAGGGGAATTAATTTAGGAGAAAACAGAATAGGTAAAGAACAGCAGAGGAACACTGAAACATGGATCTTCAGCTCCTGCCATATAATAGGGGTGAATCCTGCAATGATTTACCCCTGTACAGAACACTTAAGTCAATGGAACTACTCATGGTGCATAATGTTTTGCATGGTTATACAGTTGAGTTCATGGGTATTGGTCTTCCACTGGATTCCAAAATCAATTGGAATTTGACAGTTGTCTTTATTGGGTACAGGATCAAGGCATTAAGCAGTATAGTAGTAGTAGTATTTATTAAATACATAGACTGTTAAGTATTGCACAAGCCATTAAGCCATTATACTGGAAACACTTATGTTCATATTCTTGCTGCAAGCACTTACCTGTGCTAGTCTAAATGACTTCAGTGGTATCAGTGTTTACAGAATGTTAGTGAGTGTTTGCAGAATCAGGACAGTCTGTGTCCTCACAGAACTCCAGTATATGCTTCTGATTAAACAATCAGCAGTGAAGTAGGTTAAAGACTGATATTTAAAGATTCATCAGTAGACTTCAGACTAAACAATATTTATTTATTTTAACATTTGGTATCCCGCAACCCATCCCACCTCAGGCGGCTTGGGACGACTCACAAACAGTCATAATATAAATGAATTTAAATACATATGAATATAAATATAAATAAGACAAATATAATATATAAAGTTTTATTTGGCTGTTTGCCATAAAATGTACACAATTACAAAATAAATAACAAGAGCTGCTCACAATCAATATGAGTATCACAGGACAATCACTTTTCCATGAAGGGAAAAAGAAAAAACTAGCAACAATCGAGTCCTCTTAGGTAACTAACTCCTGCTGCGCCAAAAGAAAGTATAATGCTGCCGCCTTCATATCATCAGGGATATTTGGGGACAGTAGAGCTGACATTTTCTGTAATACTGGCAGAAATTTTTGTCTCTACAATTTGGGCAATCCATATGGCACAGAAATTGTCATAAAGAGAACATACAAATAAAATGTGCTCAATGGATTCTACCTCACCATTATGACATATACATAGTCTGTCATTCTATCCCCTCAGCTCTTCCTTTAGTGATTGCTGTCTCTAACAGTTGAAATCTAGCCAATGATAAAATTCTGCAAAGCTGGGGGTCTTGTAGGCAAATCAAATAGGGCTCTAGACCAAAACTCAGTTTTATTTGCAGATAGCATGGGGCAATTGTCACCACAGCAATTTGTGACAAATCCTCCTGTACTGAGATATCCAAGATCCTCTGTTTAGTTTCTTGCGAGCGTAGTCTACCATTAGATTGGAAACTAGATTCTACTGAAAAACCTGATTTGACTAAGATGTTTAGGACTTCCTTCCACCATTTATCTTTTTTTGCTTCCAATATGCTATTTGTTCCAGCCAGCATTTATTAGACAATCTCGACAATTCTGAGCGACATAGTTGCCCAATAAGTAATTATTCTAGTTTTAGCCAAGGTTGCTACTGAACATAATCCAGACAAAGGGAGGTTGAATTAGCAACACCTAAAATATCCCTTATAAACTTAGAGTAGGTTAAAAAAAACCACATTTCTGATCCATAAAAGATTTAGGTAGTACCTTGGCCTTATGCACACTTAAGACCGAAGGGATGTTTGAATATTTAGAACTTCTATACATTTTAAGAATTCCAGCTACTGAACTCGTAGCCTTAGTAATTATTTTTTTCTTCTGTGTTGTCCAATGCCCATTTGCTGCAAAATTGAAACCCAGGTATGTATACCTGGGAGACAAATATAAAATTCTTAAAAACAATACACCATTAAACTACCGGAGCAAAAACAAACCACCACACACACACACACCCTACCCATCTCCCCTGCCAAAAGCTGGTTTTACATTGTCACTAGAGGAAGGGAAGAACCAGGGACAAACCAGCCTCCACCAGGAGGGAGTTTCACAGCCTTGGTGCAGCCACCGATAATGCCCTCTCCACAGTCACCACCCCTGACACCCTTGGCACCTCCAAGAGGGTCCCCCCACCCCCCGGAGGCCCACAGGGGCCAATCCAGAACCCAGGAAGTGAGGCGATCCTGCAGGTAAGTGGGGCCCAGACCGTGTAGAACTTTAAAGGTCAAAAGCAACACCTTGAATCGGGCCTGGAAGACTATAGGCAGCCAGTGCAATGACCAGAGCTCACCTCCTTGCTGCACACTTTTTGCATTCCCATTGGGAGAAGCACTAGCAGAAGTGCAGAACAGAGTTTGGCTTCTCCTAAGCTCTGGGTCTGTCCTCTGTCACCATTTGTGTTCCTTAGTCCATCCACCTCCACTGTTACTCCAACAGCAGGAGTGCAAGGAGCTATGGCTTCTGATGGTCGCACCAAGATAGCAGTGAAAGCAAATGGGCTCCTGATCTGATCACCTCTGCTGCTACCCCCACAGCAGGAGCACAAGTGGCAGGGGGTGCTCCCATTCATAGATGGCTGCCTCTCCCTCTCTGAAAGCAGTGGGGAGAGGTGGGAGCTCCTACCACCAGCGTAGCAGTGGATGTGAATGGACTGGGAGGCTCACAATCCATTTGCCTTCACTGCTACTCCAGTTACGAGCACAAGTGGCTTCTGGTGCTGCCACTGGGACAGAGGTAGAAGGGAATGAACCTGGAGTCTTCTCCCAAGCACTGGAGATGGCTCCCAGTCACCTTCCCCCTGTCACTACTCTGATGGCAGCATCAGAATTTACAGTAGGGAGAGGACCAGGTCTGTTCCCTGCCATAGCTTCCAATTCCCTACTCTCCCACCTTGGATGTAAATTGTCGCAAGGTTCCCTAACAGACCTCACAACAACTATGTGCAAGTACTTGTCCCACACTGTGGATGGGGGAGGATCAGCGGACAAATAAATACCCACCACCTAACAAACATGACAGTACCCACTCATTTGTGAGTAGTATAGTGGTTTTTTACCTGATACTCCCACAGGCCAAAATGGAAATGTTGGGTAGAAAACAACTCATGGTGGCAACCCTATTTGTGAGTATTGTCACTTTTTTTACACCTAGTAGACACACTCCTCCATTAATTGAAGTTAATGGCTCAGCTCTGATGGACATTGTTATTATTTATTATATAGCACCAGCAATGTACCCAGAACCATACAATTCAGTTATAGACAGGTTCCTACCGCAAGGGGCTTACAATCTAAGAAAGACAAGGGAGGGGAGACAAGAGAGATGGGAACATAAGGAGAGACAGAGATATATTCATGAAGTTGAGAAGCTACAGTTGTACGTGCTTACGTTAGTTACAGGCAAGAGGAGGGCTCTAAGTGAGGGAGGGGAAAGGAGTTATCCATGACGAGGGAAGGGAGAAGGGTGTCACAAGCAGGCGAGGGTGGTGGCAGAGGAGAACTGAAGTTCTCAGGTGAGAAGGTGGTGGGAAATAAGTGCTATGTGGAGAGATGTGGGGGAGCAAGACAATGGCCATTTTTACATGGATGCCACCCACCCACGAACACCCATAAACACCCATTGGATGGGTGTGAGAGTGCCTGTGTAAATGTCCACGAGTGGGTGGGTGTGCGTTCACGACCCATGCACCAACACCCACACTGCAGCCGGGAAGGTTCCGGCATGCTCTGTGGGTGGAGATGGGTGTTCAACACCCGCCCGTCCGTGTAAAAACCAAAACACCCACACCCACGGGAATGGGTCTGCCGAGACCACAGAGAGATGGCTAGAGAGGCCACGCAGGGGCCCCCAAGCAGACATGCCCACCTGGGGAGATGGTGGATGCCCGCCCAGGAGCCCTTAAAAGGGATCCAAAACAGAACATGGGTGCGTCGGCTCCCCATCTGTCTGGAAGGAAAGCCACTGACAAAACGAAGGGAGCCAGCGCTGTGGCTCATGCAGGATGGGCCAGGGTAAGCAGAGGGACCCCGGGATGCCCAGGGGAGGGGGGCTGGCTCCATGGGCCGGGAGGGGAAGTGGGAAGGACCGCTAAACACAGCACACCCATCCAGCCACAGGGCCAAGGACAGACCACGGCGCCTACGCCGACCGTAGCCCCCCACTCCAGCACAGCCATGGGGCACGGGGAAGGGAGTGCAAGCGACAGCAAGGTATGTGCAAGGGGACCCTAAGAACCCAGGGTGGGGGGCCCGCATGCCAACAGCAGAAAACAACCCAAGGGAGCACAGGGCAGTCAGCTGACTGCTAACAGTTTCCACCCCACCCCCAGGACAGCACCCAGACACAGGAGCAATGCACCACTGGGAAGATGGCTGAGGAGGACCTCTGTGACAGTCAGGTAAGGCGCCTGTGCCACCCAGGGGGAGTGGGGAGGGATCCCCCCATAAGGGAGCACAGGGGAGCGTGGGGCGGATGCTAACCCCTCTGCAATACCCACAACAGGAGATGACCAGCTCCACTGTCACCACAGCTACTGGGCGGGCTCCAAGCCTCCAAGCTGGTAGGCCCCCCACAAGCGGTACCCAAAAGGGGGAGTCCTGGTTGAGGCAGGAGACCAGGGACTTCATACGCATGTGAGGGGCCAAAAAGGTCCAGCACGCGCAGCTGCAAGACCCAACAGGTCTATGAAGCCATCGCCCAAGAGATTCAGCAGTAGGGGAACAATAGGGATGTCACCCAGTGCATGCAGCAGACAAAAGGACTTGAGGTCCGGATAAAAACATATCAAGGACAACAATCTCAAGTCTGGCCATGCCATGCGGACAATGGAGTTCCATGGTGAGCTGGACCAGTTCCTCTGCATGATGGGGATATAGTTGCCTCCCACTTACATGGCACCACTTTTGCCAGGGCAGGTGAAGGGCACTCACAACACCCCCCCTGGAGGTTCATGTGGAGGAGGTAATGGAGGAGGAGGTAGTCGAGGAAGAACCGGAGGCATCCCCGAGAGCCGGGTGCCAGGACAACGATGGTAGGCCACAATGCAAAAGGGATGGGTCCCAGCCGGTACCGGGGTAATGGGCTAGCAGGCCAGCCACATGGGCAGCCCCTAGAATCAACTGTCCCCCATGCATGACAGGGAAGGGCCAGTGACTGGAACCAATGGGTTATCGAGCCATATGGGTTAACAGCCCCTGAGGGGTCCGCAAGGGAGGGGCAAGGGGGGGTGGGAACATGTGACATGCCCCTAGGAGGAGCTGTAATATCACAGACCCGGGTGAACACTGGGTGAATGCCCCTGATGGGGCAAGCTCTGTGCCCCGGCAGAGGGGACACATTGCAGTAACATACACCAAAGGGACAGACAGGAAGGGGGGATGGGCACCCCCCGGGGTGACACGGAGGCACAGCTATGGGCATAGAGTACGGACTTGTGAAGCCTCACACCCCAACCCGTTAACCTCACACCCACAGATGAGCGCCCCTGTCCGGCGAGGGGAGCTGCCGTCGGCAGTGCTGAGAGGAATCGGAAGATGCGGGCCTCGAACACGCGGAGGAGAGAGGATCTAGGCAGGGAGCTGCTGGAGGAAACCAGAAGGTTAGCCGAGGTGCATGCAGAGGCGCTCACCCTCACAAGGGAGGTGCAAATGGGGAAGGGGAGAGGGACCGGCAGCCGTTAGCAGCCATGCTAAACCGGTCCCACATTGAGCACCTGTGGGACAGGCACCAGACTGCCTCCCACCCCTTGGCTGCTGTCCCAGTGCTCTGCCCCCTCCCAGCGTTTGTGATGGGCCTCCCCGTCAGCCGCGTGGATCCCTTGTTGGTGTGGGGATGCCTGCAGCGGGTTTGCTGCTGGTTGGTGTGGTCTGGGTCTCCCCCCCCCTCACCATTCCCCGCCAGCCTGACTGTGCTGTGGGCTTCCGTTCCTGCTGGTGTGACTGCATGTGTCCAATTCCCAGCTCTTTGTCCGGGGGCCGTGGGATTGTTTGTGTGGGTCCTCTGCCAGGGTGTGTGTGTGTGTGTTGGGGTCCCCTGCTGCATTGGGCCTCTGCCCCCCTCCCCTGTGCCCCTTCCCACCCGACCCCCCCACTGGGGGCCCCCCAGCCACATGGCCATGGCCACGCATATCCCTGGCAGCAGCGGATCCTGCATGTTGGTCTCGCACCTCCAGAGATTTGGATTCAGGAGCTCTCCGAGCCGGGCCAACAGTGAGTGGTACATGCAGAAGTGGTCCGTCCATTCATTGTCCATCCAGGTGGCCAGCATGTTCTCACACCATTCATTGGTGCGAGAGCGTATTCAATTCAGCCTCCGCATTGGGACAGTGACACAGCGCCTGTAGATGTTGAGCAGTCACTAGGACAGTACCAGGCGCATGTCCTGGGATGCCGCTGTTCTGAACATGGACTGTCAGTGGACAGCTACCCTCTGTGCCCACTGCAATGATGCAGCTCAGTGCAGGTTGGCCGCTCGGCCCAGGTTGGCCACTCTCCTGTGCCAGACACCATGGTTGTAGAAGCGGTGACCTGGCAGTAGTAGCTCGTCCCATTGCTCCAACACCAGTGCCAGGATCATGAAGCAGGAGAACAGGACCATTAACAGGACAGCTCTCCCCCTCAGGGGGCTCATCAACAGGGAGCATTGGTACAACCCATAACAGTCACACTCGGGGAGGCCCACCACCAGTACCAGTGCTGGATAACCTAGCAGCTACCTGCCTAGGTGTTACGTGGCCAGGGGACCTAACCCAGGCCCGCGCAGCTGTGATGGTGTCCCCTTTACCCACCCGCCCTGTGAGTGGCCTCTGCACCTAGCAGTCGTCCATCTGTGATCCATTCCCCCAGGCCCCAAGTCCTGTGCATCCTGCACACCCGCACCATGCCTCGCACATCCCCTGCTACCCCTAGCCTGTCCTGTGGACAGCTGCATAGGGTGACCCGCTGAGCACACCTGCCAACTGCCTCCTCTGCACCTGCACCCTGTTCTGGACACCAGCACCAATTTTCTATCGCTGCTTTCCCTCACTATCACCTCTCATTCACCTCACTCACACCACCTCTCACTCTACACCCCAACGCCCGGCCACAGCTACCAGCACACATATGTACCGTGGCAGCCCGTGCTGTCTGCCCTGTGATTGGTGTGTTACCATGGGGACCTGATGGGGATCCCTCCTCGGCGGCCCGTTGGCACGTCCCCACCTCTCGAACCACTGGGCAGCCATACCCTTGAGGTGCTTTGGGGCTCCCCTGTGGGCCCCCCCACACCCTGTGCCCCTGCAATGACCCCGTGCGATCCCTGGCCAGGGTGCATCTGCCCCAGCCTTGCTTCGATCACATCGCTTGAAGGCCACGGCAATGTGAAGCTGTGTCCCATCAAGATACAGTGCATGGAGTGTCTCATTAGCTCCCTGCTAGAGGCAGCCGTGGCCTTGCTGATCTGTCATCACTACCGCTGGAATGCACCCACCAGGTGCATGGGGCAGGGATCCACAGGGCCTTGCAGCTGACCCACTATTAGCTGTGTACGGCTGCAGCCCGGCTAGCGCTGCACAGCTTCCCACACCTCGCTCAAGCACAGCCACTCTCCATAGGATCCCCGTGCAAGCTGCGGAGCAGCCCTTGGAATGGTCATGGCTGGGTGCAGAACAGGCCCCGAGGCCAGTGGTGGTGCAGGGAAGGAGTGCTGTTGGGAATGCTGTGGAAGAGCTGCGATGTGCAGCTGCCGATGAGTGACCCCCTGTCGGTGACGGGTGACGGTGTGTTGGGGTCCCCTGCTGCATTGGGCCTCTGCCCCCCTCCCCTGTGCCCCTTCCCACCCGACCCCCCGCTGGGGGCCCCCCTGCCTCCTTGGCCATGCAGCCCTTCCCTGTGTGGTTGTGTGCACGGTTGTGTGTGGGAGGTGTTGGGGGGGGGGAACCGTGGTGCCTGGCTGTCTGGGCCTGTCATGGGGCTGGCTGGGGTCTGCTACTGTGTGTCTCCTGTCATCCCAGCTCCCTCCTACCCCACCCACATGGGGTCTGGTGGTTTTTGGGTGGAGCTGCGTGCCGTGGCTTCGTTTGTCCTCCATCGGCCATGTTGTGCTGTCACTGTGCTGGGTGGGGCTTCCCCATCATTCGGTGTCTTGGTTGTCTGTGTAAATGTCATGGGTGTTTGCTCGGTGTTTCCCAGGGTGGGTGTTTGGCTGCTGGGTGTGTGCCGGCCCCTCCCCTTCCGTTCCACAACCCACTGCGGCACCGTCCATGTGCACGTCACCCACCTATCTCCACCCAGCTACACCCACCGGGCCTCCTGTGGCATCCATGTAAAAAAGGCCCATGAAAAGCCTTGAAGGAAAAGACAAGGCGCTTGTGCTGAATACATTCAGGTAGAGGAAGCCTGTGTAGGGCAGAGAGAAGGGTCTGGACATGGTCAAAGTGATGGACAAGGTGGATGATCTTGGCAGCAAAGCATTGAATGGAACTGAGAAGGGCAAGATCAGAGCTAGGGAGATCAGTAAGGAGGAAGCTGCAGTAATCAAAGCAAGGGTTGATTTGCGCATAGGCTAGGGTTTTGGCAGTGGAAGCAGCAAGATAATGCTGGATTTTAAAAATATTATGCTGAGTGAAGTAACAGGACTTGGTAACAGCTTGAATCTGCGGTATAAGAGGGAGGAGTCAAAGATGAATCCCAGGCTATGCATGGGACAGGCTGGATGGTGACACCCTCAATAGAAATGGAGAGGGAAGAGAAGCCTCATCAACTGCCTCTCTGATATCTCCGCCTAGATGTCCCGACGTCAACTCAAGCTCAACATGGCCAAGACTGAACTCCTCATTTTTCCTCCCTCCTCTTCCTCTCCCTCTAACCTGCCCATCTGCATCAATGGAGTCACCATCCATCCTGTTCTCCAAGCCCGTAGCTTGGGCTTCATCTTTGACACGCACCTCTCTTTTAAACCTTACATTGACTCTGTTGCCAAATCCTGCCGATTCGCCCTCCATAACATTGCTCGGATCCGCCCCTTTCTCTCTACCTCCTCGGCCAAAACCCTTGTTCATGTCATGGTTATCTCTTGCCTTGATTACTGCAACCTCCTCCTTGCTGGACTCCCTCGCTCTCACCTGTCCCCCCTTATCACAATCCAAAACTCCGCTGCCAAGGTCATTCACTTTGCCTGTCGCTTCGACCATGTGCAGCCTTTCCTCTTCTCTCTTCACTGGCTCCCCCTTCCTGAACATATCCTGTTTAAACTCCTGGTATTCATGTTCAAAACACTCCACAACCAAGCTCCCCCTTACCTCTTGGACCTAATCTCCCTACGCACTCCTGCACGCGCTCTCCACTCTTCCTCTGTCCCCTCCCTCACTCTCCCTCGTTTCTCCTGCTCACCTAATCACCTTCAATCCTTCTCCCTCGCTGCCCCCCATGCCTGGAACTCCCTCCCTACCCACATCCACCTTGCCCCCTCCCTCTGCTCCTTCAAATCCCTCAAGACCCACTTTTTCCTTGCTGCCTTTTCCAATGCCTGCTAGTCGTTCACATATACCTACAGTCTGCCCTCCTCTGCAGACTGCTGCAATCAACCTGCTTGTAACCAAGCCAAGCACACGCACCTGAGACTTCGCATCCGCTTGTATGTTTGTTGTTTGATGGTCTTCTCCCCTGTCTCTCCCACTGTCCCCTCTCCCTGTCTCCCCCTCGTCTTTCAGATTGTAAGCCACAGGCAGGGACCGCATCTATTTCTATGTTCTGTACAGCACCAGGTTACACGACTGGCGCTATATAAATGTTTATAATAAATAATAATAATAATATAATAATTAATAGGAATGTTTTGGGGGAGAGTTCAGTTTTGGACATATTAAGGTTGAGTTGGTGGTGAGACATAAGAACATAAGAAGTGCCATACTGGGTCAGACCAATGGCCACTGAGCCCAGCATCCTGTCCCTGAGAGTAGCAAATCTTGATAACTTGGAGAGTACCCAGCAGGTCACAATGGGGTGATTCATTTCCCATTGTTCACTCCCAGCTCCCAACACTCAGCGGTTACATCCCCCAAACCTACTTATTTAATTTAAATTATTTATTTATTTATACAAAAATTTGTATCCTGCATCCTCCTGCACACTGGCAGCTTGAAGCGGTGCACAACATAAAAACAATCAATAAAACCGTCTAAAATACATAAAATATACATAATAAAATTTGGCAGCAGTTAAGGCAAAATAAAATCCCTCCCCCCCACCCTACCCACTCCCCTCCACAAAGGCCCGTGGAACAACCAGGTCTTACAACATCTACGAAAAGAGGTGAGGTCCGGGGACAGACAGCTCTCCAATGGGAGGGAGTTCCACAGCCGAGGTGCAGCCACTGAGAATGTCCTCTCTGCCATCGCCACCCGGCCAACCACAAGGGCTGCAAAATGACCCGGGGCCTGAGGCGGTCTCGCAGGTAAGGAGGACCCAAGCTGTTTAGGGCTTTATAGGTCATAACCAACACCTTGAATTGGACGCGGAATACAATAGGCAGCCAGTGCAGGGTATGGAGCACAGGTGTAACGTGCTCGCGGTAGCCCGTTCCCGTTAGGAGATGAGCCGCCGCATTCTGCACCAGCTGCAACCTCCAGACCATCATCAAGGGAAGTCCCACATATAGCATGTTACAGTAGTCCAGTCGAGAGGTAATGAAAGCATGGATGATGGTGGCCAGATCTGAGCCCGAGACATACAGCGACAGTCATCACACCAGATTTAATTGGTAAAATTCTCCCCTCGCCACAGATTCCACCTGACAATCCAGGCGGAGCTGCGGATCAAGGAGTACCCCCAGACTACAAATCTGAGCGGCCGGGGGGGAACAGACCCTGCCGATGACGGGAGCCCCCACCCCCCAGCCGTACCCACCAACATCACCTCCGTCTTGTCAGGATTCATCCTCAGATGATTCATCCTCATCAAGTTGGCCACCGGGTAAGCACCGAGCCTGCCGAGCCTGGGTCTCCAGAAAACGAGAGGTAGAGTTGTGTATCATTGGCATACTGATGACATCGCACACCAAAACCTCTCATGACATCACCCAAAGGTTGCATATACACATTGAACAGGAGAGGGGACAGAATAGAACCCTGCGGGATTCCATACATGAGATTCTGGGGAGATGACGTACATTCCCTGAGAACCACCCGTTGAGTTCTCCCTGCCAGGAAAGAGTAGAACCATTCAAGAACAATTCCATTCACCCTGTCCAGGTTCTGCAGCCTCGCCACCAACATCTCATGATCAACGGTATCAAACGCCGCCGACAGAGTCAGTAAGATCAAAATTGAGGATCTGCCCATATCCAATTCACAGCGTAGGTCATCGACCAAGGCCACAAGTGAAATCTCCGTGCCAAACCCAGGGCAAAAACCAGACTGCGAGGGATCAAGAAAAAGAGACCCTGTAACTGCCAGGCCACTGCCCATTCAATAATCCTCCCTAAAAAGGGAAGGTTAGAGATTGGCCGATAGCTGGCCAGGGAGTCAACGTCCAAAGTTGGCTTATTGAGCAGAGGCCGCACCACCGCCTCTTTGAGACGGCTCGGCACCCTGTCCTCCCTAAGGGAGGCACTGACCACCCCCCACCAGCAACGGCCCTAGTGTCTCCCAGCTGGTCTTCACCAGCCAGGATGGGCACGGATTTAATTCACAACAGGTGGCCCAAAACAGTCCCAAGGACATTTGCCACATCAGCAGGCAGTACCAACTGAAACTGATCCCACAGCAACAGACATGACGGGGCTTCCTGTACCTCTGATTCACCAACTGTCATAAGTGCAGCATTGAGGTTGTGGTGAATCTGGGCGATTTTATCCGCAAACAGGTCAGCAAACATGTCACAGCAGGCACTGGAAAATTCCAGTTCTAGGTGGAGAGAGGCTGGACTGATCAGCCTCTGCACCACCCGGAAAAGTTCCGCTGGACGTGACTTTGCAGATGCAATGAGGCTTGGCTAATAGCTGTTAATGGACCTACCCTCCAATAACTTATTAAATCCTTTTTTAAATTCAGCTATACTACTGGCCTTCACCACATCCTCTGGCAACAAATTCCACAAATATATTGTGCGTTGAGTGAAAAAATACTTTATTTTATTTGTTTTATATCTGCTGCCAGTTAGTTTCATGGAATGTCGTCTAGTTCTTGTACTGGCTGTTTTTACATGATCCTAATACCGGCATTAACTCCTCTAAATCCAGATTGTAGTTGATCATGTGAATTGCCATGCTGGCTTAAATCACTTCTGCTTCCTGGTGTTTAACTCCTGTTTCCTGGTTTCATGCTGGCGTTGATCAACATGATTTTCAAGGATTTATCTACTTCAGCATGAAATAATACCGGAATAGTGATCGTGTGAACAACTTGTTAGCTTGGACCCCTGGTCCCCCCCAGAACGGAGGTACCCCCCACTTGTGATAGCCAACTGTCTTGGACCTGGGGGTCAGCAAGGGCAAGAAGGGTTGGGGTAAAAACCCCACACTAGATGCAAGAGGAAGGGGGGGGGACATGGAAAATAAGGATCGGGCCCAGCCACCATAGCTCCTAGAAAAAAAGGACCACTCATGGAAAAATACCAGTCTAAGGTTGAGAAACAGACTAGAAGGGAGAGCCCTTGAATAAAGAATGGAGTCATTAAGGATAGAGACTCACCCTGTTATAACAAAGGACTGGTAGTTAGGACTCAGTGCAGCAGCATCCTATCTTTGCATTCCCCAAGAGAAACCAGACACACACCCATTGTACCCTAAAGGACCGTCGTTAGCCCTACCTCCCCTCCCTGAGTCTTTTGTTTATAGTTTCCCCCTGTGTCAAAGATATCTTGGGCATCTAGTATAGCCCTTTTTGTCACGGAAGTAACCTCCCCTCGTTAGCCCATTGTACACCGCAAATGACCCTTTGTAGCCTCCCAAAACTCCTTTGTCTGCACCCTTTAACTGCCCCTGGTTTTTTCCTCAACTTTTGAGAAGTTTTGGGACCCAGATACATGCAGGTCACTCTGTGTGTGTCTGCGATAAGATTTCTCCCAGACTCTGGTCTGCCCTTTTGCTTTCCTCCTCCATCCCCCGAACTCCGCTGGATCTGTGGGCCGCCTGTCCCGTCTCAACAGGCAAGGAAAGGTAACCGCAGGTCCAGACTTTCCCAGTCAACTGTGGAAGCCCTCTTTCTCCCTGTCTCTTTCTCTCTCCCTGTCGCGTTCTCTTGCTCCCCCTCGCTGAGCCAACACCAGACCCCCCCCACTCTCTTCTCCTACTATCCCCGCAAACCGCTTGTGTTTTCCCCTTGTTAAATCCCCCCAGCCAGACTGGCGCTGTGTTTCTCTGTTTTAGATACCAATAAACTTGTTGTTTTTTGATACCTGTCTCTCTCTCTCTCTTTCTATTTAGCGCGTACTGTCCTCAGCTTGATCCTTTGAACACGTGGAGACCCCAGTTTAAGTCTTTAAGCCAATTTCCCACAAAGTTTAAAGAACGGTGATTATTGGGGTACATCACCCCGAGAGGTCACGAGTGGGAGGGGGTCTCCTGTTAACAAACTAGTCCGGTATTAAGCCACTCCACCATAGAGAATTGGAAGTAGAGTTTTTACATCCCCTCTACCTAACATCTCTATGTTATTCTGCAGTCTCAGGTGGCAAAATGTCACCGGTAGGAGTTTACAGCAGAGAAGGCTGTGACAAAATGCTACCCATGCTACCTCCTAATTCACTCTGACCCTGCAGCGAAGGGAATCCATCACACCTATCCGCTCCAGGGACCCATGACAGCAAGTGACATAGGCACAGCAAGGACATTGAAAGGAGAAGGGCTCAGACCTGCCCACACAGCACTGAGAAATCAGAGTGGAAGAAGTCTCTGGCATTCAAGTGTACTGTCTATGTGGCAGAATCTAGTTCCCTTTAGAACTCCAGTTTGTCTCAGCTCTTGACACAAATACAGAATCCCACTGGAAATGTATGTCCCCATCAATTAATGACAAGACTGATGTGCTAGCAGAGTCATTCTCCTTTCGGTTGGAATTCCCCAAAATGCTATAATTCAAGTGGTTGTAGTTGTTTATTACTGCTTGACCGAGGTCACTGCAAACATCTAAAATAAAAATACAAATACAAACAGAACAAAACAAAATATATACGAAAAATATAAAAAGTATATAATTTTAAAGCATACTAGCATACTAACAATCAACCTTCAGCCATTTAAGTTCACAAAGAATTTTTAAATTAAAAAGGAAAGAGAGCTAATGTAACAAAACATATCCCCTCACTACCCATATAGTTAAAAAACAAAAACAAAGGGGGAAACCAGCCCCCCAAATAGTCATTTAACACCAGAGGTTACCAGCTGCATAAAGCGGACCACCTCTAGGATTACTTCTGAATCACTGCTCCCCAAAAGGAGTTTCACATAAAAACTGGAAGGTCTACCTAAAAGAGGGGCAATCACTGGAGAGATGAACTTTTGCCGAGCTATCTCATGGAGGGGACATACCAAAAACACATGCGCCAAGGACTCAACCGCATTTAGATGGCATTTACACAGCCTTTGGGCTAGCGGGATCCCTTTATATCTCCCCTCAACTATAGCCGGGGGAAAATAGTTTGTTCTAGCCAATAGAAAAAGTCTTCTGTCCTGAACGGACAACCCCTGATCTAAATATGGGGACAAAATGGGCACCTCATTTGCCCACTGTAGATATAGGGCCTGGGACCTCTGATCTTCAATGGCTGACCTCTGAACTTGCCGGGCTACATCAGCCAACCTTCTCCACATCAATCTTTTGGCTGCACTGTAGCCCATAAGACCTAGGGAGGCCGGACACAAACCCATCTCCCCGATCTTCAAATTGGTCACTCTGAGCCAATCATTTTGGAGACCTTCTCTCACAACCAGGACAGCCAAGGGAGCAGCAATCCCGTATAGCAACCTAAGCCAATAGCCTAATGCTGCAGCCCAAATCTTCTCCCACACGGAGGGAAGCCCACATTCTATGGAAAGCACCAAGGAACTAATTCCCGGTGGGGCGGCCAATAAAGAGCGAATAAACCCCGCTTGAACCCTCTCCAACCCCTTCTCCTTCCCCAGGGCCCATAAATGAACCCCCAAAAGCAGTGAGGGCAAACATTTCTGAGAAAAGATTTTTAATGCCAGGGGACTCAAATGACCACCCTTTGATCAGAAAAAGGATAGAAGGACCTTACTATACTGCTTGGCTTTTTGCATCACCGCCTGCATTTGTGATACCCAACCTCCATTGGCTTGAAACAACAAGCCAAGGTACTTGTAAAGTTTGACCTGACAAATAAGTCTTCCCCCCATCCTCCATTTATGGACCTGCTTTGCCCTTGCAAAGACAATCACCTTTGTCTTGTCATAATTTATCTCAAGGTAATTGTCCCTGCAATAGCTCCAAAAAATCTCCATCGAACGCCTTAGTCCTACCTGCGTATGAGCTAGGAGGACTGTGTCGTCCGCATAAAATAGACACGACACCGGGGTGCCGGCTATTTGAGGCGGGTGGCAGTGAGGGTCTGATAGTGCCTGGACAACATCGTTCACATACACATTAAACAGGTACGGTGCCAAGACACAACCTTGCTTTACTCCCCTCTCTGTTGCTATTTTTCCGGACAGGGCTCCCTGATGATTTAACCGGACTCTCAAGGAGGTATTCAGATGTAAGCTCCTTATAAGGAGCAGTAATCGGCGTTCCACTCCCAAGGCAAACAACTTCTGCCATAGGCGATCCCGCGGAATCAGATCGAAAGCAGCACGAAGGTCGATAAAAGCCGCATATAGAGACTTCCGAGCAGACCTATATTTTTGGACTAGATGGTGTAGGACAAAACAGTGGTCCTGGGTAGAACATCCCCCCCTAAACCCAATCTGCTCTTTTGCAATAATATTTTCCTTCGTGAGCCAGCCTTTTAATCTCACATAATTCAAGTGAGTTGCACCATGGCCTCCTTGTGACTCGTATCAGAATAAGCATTTACACTGCCAATGCAGAATAGTGCTTATTCCGGAGTATTAATGATCATGTAAACCATTACTCCTAAATGACAAGTCCAGAATGACAAGTCCAGAATTACAGCTACTTTGGAATAACTGCATATGCAAAAACAATCACTATTTGAGAGGGTAAATAACTGCTCCCTATTTACTTGTTCCACATCACCTGTAATTTTATTAACTTCTATCATATCCTCTCTTAGTTGACTCTTCTCCAAGATGAAAAGCCCTAACTGTTAGAACACACGACCTGCTTCACAGGTGAACACCAGGGGCAAGTACCCCAATATTCAATCGTTTCTCAAATTTAGGGGAATTAGCCAAATTTAGTCCCAACTGGTCCACGTGATTCATTTAAGGATCAGTCTGAGGACAATGTGCACTGACTGCGACTGGAATTCCCTTTTCCACAACCCAGACACAGAAAACAGGGTGCTATTACAACCAGGGGTATTTTATTCAAATCTACGGGATACGAATCACACACACACACATATGCACAAAGAAACCCATGGTCTGGCACAACCACTACTAAGAGTGAACATAGCTGGGCAAGGTGTGTGTGTGCGTGTGCATGGACAAGGGGGGGACATAGGGGTACAAGGCTTCTAGGGGAAAAGAAATCAAAGCTCATTACCTCTCCTTTATCGGCTGTGGCGATGATCCTTGGAGGCTGGGGAGTGGGGCAGACGCTGGGGTCTGGAAGAAACCTTTAAGATGGAAAGGTACAGAGACTGCACTCTGTTCCAAATCAAAAGTGACTCCATGAAGGGTGGGGGAAGAGCCCAATTGTATCCCACTGGCACAAATGATTATTGGGACTGGGGACAATGGATACTTGGGTGTGTCAAAGGACGGAGAATGGTTTGGACGAGGGAGTTAGGGTTCATGGCAACGGGATTCCAGTGTTGGCTGCAAAACTCCCTTGGCTCTTGAAGGGCAAGTCCATTGTCACCTCTGGGGAATTTAGACACTCCTGTATACATCCTGCCAGGCCAAAACCGAGAAATCAGGTCTGTGATGTTAAGGTTACCAAGGAGTTTTGGACACGGAGGGGATGTGACTAATTTCCATTGCTAGATAGGAGCCATTGTCTGAACACCTGGGGCCCTTCTCCAAAGCAAGGGAGGAACTGACCATCAGCCTGGCCTGATTTTTTAGTCATCATGCTCCTTGTCCAGAGTTCCCCCATGAGAAGTGTGCTCTAAGAGGCGAATGTGGCTATTACGTTCATGTACAGATATCCCACTGAAGAAAGGGAGTTTTCCCTGAAACGCGTTTGGGTATTAAATTTGTTTGCCTCAGGCTTTTTCCTTATTTGTTATGTACTTGACGTATGTTAAAAGACTGTGATTGTATATAGCAGTCTATGGATGCTTTATCTATTTTTGTTATATAATTGGTTCTTAGTCATGTGATTACACTGGAGCCCAGTGGAGCCCAGTCATTGTATTTTTGTATAACATATTCATGATCTTTTTATTATATAAACATATTATCTTCTTTCTATCTGCTGTTTGTTTTTTTAACCAGAGGTTGTCTTTTTGCAGGTTAGGAGGGATTTTTACAGCATTTTGGGATTCTCACTTTTCCCACCTTTTTTTGATTCATCTGTAACAGTCTGTTACTAGTAATAACTTAATCCAAATCTGTAATGCCCACCCCAATTATTTACATGAAAAATTCAATTATATTAGTGAGGCCTGACTTCCCTTTGCTAAATCCTCTTCCCCATTATGTTGTGTTTATCAATATGCCCAGTAATTCTGTTCTGAACCATTTCCACCTTTTTGCCCAGAACCGATGTCAGGCTCACCAGTCTGTAGTTTCCAGGATCGCCTCTGGAGCCCTTTTTAATTATAGGTGTTACATTCACTACCCTCCAATCCTCAGGTACAGCAGCACATCACATTGGTTTATTAATAGTTAGCCACGCTAGGCAATGGGAGACTGAGGGTGACACCATCAAGGTTCATGGGAGCTGAACCATTGGTTTCAATAGATGGAGAATATGAACGCTGAGAGGCAGTATGTAGTAATGCTGATAAATACCCCTTCCGTTCCATTTTGATTAGGGGGAACTAGAGTTGCTAATGGTTCCTTTTTTTCAGAGCATTCCTTATTTGGGAATTTCACAGCAATCCTTATTTTTTACATTTTGATTTGACAACCCAAGGCAAGATTCAGCAATGCGAGTCACATGGATTATACTTTGTCACAGTCTGGACTGTTCTTGAGGCCCCCAAAATGAGAACTGGCTTTACAGAGACCTTGTCCAATCTGGAAATGGTTGAACAAGGATCAAAGATGCTTTGGGAGTTCCGGTGAGGTTTTATGACAGGGCACTGTAATAAGTCCCCACATGAGCCATGCTGTAGTGACAGCTTAGCTAGGAGTTCCCCCCAAAAAGAAAATTCTAGTGAGAAATCAAGGCGCTGACTAGGCAAGTAAGCCGGGAGCTGTCAGAGCCTGGGAGTCCAGAAGGGGCCACAACTCGTAGGCTTGTGCAATGAAGGTTGCTTAATTTTGACTAAAGGAGCAAAAGAGAAAAGTGTGAGAAAGTCAACTTAAGAAAGGTGGAAGGGTGGTCCTAACCTGCAAAGACCTATTATGGACAGGCAGCCTACTATAGGCACTCACTAAAAGACAGTGAGAGGGGGGTAGAGCGTGTGAAGCAGTACATGCTGAGCTGCAACACAATCCTTTTTGAGGATAGCACTACAAGGACAGGAGTTCCATTTCACTGGTGGAAATGCTGTAAAGAACAGTTACTTTGCAGTCATTAACCTTAAACCACCTTTATTCCTGAATTCTTTACACATCAGCTGCTCTAAAATAAAGTTATTCAAGAGTAGAGAAGTACTATAAGCTCACAAAGAATTACAGCTATATAATCCTCTTCACTTTTTACTTCAAAGTAACCTTAGTGTAAACCTCCATCCTCTTATCGATGGAGTCCGGCCCCCTCTGGTCAATCAGGTTTGCTGCCTTGCGGTGCTTCTGGACCTCTTGCTGCACCTGGATAGTCAGGCTGTGATGGTGGCCAGGAGCACTTTTCACCAACTCCATCTGGTAAGGAGGCTGTGGCTGGCCATGTCATTAGTGCTTTTATCACCTGAAAGCTAGATTACTGCAACGCTCTCTACATGGGGCTGTCCTTGATGACAGTTCAGAAGCTGCAGCTGGTGCAGAATGTGGCGACTCACCTTCTTGTGGAGGTGAGGCGCTGGGAGCACATTGCACCAGAGAGCTCCATAGTCTGCACTGACTCCCTATAGCATTCTGGGCACAATTCAAGGTGCTGGTTTTGACCTTCAAAGCCTGAAACTGTCTGGACCCCACATATCTGAGTGATCCCCTGTCCTTCCATGTCCGTTGCCCCTGTGATCAGTTGGGAGTGCCTCCCTGCAGGTACCAGCTGTTAGCCTGGTTCCTACGATGAGGGCTCACACGGAGGCATTCTTGGTGGTTTCCCGATACTATGGAACTCACTTCCCTCAGAGGTTTGTTTGAGTCAGAGCATGAGTGTCTTCTGGAGCCGCAAGACCTTGTTTGTAAAGGCATTTGTGGGACAGGAATAGGATGGGCTTGGGTTAGGGTTGTGAGTGGATGCCAGTTGTCAGGAATGGGGAGGCATTACTGGCTGGGTTCTGTGGGGGCTTGTGGATATGTTGGGGAGCAGTTGTAGGGTTTTGTTTTGCAATTTAATGTTTTAGTTTTTATATGTGTTTTACATGCTTTGTGAGCCACCCTGAGCCTCTTTGAGGAAAGACCAGGATAAAAATCTAAATAAATAAATAAACAAACACTTTATTCCAAAATAAAAAGAGGATAACATTGTTATGTCTGCTAAGTAGAAGACTTAGTAACTCCTGCTGTTGGCAGTTGCAGTGTGAACAGTACCAGACAGGAACAGTTATGTCATTAATTTAAAAATTTTAAAATTCAAATTGTAAAATTAAATTTAATAATTTTAATTAAATAAATTTAATTAAACTGAAATAGTTAATTCTGATTCAGAATCCATCCTAATTCAGAGACTCTCTCACAGAGGATCGCGATAGTATCCTGAATTCAGTTCATTCTCTGGTCTGGCCGTTTCTGCTACCCGCCACTTCCTGCCTAGGTTGTCAGCGCCCCGCACATGTAACCGCACCTCTGGCCTTGACTCTGGGGCTACATGGGGCAGAGCAGAAACTCCGAGTCTCGCGTCTCTTTCTGGGGCGAGGCGGCCCCTTTCAGGGGCAGTAGGGACACTATTTTCCAGAACGTGATGGTAGAGTCTACGCCTCCCTTTTTAAAGCAGCCGCTGCCTTTCACGTGATGGGAGGTGGGGCGAGGGTGGGGCTATGCAAAAGTGGGCCGGGGAGGGGGAGGGGGTTGGGTGCGCGAGCCGATGGGGCGCGGCCACGCTGAAGCGGTGGGCGTGTCTCTCTAGTCCCGCCTCCCGGTAGCGTCTCTCTCGCTCGCGCGGGGTCGGGGGGGAGGGACGTGGTGGTTGTTCCGGCAGCAGGGAGCGCTGCCTGACGGGCGGGCGCTGTGGCAGAGCGGGGAGCTGAGGTGCTGGAGGAACCGGCGGAAGCGTCTCTTGGTGCAAGGCGGCGGACAAAGCGAAGGAAAGCGCCGAGTCGTCCTGCCCTCTCCCGGTCCCCGGCCGGGGCGGATGCGCTGCGGGTAGGAGGAGGAGGCGGAGGCGAGGAGAAGGGAGGAGGCAGCAGTGGGGCCTGGGCCAGGCGAAGATGGTGCTGGTGAGGGTGATAATCCTGTTCTGCTCCTGGGCGGCGGGAGCCGGAGGTAAGAAGCTGCCGTTGCCCGGGGAGTGGGGCCCCGCCGGCTTTTCTGGGGGGCTGCCTGAGGGGAGCGCTCCAAGCTAGGCTGAGGGAGGCGGAAACAGTTTGCTCGGTGTCTCGGGGGCTACTCTCCCATTCGTGGCCTGGGAAGCAGCCGGGGCCTCTCTCTGTTCCCGGCTCTTGTGTTGGAAATGGATCCGGGCTCCGTTTCAGGAGAAACTTGCCCGCCCGCATCCCAGGCCCGGGCTGGCTCTGGAGGGGTTTCGCTTTCTCTCTCCTCCCGTTGCTGAGTTGGGTCTAATGCCCCTTTGGGGACGCTGCCCCCCTAAACTTACTCTTTTTTTATTCCTCACCAAAATCCCGCTGCAGGATCTTGCCCTTTCCGACAACCCTCCTCTCCCCCTCCCCCCCCGCCCCCCAATTTCTGCGTCAGTCTCCCTTCTCCTGTGACTTTATGGTCTCTGGAGCTGTGTGTTTGCTTCCTTGCCTATTCTCTTCTCTAAACCTGCTGGCTTCCCGCACCTCCCCGCCCGTTGTGTGAATGGAGAGAGCCGATGGGTCTGTGGCTGTGAGAGAGAACAAGGAGTGCACACAGCAGGGCACCGGGTGGTTTCCAGGGAGCTCTTGTTCCCTGATGTATCAACTTCTCTCCCCACAACAGAGCATGCAGTAAAACTTTCAAACCATTTAGTCACACAACAAAAGAGCCAAAATATCTGGAAAGCGACTCCCCCCAATCCAGCATCTCTAGACAAAAACAGAGTGGCTAAAATAAAAGTTGATGCTTCCTTGGAGCCATTGTGTTTTGTAGTTTTCAGTGTATGGAGAATGGCAGTGATTAGATACTAAATTGGCTGGGTTTTTTTTTTTTTAAGGTGTTCATGTAATTATAATATGAGATAAGCTAATTTATCTAAAGCAGGAAGTGTGGATTGTAACAAAGGTTCCCCTGTTCACAGCTTCCCTTTTCTACTGTGAAATGAAATAGGAGTACTGGGGTTTCCTGGTATGTGATGGCTGCAACAAGAGACTTGGCTCTAGTCTCAGACTTTTAAACAAGTGCTGTTCATGGTGTCAAAAGTTTTTGTTTGGGATATGTGGGTACTATTGGGATAGTTTCTTGCATGATTCTAGAAACTGCAGGGTTGATAGTGATAGTTTAATAATCAGAATATTGTTAGAGAAGAAAGTATGGTACTACTACCACTTTGAGATGATTTTAACTGCAGATCTGTAGTAGTAGTAGTTTATTAAATGAACTAGCCAACTGGCCATGTCATACAGAAAAAAATATTACAATAGTAATAGTATTCCATCAATATACATTAGCATTCACAGCAGAAACAATAAATATTTGCTCATTCTGGTAATTTTAGCTCATTGTACTCTTGCAGGGATGGGGTTGGGTGGAGCAGCAGTTGATAAAGGGTTGACTAAGCAGAAGAAAGTTCCTTAATGTGTGTGTTACAAGATAAGGTTTTACTGTTTCCAAGCTTATCCCCCAAGACGGCATTTTAGACGCATGGTTGTAAAGCACTTCAAAAATAATCACTACATGGGAACTTTGTGATATAA
Organism: Sphenodon punctatus; assembly: GCA_003113815.1. NCBI lineage: Eukaryota > Metazoa > Chordata > Lepidosauria > Sphenodontia > Sphenodontidae > Sphenodon > Sphenodon punctatus. The sequence continues at coordinate 798,254 of QEPC01011914.1, read as the reverse complement.
AAGCTCTCAGAAGTAACCCGTATGTAGGCAGAATGCACCTTGATACTACAGTATGTAGTATTTATTTATTACAAACATTTATTAGCCACCCCCTCATGCCCATGGCATCTCGGGGCGGCTTACAACATAAAATACAGATAAAATCAGTTTTAAAAACACATCTCCATTAACCAAGATTTAAAATATCATAAAAATCTTTAAAATACCCCCCAACTACCCCACCTTCCCATCCTCCCCTCCGAAGGCCTGGGCGAACAGCCAGGTCTTACAGGCTCGATGAAATGCCAACAAACCTGGAGTCAGGTGGGCTTCCTCCGGGAGGGAGTTCCAAAGCTGCGGCCTGGCCACCGAGAATGCCCTCTCCATTGTGGCCCCCTGTTTTACATGGGGGACCTCCAGAAAGGCGTCCGCGGTGGACCGAAGGGATTGCTCTGAGGCGTGGAGGGCGAGGCAGTTCCTGAAGTATGAGGGGCCCAGACTGTGCAGGGCTTTATAGATCAACACGAACACCTTGCATCTGGCTTGGTACGCTATAGACAGCCAGTGCAAAGTATGAAGCACAGGTGTTATGTGCTCTCGCCGCCCCGTCCCTGTAAGGAGATGGGCTGTCGCGTTCTGCACCAGCTGCAGCCTCCGAACCAGAAACAAGGGAAACCCCACGTACAGCACATTGCAGTAGTCTAGCCTCGAAGTGATGAAGGCGTGAATGAAAGTGGCCAGGTCGGGCTCGGAGATGTATGGACGCAGGCCTCTGTACCAGATACAGCTGGCGGAAGGCAGCCTTAGCCACCAACTCAACCTGCCGATCCAGACGGAGACCGGAGTCCAACACCACCCCCAGACTCCGAATCTGCTGGGCTGCAGGAGGACAGACCCACCCACTCCCCACACACAAGGGGAGCCTGTACCTCCCTTGCCTTTCCCACCACCATCATCTCCGTCTTACCGGGATTAAGCTTCAGTCTGCTCTGCCACGTCCAATCCGCCACAGCCTCCAAACATTGGGAAAGTAATGAGACAGCAGGACCTGGGTCAACTGAAAATGAGAGGTACAGCTGAGTATCATCAGCATATTGGTGACATCGCACCCCGAACCCTCTCACGATCTTCCCCAGGGGCTGCATATATACATTAAATAATAATGGAGACAGGATCGAACACTGTGGAACACCACAGGTCAAGGCCCAGGGACTTGATCTTTCAGCCCCCAGCACCACCCGCTGGCTTCTCTCCGAGAGGAATGGGCGGAACCACCCAAGGACAGTCCCGTCCAGACCCCCCAGGTCTCGCAGCCGTCTCAGCAGCAGCCCATGGTCCACAGTGTCAAACGCGGCCAAGAGATCTAGCAGGATCAGAAATGTCAAACATCCTGCGTCCATCTCCCAGCGGAGATCATCCACCAAGGCCGTCCCTGTACCGTAGCCGGGGCGGAACCCAGACTGAAAAGGGTCAAGGAAACCGATGCTATCCAAATGCGCCTGGAGCTGCAGTGCCACTGCCCGTTCAATAACCTTCCCTAAAAATTGAAGATTAGAGATGTCGGTAACTGACGAGTTACCACAGCCAAAGATGCCTTCTTCAGCAGGGGGCGCACCACAGCCTCCTTGAGACTGGGTGACAATCTCCCCTGCTGAAGGGACGTGTTCACTACCCTCGCCAGCACCATCCCCAAAGTCTCCCTGGAGGCTTTCACCAACCAGGACGGGCACGGATCTAATTCACAACTAGTGGCTCTGACAGACCCCAGGACATTCACCGTAGTTGATGCAGGTCAGACTATTTGGACACTTGTGTTAAAAATGTTTAAGTTAAAGTACTGTCAAAGGTAATTTTATTTCTTCAGGTATATTATAGTGTGTGTGGTTGTCATGTTGGTCCCAAAAGCAAGAGATTTTTATAATAAGCGAGAGGAGAGGAGAGGAGAGGAGAGGAGAGGAGAGAGAGAGAGATGCCTCACACTTAAAAACAGAGCTGTAAAAATATATATTGGTTATGAGATAAATAGATAGCGGTAAACATAGACAGGAAGAAGCAACACATGGGCTCTGGCATCTTACCTCCCTATCTAGCCCTCACCACCAATGTGACCTTGCCTTATCTTTTACCAACCATCTCATTCGTGCCTCCTTGTATATACTTGCCCTACGTTTGCTCAGTTGATATATTTCTGACTGGCTACGCTACATGCCTGAGGAAGAGCCCTGTCTGGCCCAAACGATTGCATATTCTCACCAACAGAAGCTGGTCCAATAAAAGATATCATTTGAACTACTTTGAGTAAAAGCAAACAAGACATTAGCCCGGGTTTAGTTTGTGCAGCCTCCACTTGGCCCCCACTTGCATGTTTGGCATGTCTCTCATGCACTTGCAGGCAGCCCCCACTGCTTGCGCCAACGCGAGCAGAGAGAGGGGCAGGAAGCGGTTGCTCCTTGGATACTCTAGGATTTCTGCCCATGGCTCTGTGGTGATGATGGACGTGGACACATGGAGGCGCTGCCTGCAGTCTAATCGTTGGGATACAGACATGTCTCTATCCCATTAGCCAGCATTCACCTGCATGCCTGGGTTCACGGTCTCAAACCACACCATAAGTAGGAACTGTGACTTTGGTGGCGGAGGCGGGAGGCCCCATGTCTAGTGCGGGCAAACACCTAATAAACGGGCAGGTGGACACCCCCCTGGCAGGGACTATAATGTGCAAACTTCTCATTTGTTAACACCCTTTTTCTCCATCTGGTATATTATAGAAATGTGTTCAAAACCATATTTTAAAGTGCCCTGATGCTACAAGCATTGATCAAAAAGTGATACTTAAAGGTAAACTAGTCTTAAAATCACTATTTCTTAATGTTCTGTGTTTTCAATCTAAGTATTAGAGAGCTATCTGTACTAAAAGTAAACTTTGAATGTACAAGAGGAAATGCAGAGAATATAGTTTCTAGACCCAAATCTGAAAAGAAAATTGGAATCTTCTGGCCTGCCATGTGTGCTGTTGGAAAGTAATTGTCAGTAATGTGGGTCCTGAATTTCTCCTTCAGACAGCTCTGTCATTTTGAAGAGATTGTGGTATGGGTCAGGTGTTATTAGTGGTGCACATTACAGATGTTGAATCAAAATGAAAGCTAAAGTAGTAATAAAAAACATATTTGACACAGTTTCTTTCTTTCAGATAAAAAATTACAACTGAGTCATATATGAGAGATACTTAACGTCTTGATTTTATTTAAGAAATGTTGTATTTATTTGCAAAATAGGAGAAAAATATATACAGAATAACTTATTATAAGCATTTGTATAGCGCCAGCTGTGTACCTGGCGCTTTACAGAACAATAAGATAGATGCGGTCCCTGCCTACGGCTTACAATCTCAACCATAATAACCTATAACATTTGTATCAGAGTTGAGCCCTTTTCACACAGGTCTGGAATGAGCCACAGTGCAGGGGGGATGAGAGGAGGCTGGTGCGTATGTGGCCAGTCACATGAGCGCACGCTCAGCTTCACCATTCTCCACGCATGGAGGTACCTCTGTTTTCGCCAATGTCTCTGTGCGTGGTGGAGATAATTGGAGCGCAAGAGCACGCACGTATCCCCACCTGGTATTGCACGGATGCCCCCCCAGTCACCCACGTTGTGTGCGTGTGGTGTTTAAAGGGCCTTAATTGGTCATATTACAGTATTTAGGTTTTCATACGTTTTACATCTTGATGGTTTTTAGCCGAATTGAGATCAGCCAGTAGGACTATATTTGAAAGTTATATAAAAATGAGAGGTGGTTATCTTTGATTTTTGGCTTCTCCATGACTTTCAGACATGGGAGCCATTTAGCTTCTAGGTCGATGTCTTTATCTCTAAGCTCGGTGAGCAATTTTCCATTGTGAAATTGTACCAGTCTGTTGGTTCGTTCAGTAAAAGTTGCTCCAGTAGTTTATTTCCAGTTTTTAGTGATGGTGTACAGCGTGGCGGTGATTATTTCTTTACAAGTGTGTCTGTAGCAGTGGCATTTCCGGATATATACCCAAGAAAGCTATCTCCGGACTATATGGCAAGATCATATAGTAACCTCCATACCTCCCTCCAAAAGGGGAGAATTTTCATACACTGCCACCAGCAGTGCATCTGTAGGTTCCCTTATTGCTGTATCCTCTCCAATATAAATCCCTTCCTCGCAGGTTTCCTTCCTTTTAACTGTACTGGTGTTAGATAATATCTCATTGTTAATTTGATGTGGACTTCTTGTGTTTCCATTGATGGTGCAGATTCAAATATATGTTTCGTTTTTGATATCATTGTATTGTCTATTTGTTTGTTAATGTCTGTTTCCCATTTTATTTTGTAAGTATGTTCCCCTGTAGCCACTCCTGATTTCAGTACTTCATATATTTTAGCTAGACCTCCTCTGGAGAGCCATTGCATGAAAAGTACTTTTTCAATTTCTGTTGGTGGTCGCTGGAAGTGTTTTATGTGGAGAGGTGCTGTGCAGACGCTTTTTATTTGACTGTACTGGAGAAAGTCTACTTTCTCTTGAAGTGTGTTTTGGATCTGCTCTAGTTATAGGAATTTTCCTGCCTACTGATTGTTTTTCTAAAGCTTTATAACTTCAGTGAATTGTTAAAGAAGTTAACAGTATATTTTTGCTAATTGTGATCCTTGATAGTCATAACTTTTTCATCGTGAAAGTTGTGAGCATCTAAATTTTATTAGTTTCTCCAAACAAGCATGTCTAAAGTTTGGGACTGATGTCCAATTCTTGAAGTTTTACCACTTAGTAAACTATTCCAGACCAATTGAAACAGAATAAACGTATGTAAATAAGTCTTTTCTGAACAAGTAATCCTGTAAATGTATACTAGGATCAGATTAACTAGCAAGTATGTGACTTTTTCATATTTGAGGGAATCCAAATTTGTTTTAACAAGAAAAGCATGTTTTACCAGTTTCTGGTGTAAAGAGGTCTTAAGTTGAATTGAATTTACAACAACAGCAGCAAAAAATAACCTAGCAAGTTGCAAACTAAATTTTCAACATGTACCATTGATCATGGGAGCTCTTAAATTGTTCAGAAAGCTGAACATATTGGCAAGACTTCTTTCTAAAATCCAATTAAAATTTCTGTAGAGACGTTTTGGTTTAGGAAGTGTGGGGAACCTTGGGCCAAACGTGGCTCTTTGCTAGTTTTTATTTGTTCCTAAATCTGATGCTTGGATCCAGTTCGTACTCCCACACACTGAAAGACTGAGCTCAGGGCAAGGAAGTAGAAATGACGGCATTTCTCACAAGAATAGGGGATAGACCCATGGTACAGATTAATTATCTGGACACTCCTCTTCCTGGGAACACCCCATACGCACCCCCAACTTTTGTGTGGCGCTCAGAGCTTTTATTGTCGATGTGTCCCATGGGAGGAACGGGAACCCTACCCCTGGCTTAAGGCAAATGTGGTGCTGTTTATAATGACTTGAACTGTCATTGCAGCCTTCTGATATATTATTATTATTATAAGCACTTGTATAGTGCCAGCTGGGTACCTGGAGCTTGACAGAACAATGACATGGACGTGGTCCCTGCCTACGACTTACAATCTAAAAGACGGGGGGTGGGTGGGGGTGGGGGAGACAAGGAGAGGGGACATAGGGAGAGACAAGGGGATAAAACATTCAAGCGGATGCGAAGTCTCAGGTGCATGTGCTTGGCTTGGTTGCAGTTAGGGAGGAGTCGGGGAGGGCAGACAGTAAATGTAACCAGTATGTAACACTTTCACAGGAGAAGAGGATTTGTGTTGTCTGGTTCCCAAAGCAATTCTCTCTTGTTCTCCACAAAGAATGTAAACTATTTATGTGGCCTTATGACTGAGGCTCATCATATCATATGTGGCAAAGATGGTTGGGTAAATGAGTTAGAGAACTTGTGGGCTCCAAGAAGTATATGGCTAACTCAAGAGTTCCAAAACCTGTAGCTGAACTAGATATTTTGATGTGGGTTTATACATAAGTATCTTAATTTCATATCTGCAGTAATTACACATCCATTCCTCTTTTGGTGTTTTTAAAAGAACGCTGTCAGTACATCTACTTAAAAACTATGTAGATTGAGGCACTACCTCCTCATTTTCCTGCCAATTATTGTAGTGGCAAACCACATTCTATTTTCCCTGTTGTGTAAGAAAATCCATACAAACAAGGAAAATCAATTCATATAATCACAAAATAAAGAGAAAAAAATTACTATGGATTTTCAGAAACTAATGTTGCATTTAAGTGTATTTCAGGATGAGGTTGTATTTTAAAGTTGACCAGTTCTCATGTTGTAAGGTGATTCTTCTGTAACATTTGATGAACATAGTATTACTGTGTGTACTGAGAGAATTTTCATTTTTTGCATGAATGATCTCCAGTATGTATAATTAAACGGCTTTTCCAGAAGATATTTGAGTTGTATGGTCCTTGCGTTGTGTACCAAAATTGGAAAGGACAATCGGGAATTTTTACACAAGATGCTCCCCCCCCATACATGTTACAGGGCACCCATAGGGCAACACTGCAGCCCTGCAATGTGTATAGTGGGTGGAGAGTGTCTTGTGTGAAAATACCCTTAAAATTCCATGTTTATCTTTTTATGATGCAAAATATTGAATGAAGTGCATAAAATATCTTTCACAACATTGTTTAGATAATTTTTTTTGAGGGAGTACTATCAATGTTGCCCTGGACACAGACTTCGGTGTTTTTTTCTTCTTTTTCTTTTCAAAGCTGCCCTACTGCACTTCTAGGTCTTGCAAAGAAAGAGCATCTTGAGTGATGAGGATAGTTCACTGTACATGCTGACAGATAAATCTGCCAATTTGTGGTAACTCTTGTAATAGGGACAGATGTCCGACAGAAATCACTAAGCAATGCCAAATAATCTGAACGGTCTGATTTTTGTAGTAACTCTTGGCTATTACTATCAAACAACTTGCTCCCCAACCGACAACATTTGAGTTTAGTAGATTACAATACAGATTATTGTACACACTGCAATGGATAATAACCTTCTAGCTGAATGGCATACGACAGCTTAATGAAAGTAGTGAACGTTTCTACTTAAATCTTTCATTTTCATTTTTGATTTGTATCCCGCACTCTCCCGCCCAAAGGAGGCTCGAGGCGGCTCACAACAGCAAATAAATACAATAATTGGGTTTTTTTTCCCCACGCAGGGGAACCCAACAATCAAAGCAACACACAAATACAGCAACGCTAGGGTCTATATCCCACACAGGGGAACCCAGCATTTCAAAAACAATACACAATCAACACTCCCCTGCTCCCCCCAAATAATAATAAATAATTACATCTTATCACCTCCAATTGTCCTATGCTTTTATCAGTCCTAACGTTCCCATCCTGTTCACATCAGGGACCTTCTACAATGCATCCTTCTGTCCCCTGCTGCCACCAGGGTACATCCTCCCTCTCAACTCCTCTCTCACGGGGGAGAGCGGGAGGCCTTCTCACAATCCATAACAGCAAAGAATTCACATCAGCTAGTCCCATCGACAAGCCCTCCTCCCCAGTCTCCTGGCGAGCCGTGCCCCCAACAAGTGCCTCCGACCACCCCCGATGTTATGGGGAGTGGCCCGGAAGGAAGCCTCCCTACGCCTTGCCCCCGCAAGGGTGTGGGGGGGGGGGGAGGATGAGCTGCTCCATGGCCCCTTGCTGGCCAACTGCCAATGCCCCGCCCCCAGTACCAGTTAATGTCTGTAGTCATCAGGAGGGGGAGGAAGATCTTGTCACCTTGAATGGCCACCGTGCCGTCTCTGGAGCCCCCGACCAGCTGCCGCCCGCACTCCCCGCGGCCACCTCCGATGTTATGGGGAGCGGCCCGGAAGGAATCTTGATAAATTGCTGAAATTGCATATGAATGTCATGGAAACATGATTGTGTCCAGCAGAATCTTTATTCAGCACGGCAGAGGTCCCAAGATTTTTGCCTGTATGATCCTCCTTTGAGACTTAAATACAATTTTGTGACTCTACGCAGCGACACGTAAAGTATTTGAAAAATCAGTTGGGATGATGACCACTCCCTCAGATGGCATGACCTGGCTCATAATTCGGGAACGTCTGTAATAATGCATCCGGAAATCAAGAAATGTTTCTTTAGTGTCTTTACTAACGCCTGTTCAAACACCGTTTTAAAAAATTCAACCGATTTTGGCTGTAACTATCATTATGGATGTATACTGCTTTCTCAAACTGACCTGAAATAGGCGACAGTAGTGTTACCAGTTCCATTCTACTTTGCAACAAAATATACAGGTTGTATGGCTTATCCAAGTACGTGGGTGCACAATCCTGTATGTTCTCACTTGCAGTCACACCCACCTATACGATACTCCTGTTTCAGTGGAACTGTTTAAGCGAAACACTTGCTATAGGGTAATTGTAGGCATATCACATACTTTCAGGCATAAATAACTTTTTAAGAGAAAATTGTTTTCTCCTACTTCACTTCTGATACGCTATGATATTTTTTAATTTCATTAAATTTACTTTATTCTCTTTTGCAAATGGTGAGTTTGCAGGATCAATGTTAAACTTTAGGCTCACAATCTAAAGAGATATTAGATGACTAACTTGTTCTTTTGGTTTATATATAAAAAATGCCCAACCCATACAGTTTGGGATAGGGCTATAAAAATTGCACAGGTCAAATGCCGCCAGCTCAAGCCCTGTGAAGGGCAAGGCTATTTTAATGGTTTTTGGTTAAAAAATGTTGAGTTAAAAACTCCTGGAAGTTTATGCTTACAGGTTACTAATTTGTACATTACATTGCCAAATTTATGTTTTAAATGGATCTCCCATGGTCTGGATTTGTATATGTGATATTGTTATATTTCAAACACCAAATGGTCAAGTCAAAGTGATTGATTGAAATGGTGAGTTTAATCTGGTTGGAAGATTCCAGCCTATTGATACCCCTGGAGACAGAAATCCATTCGTTGCAAAACAAGTGCCATATGGGCGGGGAAGGTGCTGTGAACCTCATACACTCCTGTCAGTGTCCCTACCTCCTGATGTGTGTCCCTACCTCCTGCTCCCATGCAGCAGCCTGCCTCCTGTTGGGGACAGGCCGCCGAGAATACACTACACCTTTGCTTACGAGTCTGCTCTGACTTCCATTAGCTTTCCAGGTACAACTCAAGGTGCTGGTTTTGATGTATAAAGCCCATATATTAATGGCATGGAACCCCCCCTATCTCAAAGACCACCTTATGTTCCATTGTGATTCCTGCAGTCAGCCCTCTTGCAGGTACCATTTACCTATCAAGCTCCTACAGCAAAGGCATTCAGAGAGCGATCATTCCCAGTGGCTGCCCCCTTGCTATAGAATACTCACTGAAGGTTCATCCAAGCCCAACCCTAAGCATTGTCCAGAGGCAATGTAAGACCCCTCTTACTTGGCTGAGCATTCGGGAGGTGTGGTTGGGGACAGGGCTTTTGTAGGAGATTTTTATGTTTATGTATTTTTGTATGTTTTTAATGTTACCCAGTCTGAGCCAAAAGTCTTCAGCGTCTTTACCATGTCCCCTTGAAATGTCAGTGGTGTGGGTTTTCTGGAAAATTTCGAATTGGAAAAATTTTCTGAAAGTTTTCTGGAAAATTTTCCAATGCAAATTTTCTGAAATGTTTTCCAATGCCCTAAACTGTTTGGGATTTGATTTAGCATGTTTATCTGACTTAGTAAACAAAACTCTACATGGTTAATTTTATATGTTGGATAAATATCTCAAAAGTTTTTACAATAGCCAAAAGTAGTTGAACTGAAATATTTAATTAGGGAAAAAATAGTTGTGTTACTAATTAATTTTATGAAGCAACACCTTTTTAGAACCAGAACTCTTTTTGGCAAAACAGTGGAAAAAAATTCCATTATGGAAATTTTCCACCCCACATCCAGTGAAGTGGGTTTTCTGGAAAACTTTGAATCGGAAAATTTCCCAGAAAATTTCCCATGCAAATTTTCTTAGCATTAACATTAATTTGCATAACATTTACATAAGAAAATCCTGAATCGGAAAATTTTCCTGTGCAAAATTTTCTGCAGAAAATTTTCCACCCCACATCGTTGTGAAACATAAAGAAGTTTTTTTATAAAATACAGTGGATTTGTGCTGTAATTATATAATTATGGGTGTGTACTGACTGCATAGTTTAGCTATGTAAATAAAATATATAGTTATTAGTTTGCTGAAAACATTTGTGTTTCTCATTTGTTAGCCATTATATTTCTGTTCAATCTTTGGCTCTGCTTTACAGTTTTTCATTAACTGTTTGTACAGTACAAGGTACATTGCTGGTGCTATATAAGTAATAATAATCATAGCAACTTCTAACTTTAATAGAATTTCAGAGTAAAACGTATGGCTTGATGTGTAGTGAACCATATTTTATGGGCACGATCCAGAACTCCTGCATGCAGCAAGGATGCTCCGCACACAGAGGACAGAGGAAACTGTGTGGGTTGCCGCACTTGTAAGTGCAACCGGGACCCGAAATACACGTGTGGGTTTTTGTGCATGTTACCTGCTCACTGTGCCCAGTCCTGCACAGCAGAGCTTTTGGGATCGCAGCCTGTGTTATGGTGTTGAACAATGCAATTCTCTGGCAAGGTCTTCTGGCGACATAGTAGACAATTTCTTTTCTGAATCATGGACTTTTGTTTACACGAGTCCTCTACAGACACTAACTTTGTTTTGAATTGATATTGTGCTTTGAGTTGTGTTCAAGACACTTAAAAGTTGAGACTTGCAGGAAAGGGATTCCTGTCCCTGGGGTAGGGCAGCTTTTAAGATTTTGTCTTAATTTGACTATATTGGGAGAGTAACGGTCCACTGGCTAAGAGGTTGCTGTGCACTAAAGAGAATATTGGACAGTTGTAGTGCTTTGTTGATTGTGACTGTCCATCTTAATTACATTTTGGCTAGATATTTTTCATCCTGTGAATAATTTTCAAAACGTTTTGTCTGCAGAGAATAAAATAGGCAGAGACTGACAGTTTAAAATGTCCAAAAAACCAAAGTGCATATAATGTATGCAACCAAAAGGGCACATATTCCATATTTCTTCCCTCCTAATATTTCTCCCAGTTCTTCTTTGTTTTGTTTAAGGGCAGGAATCTTGTCTTCCCATACTGAATACAGCACCAGTCATACTGGCAACCCCAGTTTGTTGCAGTTGGGCTTTTACTATAGTAGTAAATAGAGGCTCACACTGGGGAGACCTGATGCTTATTTGGAATATAAACTCTTAAGAAAGCTGCATGCAAAATGGTGTGTAGAATAGGAAGTGTTAATGCATGGCTTTTAATGGTAACTATATTAACATAATGGAGGCACATCACTGTGTTGAAAGGGAGTATGGGTAGCTAGGGAGAACATAAAAAATCCTGAGTTTGGCTTTTGTAGGAAAATAATAAAATTTGTTCATGACCGGTCATTATGAAGCTCAGTTTAGTGAACTAGACTCTCAGTATCTGTCTGTCTGATCCTGTAAGCAGAGGCTACTGCAGGCTACTGCAATGCACTCTATGTGGGGCTGCCCTGGATGACTGTCGGAAAGATGCAGCTGGTGCAGAATGCGGTGGCCCAACTCCTTTTGTGGATGGTTCACCATGAACACGTTACACCTGTGCTTTACAGTGTGTACTGACTACCAATAGCTTTCTGAGCACAATTCAAGTTGCTGGGTCCGACCTTTAAAGCTCTAAGCAGCCTGGGCCCCACATATGAGACAGCCTTTTCTTCCACGCTCCATTGCAACCCCTGCAGTCAGCTGGGAGTGCTCTCTTAAGGGTACCACCAGCTAAACTTTCTTTCGTACGACAAGGGCCCTCGGAGAGGCATTATCTGTTTCTGCCCCTATGTTATGGAACTCCCTTTCCCCCATCAGAGCCCTAGAATTTTCCAGAGGCAGTGAAAAACGTTACTTTATCGCAAAACATTTGGAGGTGGTAGGGTTTAGGGGTGTGGGTGGGATTTTAAATAGTTTTATGTTTTATGATTTATTATGTAAACTGTCCTGTGCCTTAACAGAAGAGTAGAATAGAAATTTGAATAAATAAATATCTTGCCTTGAGCCTTTGGGCTAGAACAGAGTTGGGCAAATGCTGGCTCAGGAGCTGTCTGCAGCTCTTTGGCACCTGTGCTGTGGTTCTTGCCAGAAGTTGGCTACCTTGGAGGCGTGCCTGTGCAGCGCCTGAAGAAGCAGGAGAAGCCAAACAGCCATTTTGGCTGCCAGAGCCTCATGGGAGCTGTGAAAGTAGGCCCTGTGCTGCTATTGCTGCTGATAGAGCTCACCAGACTGCCTGGGAGCCAGAGATTTGATGGGAGAGGGGAGTTGTGGGAAGCCAAGTTGCCCCATCCCAGGATTGGTTGAAGCTGCACTCAAAGAACGTAAGTAGTGCCATACTGAGTCAGACCAATGATCCATCAAGCCCAGCATATTGTCTTCCAACAGTGGTCAATAATGATCGCATGGGAGAAGAACCAACAGTCACAATGGGTAATCCATTCCCTGTTGTTCACTCCAAGATCCCGACAGTAAGAAGTTAATCCCGTAAACTACTTGGTTAGTAGCCATTAATGGACTTGCTGTCAAGAACTTATCCAGGCCTTTTTTAAATCCAGCTATAATACTGGCCTTGACAATGTTCTCTGGCAACCAGTTCCATAAGTTAATTACGTGTTGAGTGAAAAAGTACTTCCTTTTATTTGTGTTAAATCTGCTGGCAACTAGATTCATGGAGTGTCCCCTAGTTCTAGTACTATTTGAGACGGTTAACCATTCCCTGTCTACTTGTTCCACACCAGTCAAGATTTTATAAACCTCTGTCATGTCCCCTCTGTCTTCTCTAAGCTGAAGAAACCCAGCTTGTCAAGCCTCTCTGTACGGAAGCCATTCCATACCCTTCATCATTCTCGTTGCCCTTTTCTGTACCTTTTCTAGTTCAGCTATGTCTTTTTTGAGATGGGAGGGACCAGAACTGCATACAACAGTCCTGGTGTGGTTGCACCATCCATTTGTATAGAGGCAATATGACATCCTCAGTCTTATTCTCTATCCCTTTGCAAATAACTCCTAATGTTTGTTTGTTTATTTATTTATTTATTGAATGTGTACCCCGCCCCTCCTGAATACAGCTTGGGGTGGCTTCCAACAAGTATAAAACAGTTTAAAACATATAAAAATACAATATCAGATATTAAAATATTAAGAGCAGGGCCCGGGATACAAAAATCATTAGGGGAGGGAAGACAGAAATCACTAAACCCTCCCCCCCTCCCCAAAGGCCTGGGCGAACAGCCAGGTTTTACACTTTCGTCAGAATATCAAGAGACTTGGGGCCAGGTGAGCTTCCTTCGGTAGGGAGTTCCAAAGA
>QEPC01011914.1:769291-782767 GCA_003113815.1 Sphenodon punctatus | reverse complement strand
TTCATCAGCCTCCGAGGGCAGACCATCCTAACTGGTCCTTTCCCCTTCTGTGTGTGTGTGTGTGTGTGTGTGCACGCGTTCTGTTTACTTTTTTGACTGCTGCTGCACACTCGGCTGAGGATTTCCGTGTTTTGTCCACAATCACTCCCAGATCCTTTTCCTGAGTGGTAACGCTTAGTTTAGTACCCAGCGTTGTGTGCTCATAGTTTGGATTATTTTTCCCTATGTGCATTGCTTCGCACTTGTCCACATTAAATCTCATCTGCCATTTAGATACCCAGGCACCCAGTCTCGTAAGATCCTGTTGCAGTTCTTCACAGTCTGCTTATGTTTTAACTACCTTGAATAACTTGGTGTCATCTGCAAATTTGATCACCTCACTCTTAACGCCCTTTTCCAGATCATTAATGAATACATTAAACAGCACTGGTCCCAATACAGTAATGCATGTTGTGGCTCTCAGCAATATGAGCATTTTGGTATGCAACTCTCGGGCTTGGGAATTTGTCTACCCCTGGACTAAAGATCCTTGAGGTCCCTTCCAACCCTACAATTCTGTGTGATTTCCTGATTCTGTATTTGCACAGCTTCTCCTTAGCAAAGTCATTAATTAAGACCAGTAAAGGTTTTAAGTAATGGGTATTTTTGTTTTTTTTCAAAAGAGATACATTGTGCTGAGAGTGCTTTTAAAGCATTTGATAAGTTCTGACAAGATGACAAGATTTTTCCAGATGCCTAATTCCTAAAGACCTAGAGCAAGGAAGGTGCATCGATGGATCACTAATACGTCTTCGATCTACTAGTGATTATTATTTTATTTTTGTCTCAAGGTATTTTATTATGAAGAATCATTTATGTAAGGGATGAGAATACATTAATAGGGGAAAAAAACTTGTTAGGTGTTAAAAGGCAAATTGCTTGGCTTCAATCCTTGTTCTGTACAGAAGGCTCAATTTTTTTCTGTCCCAGGCCTGTAGCTAAAAGGGGAGCGTATGAGGAACTGTGGTCCCCCTTCCCCCCCCCCCTCGGAAATCTTTGAATCACTAAATTATCATATTGAACAATCGCATATATACATCTTTTCCTTGTTTTTTTTAAAAATGCTTCCAACTGAGTATTTTTAACCAAGCACATGAACCATTAAAGATGAGCACAATCGCTCCCTTGTCGTGAAGTCTGTTCCTCTCACCCTCCATGCAAATGTCCTAGCTATGGGTCTGCTCAGCCCAAAAGCTTATCCTACTTAAGCACATTACTTTTCATTTCCTCATTGGCTTCTAGTCAAATGAGCACAAGAAAGGTATTTCTTGCCCAAGAAACTCTTGCAGTGTGTGGAATACAAATAGGTTTGGTCCCTAGAGTAAGAGTTGCTAACTGGTTACATACCTCCTTGCGTATATGATTTTGGAGAACCACTTTCCTTGTTGCTTAGTTACCTGTACTTTTAAACTTTGACTTTCCCTGTACTAAAAAGTTGTAGAGGTGTTCCTTTGTTAGGGGTGTGCAATTTGTTTTGTGTTTGTTAGTTACAAAAAGAAAAGGAGCCCCATTCATTGTAGTAGCAAAAGCCCCAAAAATTAATGCATAAAGAAATGACATACATTTGCTTTCAGAGTTGGGGTGTGGTGTGCATGCATGGCCTTTTTCCAAAATGCTACCAGATGTGAATGTGTGGCCCCTTTCCCCAAATGGTGCCAGCAGTGTTGCTACCATTTTGGAAAAGGGCAGTCAGTCTGCACACGTACAAATGGCCACTGCGCATTTGTAGACTGGCTGCCCTTTTCCAAAATGACAGCGATACTGTTTTCTGCCATTTTGGAAAAGGCTGTACATATGCAGGATGGTCTGGTGACCATTTTGTGCATGCGCAATGATTTTTTAGAAAAATACATTTTAAAATGAAAAAGTGAACGATAGTTTTTTTACAAAAAACTGAAAATGGATTTTTTTTAAATCAGAAAACAAAAATGAAAGAGCTAAGTTCTGCACAGCCTTATCCTTCACCTAGTCTTACTAAAAATAAGTATTTTCCTATGACAGTTTTTAGTTTGTCTCTGACAAGAAGGCAAGGTCTTGGGCTCCCTCATGTCTTGTCACAGCCTCTGTAGTCAGCCAGGAGCGCCCCTTTGTAGGTGCAGTCTGCCTGTGAAGTTTCTACAACAATTGCACACAGAAAGGTGTTCTTGGTGGCTGCCCCATCATTATGGAACCTCCCTCCCCTTGGAGATTTGTCTAATCCCAAGCCTGCTCAACTTCTGGGAACAATGTAGGCCCTTTCTGTTTGGTCAAGTGTTTGCCAGGCAGGGATAGGATTGTGAGGAAGGAGCAAGGGGGTTAGGGAAAGGGTTGCAGGCAGTTAAGGTTTTTTTAAAAGAGGTTTTTATTGGTTGTAAGCCACCCTGAACCTTAATGGGAAGGGTGACCTATAAATTTGAATAAATAAAATAAGATTGGAACTTACAATAAGTAAAGAGCATGTTAGGATATCGCCTATTGTACATTAGTTTCGGAGGTTACAGCAGGCCTTGGTATAAGAAAGCTTGTACTTGTTGTTGTAAAGTAACATTTAGTACTCTGTGGATCATATTGGAGCTTCTAGAACTTGGAACTTTTACTGAAAGTTCTTTATACTTTTTTCCTTTATAAACTAAGGTTATCACACTAACTTTGTTTTTAAATAGTTGAATTTCAAAGCAGAAGCTGAAACTTAAAGCAGTCAGAAGCCATAGTTAATCTTAAAGCTGTCATTTTCTTCACATTGAGTGTCTATCTTTTAATATAGCTATACTCACTTGTAACTTTTATTCTTTTAAATAAAGGGTTTGGGGATGACAAAGCAATCTTCAGCCTTTCCATTTTATTTAGCGATCCCATCAGACAAACTAAGTAGGCTCAAGATGGGTCAGTACTTGGATAAGAGTTTTTTGAAAAAGTGCTTCAGGAAGTGTTGTTAACTTGTTAAGTGGCAATTTGTTAGATGTGTTCAGGATAATATTCCCTCTTCCTCACAGTTCTGCTCTAAGACGGGAAAGGAAGTTTAGCACTTGGGGGCCAAACAGAGCCTGCTAAGGCAGGGATTCCCAAAAATGTTTGGGAACCTCTGCTCTAATCAGTGCAATCTTTAGTCCTGGCATATGGCCTCTACTGAATGAGTAACTTGGCCCTAGCAACTGAAGCAGTTTGACTTACTGGGCATCTCATAGGAAGTCCTACAGCAGACCAAGACTAACTAGTTACTTGTGGTATAGCTTAGCTAAAAATTAAAGGGACATGTCCTACATTTTCATTTTTATTTATTTAAAACAAATGAGTTTAAAACAAATATTTTTTCCATGTGTCTTTAAATCTTGATCTTGACAAAACGTCTGATAGAACCACATATGCCATTAATTTAAAGCATGAGATTTTGGGGAAAGGCACAGTATTTAAAAGAGGATACATATTTACAGCTTAACAGTACTGTGTATACCTGCAATATTTGAACATCAGAAAGATAGATTTAATAAATGCACAGTAATCTGTACAGTACATATATATATACAATTTGTCATACTGGTTGTTTTTTTTTGAACTTGTTTTTATTAAGTAATTTTCCATATGCCTCATATCATCTGCTCACCATGTTATCCCCATTTATCACATTCTTTTTGGACCTGGGTTACAGCATTGGTCCATCTGTCTGTTGTGGTGGCACTGTTAATTCCCTTTTTTTTTTTTTTACACTGTTTCATACCTAAATTCAAACACACACCTTGTATATCATATATTATTCAACTTAATTTAAATCTTTTAAACTCTCCCTCCCCGCCCCCCTAACTTGCTCGGGCACAAGCTATTACATATATTTATCAAATAACATTGTTTTGTCATCCTGTGGTAAATCAAATCCTTCTATGGCTTCTAGAATGGCCAGCCACTTGGCTTCATAATTATTTTTGGACTTTTCTTTTCTTTTTTCCTTTTCTTTTTTCCTTTTTTTCATCTTTTTCTTCAGTCTGGCTTCTTAAACAGTTTTGCATTTTGTCCATGGTGAACAAGTACCAAAGTCTTGAGATCCATTCCTGAAACGGTGGAGTTCCTTCTGACTTCCAATGTCTAGCAATAATGCTGAGGGATGCCAAGCACAATGTTTTTAGGGCATCTTGGTGTCTTTTAATTGTCGAATTTTCCGGGTATAAACCCAAGACCACTATTTCTAATCTGAAAGGAACCACACCTTTGTTTACCTTATTCAGAGTTTTCCAAACATTACACCAGAATTTATTTATGTACATACATTCCCACAAACAATGTTTCAAATCTGCTGGTTGGCCACATCCTTTCCAGCATATCCCTTTACTGTTTCCATACCCTCCATATTTAAGTTGGGCTGGCGTTAAATAGAATCTGGTTGTAACCTTTNGTGTGGCCCCTTTCCCCAAATGGTGCCAGCAGTGTTGCTACCATTTTGGAAAAGGGCAGTCAGTCTGCACACGTACAAATGGCCACTGCGCATTTGTAGACTGGCTGCCCTTTTCCAAAATGACAGCGATACTCTTTTCTGCCATTTTGGAAAAGGCTGTACATATGCAGGATGGTCTGGTGACCATTTTGTGCATGCGCAATGATTTTTTAGAAAAATACATTTTAAAATGAAAAAGTGAACGATAGTTTTTTTACAAAAAACTGAAAATGGATTTTTTTAAAATCAGAAAACAAAAATGAAAGAGCTAAGTTCTGCACAGCCTTATCCTTCACCTAGTCTTACTAAAAATAAGTATTTTCCTATGACAGTTTTTAGTTTGTCTCTGACAAGAAGGCAAGGTCTTGGGCTCCCTCATGTCTTGTCACAGCCTCTGTAGTCAGCCAGGAGCGCCCCTTTGTAGGTGCAGTCTGCCTGTGAAGTTTCTACAACAATTGCACACAGAAAGGTGTTCTTGGTGGCTGCCCCATCATTATGGAACCTCCCTCCCCTTGGAGATTTGTCTAATCCCAAGCCTGCTCAACTTCTGGGAACAATGTAGGCCCTTTCTGTTTGGTCAAGTGTTTGCCAGGCAGGGATAGGATTGTGAGGAAGGAGCAAGGGGGTTAGGGAAAGGGTTGCAGGCAGTTAAGGTTTTTTTAAAAGAGGTTTTTATTGGTTGTAAGCCACCCTGAACCTTAATGGGAAGGGTGACCTATAAATTTGAATAAATAAAATAAGATTGGAACTTACAATAAGTAAAGAGCATGTTAGGATATCGCCTATTGTACATTAGTTTCGGAGGTTACAGCAGGCCTTGGTATAAGAAAGCTTGTACTTGTTGTTGTAAAGTAACATTTAGTACTCTGTGGATCATATTGGAGCTTCTAGAACTTGGAACTTTTACTGAAAGTTCTTTATACTTTTTTCCTTTATAAACTAAGGTTATCACACTAACTTTGTTTTTAAATAGTTGAATTTCAAAGCAGAAGCTGAAACTTAAAGCAGTCAGAAGCCAAAGTTAATCTTAAAGCTGTCATTTTCTTCACATTGAGTGTCTATCTTTTAATATAGCTATACTCACTTGTAACTTTTATTCTTTTAAATAAAGGGTTTGGGGATGACAAAGCAATCTTCAGCCTTTCCATTTTATTTAGCGATCCCATCAGACAAACTAAGTAGGCTCAAGATGGGTCAGTACTTGGATAAGAGTTTTTTGAAAAAGTGCTTCAGGAAGTGTTGTTAACTTGTTAAGTGGCAATTTGTTAGATGTGTTCAGGATAATATTCCCTCTTCCTCACAGTTCTGCTCTAAGACGGGTAAGGAAGTTTAGCACTTGGGGGCCAAACAGAGCCTGCTAAGGCAGGGATTCCCAAAAATGTTTGGGAACCTCTGCTCTAATCAGTGCAATCTTTAGTCCTGGCATATGGCCTCTACTGAATGGGTAACTTGGCCCTAGCAACTGAAGCAATTTGACGTTTGACTTACTGGGCATCTCATAGGAAGTCCTACAGCAGACCAAGACTAACTAGTTACTTGTGGTATAGCTTAGCTAAAAATTAAAGGGACATGTCCTACATTTTCATTTTTATTTATTTAAAACAAATGAGTTTAAAAAAAATATTTTTTCCATGTGTCTTTAAATCTTGATCTTGACAAAACGTCTGATAGAACCACATATGCCATTAATTTAAAGCATGAGATTTTGGGGAAAGGCACAGTATTTAAAAGAGGATACATATTTACAGCTTAACAGTACTGTGTATACCTGCAATATTTGAACATCAGAAAGATAGATTTAATAAATGCACAGTAATCTGTACAGTACATATATATATACAATTTGTCATACTGGTTGTTTTTTTTTGAACTTGTTTTTATTAAGTAATTTTCCATATGCCACATATCATCTGCTCACCATGTTATCCCCATTTATCACATTCTTTTTGGACCTGGGTTACAGCATTGGTCCATCTGTCTGTTGTGGTGGCACTGTTAATTCCCTTTTTTTTTTTTTTACACTGTTTCATACCTAAATTCAAACACACACCTTGTATATCATATATTATTCAACTTAATTTAAATCTTTTAAACTCTCCCTCCCCGCCCCCCTAACTTGCTCGGGCACAAGCTATTACATATATTTATCAAATAACATTGTTTTGTCATCCTGTGGTAAATCAAATCCTTCTATGGCTTCTAGAATGGCCAGCCACTTGGCTTCATAATTATTTTTGGACTTTTCTTTTCTTTTTTCCTTTTCTTTTTTCCTTTTTTTCATCTTTTTCTTCAGTCTGGCTTCTTAAACAGTTTTGCATTTTGTCCATGGTGAACAAGTACCAAAGTCTTGAGATCCATTCCTGAAACGGTGGAGTTCCTTCTGACTTCCAATGTCTAGCAATAATGCTGAGGGATGCCAAGCACAATGTTTTTAGGGCATCTTGGTGTCTTTTAATTGTCGAATTTTCCGGGTATAAACCCAAGACCACTATTTCTAATCTGAAAGGAACCACACCTTTGTTTACC
Source organism: Sphenodon punctatus (assembly GCA_003113815.1). Lineage (NCBI taxonomy): Eukaryota > Metazoa > Chordata > Lepidosauria > Sphenodontia > Sphenodontidae > Sphenodon > Sphenodon punctatus. The sequence goes on along the minus strand of QEPC01011914.1, from coordinate 775,800 downwards.
TTATTCAGAGTTTTCCAAACTTTACACCAGAATTTATTTATGTACATACATTCCCACAAACAATGTTTCAAATCTGCTGGTTGGCCACATCCTTTCCAGCATATCCCTTTACTGTTTCCATACCCTCCATATTTAAGTTGGGCTGGCGTTAAATAGAATCTGGTTGTAACCTTTTGTCATACTGTTTTCATTTCTTTCTTTTCCCTTTATCTTGGATTTTGTGTTTCTGTAGTTTCTCAATTATCTTTTTCTTTTGATTCTTTCGATCTTCTCCTTCTTGTCTCTTTTTTTACTTTGTTTCCTAACAACTTTTCTGCCTTTTTCAAAAGTGTGGTAAGCAGTAAGACAGTATAGTGGAGAGGAAGACCTAGGTATATTTCTGAGCCGCCACAACCACTTCTGGCTCTTCATTGTATCCAGAAGAGGCTTGGGCATATACCCGGTGCTGATTCTCCACTAGACATGTCTGAATTCCTCTACCCTACTGGCCTCACCTGCTCATGTGACATAGGGCACTTTCTGATGTGCATAAACATGCAGAAAGTGTCTGATCTGCCTCCATAAGAAACTGTGAGAGGCAAACTGGTTGCAGCTTTTGTCACGTGGGAAAACAAAGTCACGCGGCTTTGGTGGCAATCATACGGGAAGGAACGCGAAGCCTGACAATCCAGCTTTGCATGATTGCCGCCAAAGTCACGCAGCTTTTTCTTCCCATGTGACAGTTTCCTCTCCAAGGCAAATTGGGTGCTTTTCTGAGCATTTATGTGTGTCTGAACGTGCCCTGAAACTGAAGGAGGAAACCTAAGCTTTGCCTGCCATCATTAAGGTAGTAGGGTAATAGACCAGCTCTGAAAGTGGTAGACTACCATTCGAAATGGTGGATCTGACTGGTTTAGGGATTGCTAATTAGCTCAGAAGGATGTTGTGGAAATTTAATATGTTTAAACTTGTGAAATGCTTTAAAATTCTTGGCTAAAGGTATCTAGGAAGTAAAGGAATAATTTAAAAAAATGAAAGCAAATTGGTAAAAGAGGCAGTTGTGGATATTATTGAAACAGAGCTTGAACAATTCAGGCAGGATTTCCTGGCCCAAGCAGAGTGCCAAATACAATAGCTTTATAAAGGGCATTTTCTTGCAATGTTAACTATGACAAATGGTAATTTCTGCATAAAAACTCCACACCCTTAGACCTGAGCTTTTATTATGCAGTTACAAAAATACAGGCCTATACTTTGAATTGCACACAATTGGAGATTTTTAAAAGCACAAAACCCACTTAAGCACATGGCTGGACTTAAGGGCAGGCAACCGAAGCAGTTGCCTAGGGCGGTGGATTTGGAGGGGTGGCAAAAAAGCCCCCCAAAGCTGCCACTCCCTCAGCCGCCTGCACAACTGTGACAGGATTGACTTAGTTGTGCAGAAGGCTGTGGTGGCCAGCTTGCCTGGGCAAGCCTCAGGCTTGTGCACACCAGTCATTGCCACATTTTCTCTCTGTGCCTATGCAGAGAGCAAATACAGCAGTGGCCAGTGTGTGCATGCCTGAGGCGCACATAAGGAAGTGTGGGCCACCCACCCAGCCTGCTTGCTCCCTGGCCCATCTGCTACCCAGCTTGCTCCCAAGGGCTTGACCACTCTGCTGTTTACTTCTCTCCTTTGAGAGAACTGCTTTCGTCTACCATTTGTTTTCTATCTTTTAATCAGTTGCCAATGAAAGGGTCTTTCCACTTATTCCACAGCTACTTGTTGCTAATATAAAGAATTTACATAACATCTTCAGTGTTCACAATACTTTATGGTCCTTACCTAATTTGAACTCTGGTCTCCCAGGTCCAAGTCCAATACCGTATCCACTAGACTACACTTGGTTTTCTGTTGAGTGTTTGATAAGTGACCTTGTCAAAGGCTTTCAAGAAATCAAAATAAACTATATTGACTAGTTCACTCTTATCCACATGCTTGTTGAAACTTCCAAAGAATTCTAATTACTTAGTGAATTATGTTTTCCTTTTACAAAAACCTTGTTGGCACCTCCTTAAGCTGTTCATATGGCTAATAATCTTATTCCGTACAATGACTTCTACCAGTTTGCCTCATGCTGACATCAGGCTCACCAGTTTGTACTTTTCAGGGCCACCTCTGGAACTGCTAGAGGATGTGGTCGCAGTCAATAGTGTAGCTTGTTTTTAAAAGGGATTGGATAAGTTCTTGGAGGATAGGTCCAGTAATGGCTATTAGCCAAGTAGGTTTTTGGAATGTAGCCTCTTATTGTTGGGGGCTGGAACAGCAAGGAATGGATTGCCTGTTGTGACCTGGTGGGTATTTTTCCCAAGAGAGAGAGAGTGGTCACTGTCGGAGACCGGATGCTGGGCTTGATGGACTATTGGTCTTGACCCAGTATGGCACTGCTTACATGTTCTTAACGCTTTTAAACGTAACATTACTTTAGATACTTCCCAGTCCCTAGGTATAGAGATTGGTATCTGTTTATACAGAACTAGTAATGTCGGGTGCTGAATAGTGATGATGGACATCGTTCTCTCCCCCCTGCCCCCCCCCAAGCCCCACCGGAGTTTATGCTTCGCTCCATTTTTCTTGTGCAACTTCCTTGCCATTTTAAAAAATGCTTTCTCCCTTATGTCTTCCAAAATCTTCCTCCATGGTGCTGGATCCTGTACTGTCACCCTCACTGACATCAGTGGCAACAGAAGCCTACCATACAAACTGAAATTATTGGAAATAGGAGTGGGCTTCAAGATGTGCACAGCAACAACAATTCATTCAGTTAAGCTTTTTCTCCTTAAATATGTGGCTAACAGAATATCAGGATTATTTAACTTGGTAGAGAGATTTTAAGCTGTTTTGGGCACAAGAAGTAACGTTTCCTTCTGCAGCTTGACAAATTCCGATGTAGAGCTGTAGTGTCTTCCAGACAGTGATGTGGGTTTTCTGGACAATTTTCCAATGACCTAAATTAATTGGGATCTGATTTAGCATGTTGTTTGACTTGTATTAAACAAAACTCAAAGTGCACAATGTTAATTTTATGTGCTGGATTAATATCTCAAAGGTTTTTCCAATAGCCAAAAGTGGTTGAACGGTAATATAAGGGGATTCAATAAAGTGCGCATAATGTTATTTTAAGTAAATGTTCAAACCAATTCAAAACTTTACTTGGAAATAATTTTTATTGGAATTGCTTGTAAATATTTGAAGACATGACAACTTAATAACATACACTTCCCTTACATTGTTTACGTTTTCAGAAACATGTTAAGGCACTGAAAACAGTTAACATACTAATTTGGGGGTATTACCAACAGCACGCCCAAAGAGCTGTGCATGATATGCCACTGTTGTCCACTGATCTACTCCAACAGAGTTTAACTTTCACTGTCATTGTCTGTAGAAGTGCTTACGCTACTTGCTAGTTCTAGTTCAGATTGAGGCAAATCTGATTCAGAAATGCTTGAGCAGCGTCCTCTTTCGCTAAAGGATGGTGTGTGCGTGTGTGTATATGAAATAGTGTGTGCATATAAAAAAGTTAGTTACAACTTTGAATCTGCAAAATTTGACTGGTATTGGTATCCAGGCATTACGTTACTAGTTGTATGAAACAATACATTTTTTGAACTGGAAATTTTTCCAGGAAGAATATAGCAGAGAAGCCATCTTTGGACATGGACTCCCGGCCAGTTGTTGTTGTTGTTGTTATTATTAACAAACATTTATATAGCGCCAGCAGTGTACCTGGCACTTTACAAAGTAATAAAATAGACAGGGTCCCTGCCCCTAGGGCTTACAATCTGAGAGACAGGAGCTGGGGGAGAGACTTAGGAAGGGGAACAGAGGGAGAGACAAGGGGTCTAACATTCATGAAGATGCGAGGTCTCAAGTGCACGTACTTGGCTTGGTTACGATGAGAATGACAGCAGGCAGGTCCATGTTGCAAGGATAAGGGTAAACCGATCGTAGGTATAGGAATAGTGGCTCAGCAGGATAAAGAGTCAGACAGAGCAGAGCGAAAGAGGTGAGTTTTAAGGAGAGATTTGAAGGTATGAAGGGAGGGGGCAAGGCGGATGTGGACAGGGAGGGAGTTCCAGGCATGGGGGGCAGCAAGTGAGAAGGGACGAAGGCGCTTAGGGGAGCAGGGAAGGCGTGGAAGGGTGAGAGAAGGGACAGAGGAGGAGCGAAGTGCACGGGCTGGAGTATGGAGGGCGATAAGTGCAGAGAGGTAGGGGGGAGCAAGGTTGTGAAGAGCTTTATAGGTGAAGACTAGGAGCTTGTGCAGGATTCGTTCAGGAAGGGGAAGCCAGTGAAGCGAAGAGAGGAGGGGCTGCACATGGTCGAAGCGACTGGCGAGGTAGATGACCCTGGCAGCAGAGTTTTGGACAGAGATGAGGGGAGAAAGGTGAGACCGGGGAAGGCCAGTGAGAAGGAGGTTACAGTAATCGAGGCGAGAGATGACCAGAGCATGAACAAGAGTTTTGGCAGACGAGACAGAGAGAAAAGGGCGAATCTTAGCAATGTTATGGAGGGAGAAGCGACAGGATTTAGCAACAGAGTCAATGTAGGGTTTAAAAGAAAGGGCTGAGTCAAAGATGAAGCCTAGGCTACGGGCTTGGGGGACAGGCAGGATGGTGACTCCATCAATAGTTATTGACAGTGAGGAAGGAGAGGAAGGATGAGGGGGGAAGATAAGGAGTTCAGTTTTAGCCATGTTGAGTTTGAGTTGACGTTGAGACATCCAGGTAGAGATGTCAGAGAGACAGTTGATGAGACGAGCTTGAACAGAGGGAGAGAGAGAGGGAGTAGAGAGATAGAGTTGAGTGTCATCAGCATAGAGGTGGTATTGGAAGCCATGGGAGGCAATGAGTTTGCCTAAGGATGAGGTATAGATCGAGAAGAGGAGAGGGCCAAGAACAGAGCCTTGAGGAACACCAACTGAGAGGGGGAAGGAGGAGGAGGTGGAGTTGGAGAGAGACACATTAAAGGAGCGGTCAGAGAGGTAGGAGGAGAACCAGTTATGGACAGAGCCACAAAAGCCAAGGGAGTGAAGGGAATCCAGCAAGTTATTGGCCTGTTTCTAAACTTCACGTTTTAGGGAAGGTTATTGAATGGGAGGTTGCCTGACAGCTCCAGGCTCATCCCAAGGTCATCAGATTCCTGGACCTATTTCAGTCAGGCTTTTGTTCTGGATATGGCACGGAGACTGCTCTTGTGGCCTTGGTCAATGACCTGCGCCTTGATATTGACAAGAGGAATTACATGCTTTTGATCTTGTTAGATCTTTCAGTGACCATTGATACAGTTGGTCTTGAGGTGGTGTTGACACAACTGTGGGACCTAGCGGGAGTACTGGACTGCTCTTGAATGGTTCTGCTTCTTCCTGTTGGGAAGGTCCCAGAGGGTGGTGATGAGCGATTGTGGGTTCTCCTTTTGGGACCTCCGCTGTGGGGTTCCGCAGGGTTCTATTCTGTCTCTTCCCCTGTTCAATGTGTATATGAGGCTGCTTGGCAATGTAATTCACAGGTTTGGGGTAAAGTATCACAGCTCTGCCTCTCTTTTTCATCTGACCCAGGCCCTGCAGTCTTGGTGCTCACCCATTGTCCGACTACTATCAGGGACTGGATGAGGATGAGCCGATTGAAGCTGAATCCAAATAAGACTGAAGTGAAACTGGTTGGCTGGCCTTGTGACGTGAAGGGGATTGGAACTCCTGTTGTTGATGGAGTTTGAGGCCCTCTGGTCAATCAGGTTCGCAGCCTTGAAGTGCTTCTAAACCCCTTCCTGTGCCTGGATTGTCAGGTTGCGGTGGTAACCAGGAGAGCTTTTCACGAACTCTATCTGGTGAAGAAGCTGTGGCCTTTTCTTTCTGATTTGGATCTGGCCACTGTCCATTGCTTTCATCACCTCGAGGCTAGATTATTGTAATGTGTTCTACGTGGGACTGCCCTTGATGACTGTTGAGAAGCTGCAGCAGAATGCAGTGACTTATATCCTTTTGGGCCTAGGCATCTTCTGGAGGCGGTGTAAAACTTCTTTGTTTGAAAAAGCATTTGGTGGTCGGGGACGGGATTGGGGTGGTTTTGGGTTAGGGGTGTGGGGGATTGGTTATGGGAATTGGGGAGGTGGTATTAGGAGTGTGTGTGTCATGTTTTGTGTACTCTTTTTATAAAAAGGAAAAAAGGCTAAGTTTCCCAGCTGAACTGGTCATACTGGATTGGGCCTTTTTCTCCTAATTGTATAAATTGAGTTGTACACTTTACTTTGAGGCCTAGCTAGCAAAGCAAGTATTGTAAAATGACAATATATTTATAAATAAAGGAACATGAGACTTTTAGAATATAAAAATACATGCAAAGTTTACTTAAATATAAATAGAGAATATCAGTAGCTTACATAGAATGGTATTGATAGCCAATCAAAGTTACATGATCTTAAAACATTTCTATTTTAAGAAAAAGCTTGTAAAAGCTTAACATATGCACAATTCATTGGCTCAAAGATA
>QEPC01011914.1:741996-768266 GCA_003113815.1 Sphenodon punctatus | reverse complement strand
GCTTTATGTTGTCGCATCCCACGGAGGAATCTAAACATCTTAATAATTATTATTAATAAAACAATCAACACAATAACAAGTAAAATTAGTTTGAGGTAGTTGAGTAGTTGAATACCCGAACCTAAAATTGAAGAACCAATAGCAGTTATCGCATGTACAGCAAAGGTAGCCATGTTTGCTAGAGAAAGCCAAGCTGCAGAAACAGCTGAAGCTAATCTATTGAGCCACAAAGGAAAACCTCCTTCATGGATATCAATCCTTAATAGAAGTTGCTTAACTTCCTGCAAAATATCTTCAGTTGCATCATGTGTATTAAAAAGAGTAATTTCTCATCTTTGCAATTTAGCTATGATTCCAGTTAATAGTGGAAATTGCCAAGAAAAGTGAGGTACAAAAAATGTAACCTGAGAATGCATTGATCCCAAATTAGGAGGTGGGAACATTTGCTACCATAGCAGGTGATTGTGCTATTCACAGTCACTATGGAGGGTTGCAAATCTGGGATATTGCATTCAGATTTCCCAGCAAGCACTATATATGATCCATTTGTAAGGGAGTCAATAAAAACAAATGAAGCGTTACTAGATTGAATTTTAATAGGGCAAGAAGTGGTACTAGGTGGAACCAGTCCACAAGGAAAAACATGTGTAATTTGTTTGCAAAACAAATATCCGGAATCCTGACATTCGTCAGTATGTAAGTATGTTCTGTTTCCAGAAACATCTGTGGTGACCTATTCATATGGAAGCTTCATATGAGAATGTGCTATATTGGTTCCAGTGGCTAGTAAAAAGCCTATGTTTAAAACATTCCAGCTAGTCAAATAAATAGTACTAGGAATTTTCAAATGAATCAAAAAATGAATATTCCATTGTGTAGTAGGAATGTACCACATATTTAGAGGGTCAGTAAGAACTGAATCTGGTAGTGGTTTCATGTTAAAAATCAAAGCACGTGCTGTAAGATTCGCATGTTTTCCTCACTTAAAGACAAGGGTTGCTGAATCTTAGTAGTATTGACAATAGTCCAGGGAACGTGCCCATTGCTTAAGGAAGAAATTATTTTTTGTAACTGAGTGACAATAATTTCCATAGTCAGTTCATCAGACAATACTGCCAAATCATGTTTTATTATCAAGGCCACTTGGGTTAAAGCATCCTTGACCAAATATATTCCATTTCTTAAATTTATATTATTGGCATCCTGTAATCTAGAAATCTTTTCCATAGAAAAGCGTGCCGGGCTCAAGTGTGCTGCCATAAACCCTGAGAAGGGCAAGGAGTCATGTTTTATTGAATATGTTTTAATAACTATAGTACCCCTTATGATAATATAGGACCCGTGAGTGAATCACGGCAGGGGTCAAGTGTGCCAGCATAAGCCCCGAGAAGGGCAAGGCGCAATGTGACGGTATTAAAATTTTGTATGTGCTCTGTGCTTGTATGGAGGGATATAAATAAGGGATCGATTATTAGCCGCTCGTTGGACTGGTTCTGAGAGGAGCGTGTGGTAAAAGATCCCAGGGGGTTACTGAAATGCGTGTGTGAAATTGAGTTGTGTTGAGTTGTTGTGTTTTAATATAAAAGTTTAAAAAGTTAAATGGATTACATGGTAACTTTGGTTTGGAGGGTTAATTGGTTGTTGTAAAATGTGGTTTAGATTTTGTAATGGCCAAATGGCCAAACAAATAAACTATTATTCATTCATTCACATTAAAACAAAAAGTTAACATATAGAAACTCAAAGTTAATACATTACAAACACAGATGGCCAAAATTAAATGCTTATAATAGGAAATACATGACGTGTGTCGGGGGGTTGTGGGACGGTTAGTGTTTTTTTTGGTTTTTTGAAATGGTTTTAAGGTTTTTATGGTTTGTGAACTGCCTTGAGCCTTTGGGAAAGGGTGGCATATAAATTTAAATAAAATAATAAGTTCAGGCTTCGTTCTTAATACATGTCCCAGGGATCTAGAGAGAAAAGGTAGCTGGACTCTGAATCACTGCATTTATATGTTCCTTCCATTTAACATTCATTAACATCTTTAAACATTATTTCTCAAAGGCACCAGGACATTATTTTTGTATCTTTAATAGATTTCCATTTTTAATGTCTATGTGAAAGTGGAAAATAACATTTGAGTTGAAGAGTCATAGCTTGGTGCTTGAGTTGTAAATTTTTGATGACTGATTTTATTTAAGTGGATGAATGCAGGTACTGGCTTGCCAGTATATGATCATTTGGAGCATCCTGATAAGTTTGTTTGTTTGTTGTTTGTTATTAAAATTTATATGCCACCCCCTCCTGCTACAAACATCTTGGGACGGCTAACATTTTAAAACACACAACTAAAATAAATTAAAACCACCTAAAATCTCCAGTTTAAAATTACCCATACCCAAACCCTCCCTAACCCGACCCCTCACCCCTACCGACTCCCCCACCCACTTACTATCAAGGTGTGTAAATTGGCTAACTATTTGTATTATTTCAACTTTTAAGGTGATGCTCAAATTGTGAGTTGGCTTGCAACTATCTGTTAATTTGTTCACCCATTACAAGTCCTCTTTTCTGCATTGTTGAATCATCTTTTGGGCTTTGCTTGCTTGCTGATCAAGTTGTCTGTTGGAAGAACTATGTCAACAAAATCTAGATCTTTTAATACCTGAAACGTGTAATGTCTATTATATTACATCAACACTCTTACAATAGTGACATTGCTGAACAGGAGAGGAAAGCAATTACATCCTGTTCGCCGATTACATTTGGTGTGACCGCTTCGGCCATACGTCTCTGATTCTGATCTAGCCACCATTGTCCATGCTGTCATCACCTCAAGATTGGACTACTGCGACTCACTCTACGTAGGGTTACCCTTGGTGATGGTCTGGAGAATGCAGCTGGTGCAGAATGCAGCGGCCTGTCTTCACGGGGATGGGTTGCTGCGAGCACACTACACTAGTGTTCTGTTCTTTGCACTGTCTGCCTATAGTCTTCCAGGCTTGATTCAGGGTGCTGGTTTTTAGGGTGTTGGTTTCAGGGTGTTGATTTTTATCTATAAAGCCCTATACTTTAGCTCACCAGCTATCTGCTAGTCTCGAATGTTCCCTTTTTAGGGAAGGTTATTGAATGGGTGGTACTCAGCAGCTCCAGGAGCATCTAGATGGCCTCAGCTTCCTAGATCCCTCCCGGCCTGGCTTTCGCCCAGGGTGTGGCACTGAGACGGCGCTTGTGACCTTGGTTGATGACCGGCGCCGGGGGATGGACCAGGAACATTCAACTTTACTGGTCCTATTGGATCTCTCAGCTGCTTTTGACACGGTTGATCATGGACTGTTGGTGACTCGCTTGCGGGACCAGGCAGGATTGGGTGGGACAGTTCTTCAATGGGTCTGTTCTTACCTAGCCGGTAGAACCCAACAGGTGGTGCTGGGGGATAAGCCATCTTCTCCCCGTGACCTCTCGTGTGGTGTCCCGCAAGGTCCTGTTCTGTCCCCGCTCTTGTTCAATGTATACATGCAGCCATTAGGTGAGGTCGTGAGGTGATTCGGAGTGAGTTGTCCTCAATATGCTGATGACACTCAGCTGTACCTCTCATTTTCTTAGGCCCAGGCCCAGCAGTCTCTGTGCTTTCCCAGTGTTTGATGGCTGCGGGGGACTGGATGAGGCAGAGCCAACTGAAGCTGAATCCTGACAAGATGGAGATAATGTTGGTGGGGAGAGCGACAGATGTGACTTCCCCTGTCATTGATGGGGTTTGTCCCCCATTGGTCTCCCAGGTGTGGAGCCTAGGGGTGCTCCTGGATTCCCGTCTCCTGCTTGGATATTCAGGTGGAGAGGGTGGCGAAGGGGGCTTTCCGACAGTTACAGCTGGTTTGGCGACTTCGACCTTACGTCTCCGACCTAGCCACCATCATTCATGCTTTTGTTACCTTGAGACCGGACTACTGCAACGCACTCTACGTGGGGCTACCCCTGGTGACAGTACGGAGGCTGCAGCTGGTGCAGAATGCAGCGACCTGGCTCCTTACAGGGTCGGGTCACCGGGAGCATGTTGCACCAGTGCTTCGTTCTCTGTATTGGCTGCCTATTTTCTTCCAGGCCCGATTCAAGGTGTTGGTTCTTACCTTTTAAAGCCTATATGGCTTCGGCCCTACCTATCTATGGGACTGCCTCACTCGGTTCCTTAATCGGCCCCTGCGGTCCAAAGGAGGTGCCTTCTTGGAGGTCCCCTGAGTAAATTGGGGCCACTATGGAGAGGGTGTTCTTGGTGGCTGCACCTCAGTTGTGGAGCTACCTCCCAGAGGAGGCTCGCCTGGCCCCGGACCTGCTGACTCTTCGTTGGGTCTGTAAAACCTGGCTGTTCCACCAGGCGTTTGGTGGAGGGGATGGATGAGGGAGTGAGGGATGGACTTGGTGTGGAAGGGTGTGTGTGAGGGTTAGTGTGTGTGTGTGTGTGTGTGTGTGTATGTTTGTTTGTTTTATGTTTATATTTTTATGGCTTCACGATGTTTTATATTGTGTTATATTTTTGTTTTTAATTGTAAGCCGTCCCAAGCTGCTCTGCAGAAGGGGCGGGGTATAAAATGGTAAAATAAATAAACTGCCTGGGCCCCGCATATCTGCAGGATTGCCTCACCCTCTGGATCCTGGATCAACACCTGCGACTGGCTGGGAGCACCCTCCTTGGAGTGCCCCGGATATCTCGGTTGGTGACAATGAGTAGAGTGTTCTCAGTGGCTTCACTGAGGCTGTGGAACTCCCTCCCGATGGAGGTTTGCCTGGCCCTGGCCCATCCCTATTTCCAAAGAAAATGTAAGACTTGGCTATTCTGCCAGACCTTTGGTGAAGGAGATGTGTGAGGGGTTGGGAGGGAGGATTTTTAGTTCTGCCTTGCGGTATTTTTAATGCTGATTTTTATATTGTTTGTATTTTTGTTTGTTAATTGATTATGCTTGTTTTTTAAATAGTTTTAATATGTTGTGAGCTGCCCTGAGCTGCTATAGCAGGAGGGGGTGGCCAAGAAATTGAAATAAATAAATGTTTAATATCAGTGTCATGATTTTTTTTCATCTAGATTGCATTTACTTTAACAGTACATGTAGAACTATTTATACAAAGCTTTGATAGTTATTTTTGTTGGCATGCCCTAAAGCTGCAGTGCATTGCAACAAGAGCTGTTGCATGTTTACTTAAAATCTGTACTTACAGCTGTTTTGCAATTTAGTGCTCTTCTCAGTGACCATTTTTAGGGTAAAAATCTAATCGCGATATATGACCTGCCAGATCAGTATCCAGCCATCTCCTCCCTTAACAGCGGCAAACAACTTTGCCTATCGCAAACAATGGTGGAACATTTAACCAATTGTTTCAATTGCTTAGATCCTTTTGCTTGGCATGCTAACAATACTGTTTTTCCATGGGGACTAGGAAAAGCATTCAGTACAAAATTTATTTTTAAAAAACAAAACAAAGAAGTGAGTTTTTTTATTCATTGTATTGAGATGACAGCTTTCAAAATTTTCCCGACTTAGTTCTTGCCTACTATTTTCCCAAGTTTGAACTTCGCTATTGCTTTTCCACTCCTTATGATACAAGGTGTTTGCAAAGATTATGACCCTCAACATCAACATAAATACATTCAGAAAAGGGGGAAACGATTGCCCTTTGTTAAATTATGCTGACTATATATAAAGAATCAGTGGTATGTATACATATGTGTTCTTTAAAAATACAAAGTAATAAACTAAAATTGAAAGTACCAGTTAACTCTTGGTTTAATGAGTCTAATTAATTTGGATAGTATGATTGGATTTCGTTGAGCTCATTCTTTCAGTTAAGTGACATTGAGTACAAAATCCAAATTTCATCTGTCGAAAATCTCAGCTCAGTTCTTGTTTCATTCCTTAATAAGGTGGCTCATCAGAAGTCCGATAAGGAAAACACCTTCATGTGGTGTTGAGTGCACCGTTTTGTTACCTTGGAAACAAATAGCTTCCTGGCAAATTAATCACACCAAGTCTCAGATTTTTGAAGGTTCTCATTTCCTTGTGTGGCTTGAAAGCTTGCATACTCTTGCCAACAGTAGTTGGTCCAGTAAAAATATCATCTGAACCAGTTTGTCTTAATCTTTTACATTTGAGACCAACATGGCAACCACTCTTAATTTTCTTCATGAACATATCTCATATCTTAGGAGAACCAGTGTGGTATAATGGCTAAGTTTGCAGTACTTGGGGTGGGGTGGGGGGGACCATGGTTGTAGTCTTCCCTTAGCAAGAAGCTCACTGCATGACCTTGGGCCAGTAACAGTCTCTCAGCCTAACCTAGCTCACAGGGTGGTGGCTAGGATTTAAAAGTTGTTATATGTAAAGCGCTCAGAGTGCGATGGCAAGAGGTGTGCTATATAAAATTAAAGATTCTTATTATTAATCTGTTCGCATTTTACTTCATCGTTAGAGTGCAGATACAGCATGACATAGAATTGGATTACACGTGTACTTGAGGATTTTGGGAGACTGGGATAGTGAATACTTAAGATGCATATTACCTAGAGATTGGATAAGTAGCGTTGTTTGAGTTCTTGAATTTTCTTTCATTCTAAAGCTTAAAGCAATTGGCATGAAATGTAGATTTAATTGGCAACGTTGTGTGCTTAAAATAAAACTCTGGTTTAACAATCTGTCTTCTGGGAAAAGGTCTGGTTTTGTGGTGTGATTTTTCTGCTTTCTTTTTTTCAAAATTATTGAATAGTTCACAATTTTGGCAAATACTTGTCCTTGATACTTCATGGTTCTCAAAAGGCCTGACTGCTATCCAACCTCATAACTGGGCCAATGGAAGCACAGGATGGTTCTTTCATGTCTTGGGTCACACTGAGTCACTGCTTCTTCCTTATTCCCAAACATTTGATGTAATACTCTGCCTTTAGACTGCATACATTTCATAATGCTAACTTTGAAACCTAAAACTGTTTGTTAATAAGCAGCCAAAGTAATAAGAATTTCTGAAGCTTAATATCTGTCAAAATCTTGTAAGTAAAACAGTTTTCTTAAATGGGTTACCTAAAAAGACACTTCGGTAAAGAGGGATAGTTTTCCCCCATAATTTTTCAATTGTAAAATGTGGGAAATTAGGCTTTAAAGGAATTTGAGTAAAAGTAATGTAGAAATATACAAACAAAAAAACAGCTAAGGTTTACACTAGTATATAAAAAGTCAGTTGAAAAAACTCAATGCACAGAAATGAGCTTTTAAAAATACATATGTACCTTAAATGCAGTAATATTTTGCTGCTGAGCTATTTTCCTCACAAATGTTCATATATAACTTGTTATAGAATTTTCCTTCTGTTCTTGCTGACAATAATGCATCACGTACAGCAAGAATTGTACAAGGAACAGGGTGTGAATACTGCTTTCTGGGAGTCTCTTTAAGCTGGCCCTGGATGCAAGAAATTAGGGCAAAAGGTCACCAGCAAGTCCTGGGGATAACATTCAGTGTTGTAACTGTATCTGAATTCTGTACTAGTCAGGTGCGCACAAGCCTATTTGTCAAGCTTGCAAATAGGGAAGGAGAGGGGATCTGCACCTTGCCCATTCTGCAATCCTTAGTATGGAGTGACTTACAGTGCAGGCAGGGCGCACTTCTGTTCCCATGAGATGTTGGCCACGTACAGGAAATGACCAGGCTAACTCATCTTCCCCTTTCCTCCCTGCACTACCAAATTTAACAGCAATTAGAATAATAGCTTTATATCACAGATAAAAATATAATGTATGCCAAATGAAGCATATGCTTAGATTGAGGGTGGCAGAGAGAGAGAGATTGCAATCTACTAGTAGATCACAAGCTAGTCTCTAGCTATATAAATGCTTATAAATAATAAGTAATAATAGATGACAGTGTGGGAAGAAGACTAGCCTCTCTGAGATTGCCTCTGGAGGTAAGTGTGGGACCAGCACCAAATCTCTCAACAGTTCATACATAGGAGGGACAATCCATCCCTCTTTGGATGCTGAATCCCACTGTTCTTTTTCCAGGGATCAAAATCACTCTTTCAGGAGACACACACACACACACACACAAACTAGTATTCTAGCCCCAGGTACCTTTCTCCTGCTTGACTCGCAGGAAAAGCACTTGAGAGTATGTTGGGGAGATGACAGAATGGCAAAAACTAAGTGGAATGATAAGCAAGAGAGTTTCTGTCCCTCTATGCTCTTGGAATGTTGGGACGTGTTTGCATGCATGCAAGGGGGCAGAACCTATTGGCAAAGAGGGCAAGTTTTGTCCCTCGTTGGCCAGTTGAAAAGTTGGGAGGTGTGCGGCACCCCAGGAAGATGGTTTGGGTAAGACAGGCTAGGAGTGCTCCTCCAGTGCGGCAGGGAAGATGCTCTCTCTAAAATGGAGTGCTTCTCTCCATTCCCGAGACCAGTTGCTGAGGTGCCCTGGAGCTGGGAGTCAGTGGGAGGGGTCCAGCCTAGAGTATGTACGAGAATCAGCAGAAGTGGTCCTGGAGGATCACCTGAGGTTGGATGCTTGGATCAAGTAGATCACATGCACCATACGTCTGACCACCTAGGCCTAGATTCTTCTCTCTGACTCTATGGCAAATTTAGCATTACTTTGGTTCCTAAAGTGTGAAAGAACAGAAGTGAGAATTGGATTTTCTTGCCAACCCTTGATAGCCCCAGTCAGAATTCTAAATTCTGCTCTGGAAAATTTCTAGTTCTTCCTTGTCAGATGAGCTTCCTGTGCTTCCAAAAGCACTCACTCCATCTTCCATAGTGTCTCTTCAACCAGTGTATTGCCTATCTTGCATCCAGTAACTTCTTCAGTGATGTTAGGTCTGATGCTTTCAAAAACTTTATTTTGGTACATTTCTCTATTCTTCAGCTCTAACTGTTTAGTGTTGATAGGCAAGTGACCATGTGAAATCTTAGAAGCCCCCGTTCCATAGCCCACATCTTCCTTTTTGGGTAGTACCTAGCAGGTTTCTGCATTACTGTTTCTGCCTTCAGTCAGCTCTGAAATTGGATGACTTTGACTTTAATAAGCCTGTCATTTTGGAGACCTTTCTTTCCACCTCCATGTACCCTTTGCAATGAGGCTCAGCTCCACACGCTTGATGTTTTTAAAAATTGAGGTTTTACTTGGGAGATGATTAAGGTCCTTAGCAAATCCACTCATTTCTTCGTTACATTTCATTTCACACCGATTCCCTAGGCAATGCTGTTGCTAAGAGGACTGTGTCCAAATGGCTGTCTGATTAAATTGCGTATTGCTGTGACCTAACTGGTCTAAATCTGAAAAGCCATGTCGAGCCTCATTTGAACTGAGGCATGTCGGCATCTGCCTGCCTGCCTGCCTCAAGGTAACAGTTCCTTTTATAAGCACTCATGGGTGCTCTAAAGCCTGTCTTCTGCGTGTGCCAGAGAAGCTGTCCAGAGTGCTAGCTGCTGTGTCCACCTTTGTGTTGCTCATTGGCTGACCGGCAGTGTCACTGCTTGATCTTGCTAGGGAAAGCAGCAGGGGTAGTTGCCTACATACATCCAGCCAATCAACAGCAGAGGTGGGCCAACATCTCTAAGGACTGATCCAGCTGCTTTCCCTTCTTTGAGCGTCTATGATGGAAGGTATAAGGGATATGGCATTGTTTTTTCCAGCAAACAGACTCGACTTGCCATCCTTTCAGCCCAGCAAATGGAGGCTACAGTCATAACTGCATGAGTGCTGATTCATTTCACTACCCTTGAATGAAAGTGTGTATTTACACTTGGGCTAGCAAAAAGTTTTAAAAATGCATATAGAAAATACTAGTAAGATAAGATTTATTAGCGTGGCCATAGGCCATTGCTTTAACAAACAAACAGACACGTAAAACACGCACAACCCAAAAAAATACTCAAGCAAGGTAGAGGACAAAGTCATACAAAGTCATGGCCACTATCAAGTACAAAGAATCTAAAACCTAACATCCTAATCATAAATCTTTAAATGTGGTTGATAGAACTAAAAACCTAAATCTCTTAATCTGAAACCCACTGATCAGATACCCAGAGGGGCAAAGTGCAAACTAAAGGAAAAGACGCATCCATTGTCAGCCCGTCGAATCCAGTACAGCATTCTTACAGTTAGCATCAGCAGCCATAAGTTCTACAAAAATGGAGGCCCCTCTACAGGGGAATCCCCACTCCCCTGGGACGACATGGTTGGCCAAATGAGGACTTGGAACAATAGGGCAACGAGATTGGGACACAGACGAGAGCCCACAAGCAGACATTTTCCCTGTCGTTGCCAAATCCTCCGCCAAGCCAGAAGATTGAATTTCCACAGGCCCCTGAGGGGCTATCTCCAATAGAGGAGACGAGCCTAGACTGGCCAAAGGGGGAGGTCTGAGAGGAGGAAATGACCTGGGTGGAGAGGGAATGGCTAAAATGGGAGGAGACCTACTAAACAAAACAGGGCCAGGAGGAGCAATAGTAGCATCCACCTGGGCCAGTTCTTTAAGTCTGCTAGTAATCGGGATATCCGATGAAGTGGGTAACTTACTTCTAGATACCCGCACCAAATTGGGATTTCCGTCGGGGAAAGGCGAGAAATTCGGGACACCCAGCTGCAACAGTAGGGAAATGTCCATTCTAATATAGAGCTTGGCCATGTGTACCCCCCATGAGAAAAAGAAACGAGAGGAAGTGATAAGTCTTCCAACTACAGCTGGTGTACGGAAATAAATAACACATAATAATCCACCCCTTGTTGGCAAATGAAAAAAATGACTGATATGGGAGGGCACAAAAATGTAGCCCAAAATGTCTGTAATATGCTGTGAGATCTGTAATTTTGAGTCCCAAGGGGGAAGTAACCCCGACGGCAGTGCATAAATTGCGAAAACCAGGGTATCGGGAGAAGGGGTAAGCTTCCAGTCCTCCACAAACTTGAAGGCTGAGGATCTGGAATAGGCATGAACATGAGAAATGGATGTTTGGCATACCTGGTCCAATCTCATAAGGCCAGGCCCAGTCCTACTCCTTCCAGGATCAGCTGTCCACTCCCCAAACCTAGCCAACTGCTGTTGGATACCCTGGAGTAGAAGATCTAGGCCCTCGATTCGAGCCATAAGCTTAGAAATAAAATCTTCTACCTGATGCAAATGGTGTCGAGCACAGGGCTCCTGAATTCCACAGAGGGTGAAAGACAAATTAACAGGAGAGCTGGATTGAATATTGAGGGAACCCCTTGCTGTGTTAGTTACACCTATGGAAGATTCCAACAACCCTTGGGCCTCGCTAGCTTGGCCTCGAGGGGGGGGGACGACAATGGCCTAGTCTGGGTGACGGGTAACTCCAAATCCTCATGGCCATGATTCGAGAAATTTGATAGAGAAGACTCCCCTTCTGAGTCTTGTACAGCTGCAAGTTGGGACTCAATTTCCTTGATACGAGTCTCAAGGAGACAAATGTTATCACCAGAAGAAGGAGGCTGGAAACCGGTGAAAAGTTGGGATGATTCCCGAGACTTGGCAGCCAAGGCCTTTCGCCTTGCTTTTTAAAAGCCAAGGGACAAGAAAATAGCGAATCAAGAGGGACCTGCAAAGCTGAATTGTAGGGCTCAGCCCCAATACCAAAGGTTCCCGCCTCAGACTTCGCAGTGACATGAGGGGAGGCAGGAGGCACAGGGATTACACAAGGGACTGGAAGATCCCGCCCTACATTGGAACCCTCAATAGGAGAGTTTAAGGACGGTTGGGAGGGGCCGCCCTGCTTGGGGGCAGATGGCACCGGTACAGCCAAGAAACAATCCACGAGTTGTAACTGCCCAGCCTGTGCCCTGCTGGTCACCCCCAACTTCTTCCTGCTCTTACTCTTCTTGGACATAACAACAGATGATAATAAATAATAACTAACAAAATAGGACAAGCTTCTATTCCAGACAAACGCACTCCACCAAATCACATACCAAGAGAATCGGAACCCTGCGCCTAAGTCTGCGGGCACACCTCCGGCGCCGCTGGACGGTGCAGGAGTTTCAAAATGTCCTGGCGGCTTAACTCCTCCCAGCTGGGCCGGCTCTAAATCAGTCCTCGGGGGCGCTAATGGAATTCCTCTGGGCGACAGGGAAGCGGCAGGCAGGCTGTTCTAAGGATGGAAAGGGGAGGGCTCCACTCCGGCAGCCGGCGTGGGAGTTTTAAAATGTCCTGGCGGCTTGACTCCTCCCAGCTGGGCCGCCTCTAAATCGGTCCTTGGGGGCACTAATGGAATTCCTCTGGGCGACAAGGAAGCGGCAGGCAGGCAGGTCTAAGGATGGAACGGGGAGGGCCAAAATACTAGTATTAAAATTACTGAGGTAGTGCCAAGCATGTACTTCAAATCAAAGTTGTATCATATTTGACTTCAAAAAACATGTTTTCAGCTCAAGTGGAAGCTTATTTTGACTATTAGGTTTACATCATTTGAATAGCACTTGGTTGGTATTTAATTAGAATAAATACAAATTCATCTGAGAGCACCTGTTTGCTGTATTTTCACTGTACACAGGGCATGAAATTTCAGATCAAACACTGGGAGCAAAAAAAATATATTGGTCACCAGATTTTATCCTGTTGTTAAATCATTCTTGCCCCACTACACCACAGAGCTCAGTTTTCTGGGCACCAATGGCTCCCAGGTGCCTGCAAATTTTGTGCCCTGTTGTACATATATTGACCTGCATGCGTATTGTACAGTGTACACACAGGCTTGAAAGACATTATACACCCAGAACCACTGCAGATGGGGAGGAGGGAAGGCCGGCATCATAGTTAAAAGGAATGCTGCTGAGTGGGGTCTGTTCATTAGAAGTACTCAAATATAGGCACCGAGTCCTACTCTCTGCTTAGAGTGCTAATGTTTACATTCAGTGTCAAAGAGGAATCTGATTTCAGGCTTTGGTTCTAAAGAACTTTTTTCTGAAAGGGACCTAGAGTCCCTTTCCTTCCCTCCAGGCTCTGCAAAAGTGAATTGGGGGTTTACCTTGTTAGTAGTAGCATGACCTTTATTCTTAGTACTGGCCTCCAACATACCGTCCATGTGCTACAACCTAGATGGTTGAGGAACCGTCTGTGGATCCAGCTTGGATTCACTCTTGACTCGAGCTAGATGTCGCTTTTAGCTGTTGTGCCCCCTTTAGAGGCTAGTTTAAATTTCCAGCAAGGTTCCTTTCTGACTGTTTCCAGACCTAGGAACACTAGGGCATGCTCAATAAGAAACCCCTAGGTTTAGGGTTATGGAGGCAGTATAGTAATATGGAAGCAGACTTCCAGCTGTCTTTCCTATGCACTCTTACAGTTCAAGGTACATATACTTAATCATAACAGCTCACAAATTCATAGCAAAATTGTACATAATTGTCATGAAGAGTGAGGTTATAGGTAAAACTTCATTGCTGTTAGGCTTGTAGTAGAATGAATGGTATGACTTTTGAGTTCTTATGATTTGGTGAATAACTGCTTTTGTGCTAAGAAACCAAATTAATGTCTCCAAGTAGTGAACATATTAGGTGAAAATATAAATGGCTTTAAGCGTACTATAAATCGAAGTGTGTGTCTTTAATATTGCACTGTTATCAAACGTCTCAGTTTCTGATAGCATTTGGTGAAATGGATAATTTAAGGAACAAATTACAGAATTAAGTTAGTATTCTGGTTGTAAGATGTCTTGCAGTTTCACATTAGTTGATTGTATACTTTAAAACTGCCTTTAAGCAACCCATAACTTTACATTATTTATACTGTTTTATGATGTCTATTTTTTCCACACAAAATCTGCTATCCCATTTAATCAGTTTTGTAGTACTTCAGGCAACTGAACTTTTAGGAGTATTTTGTTGGAAGTCATTGAGACGATACTACCTACATTTTGATCCTTGCAGAAATTATATTTGCTATGAATTGTCTCCATTGCCTTTTGTAAAATAACAGTTTGTGTGAAATTGGCCGTTTGCAATGGATTGATGATTTCTGGTGTCCGCTTTTTTAGAGCTCTGAATCCATCCTCTATGTGTGTATATATAGAGAGCGGTACGTGCTGCATGTCAAACTTTTTAAAACTTGAAGCATACTAGTGGCTGGGTTGGTTTTCTGCTTAAAAACAAATGTTTAACTTTGAATTTGACTTTGCTAAGCAAGGCTACAAACAAACAAAAATTGTGCTTTTAGGTTGTTCTACCATTATTTTGGACATACAGTAAGGAAACAAACTTGGGTTTTTTACTAAATTCCAGATAGAAAGTCTCAAGTATGCTCCCACCAGAGAAGAGTGTCCAACAACTTGGTGTACAAGGCCATATGATAACTGCAAGGTCCTGCAGGTTCTTGGTTTTTAAAATTTCTCTTTCAGAGAGGAGTCAGAAATTGGCACAGTAACAAGCTATATTTCCCAGCCAGAAATAAAATGTAGTCTGACTTCGTGTCACTGCAGGGTAAAATATACCTTCACAGATGACTAATAAGGTGCAAATGCCAAAAAGATAAGATGTTTCACAGTTCATGAGAAAATACATTTGTTTTCTTCCGTCTTTTTGCGTGTATTAACTAAAATTAGAAGACCAATTATTGAGAAGCAGAGCTTCCCCCCCCCCCAATTTTTGTATATAGTGCAAGTAGCGTATAAAGGTTAAGGAAGCTGAACCAGTAGGTGGGGTTCAGCTATCCAAGAGAAGATGCTGCTTGGATCGAACGGGTCTGGGTTTAGCCTTCAGTGACGGTTGGTGGGTTCTAAGGTTGGTGGGGCGGTGGGCGGGGCCAACCAGAATTTTTAAACGAATATGAAATTTTACAGTCTCTGTTCCCCATCTGTAAAAAAACGGGAATGTCTATGTCTGTCCCTGTTTCCCCCTCACCCGTGTCCTTCTTGGATTGTTGCTCCCTGTTTTCCCCTCACCTGTGTCCTTCTTGGATTGTAAACCCACTGGGCAGGGACCCATCACCAATAACCACTAGCAGGCAGTATGTTCAATGGCAGGGGTACCATAGTGGAGAAAACAGAAGTACCATAACAGCTAGCCTAGATTACAGAAATTTCCAGTACCTTGCTTTTGATGGTGCAAGTTAAGTAAACATCACAATATCTGAAATACACAGGCAGCATAGGCCACAAATAAATGCATAGAAAATGCTGCAAAACCCAACAAGATTATGTGAAATCCTGAATGGCACACCATAAATAGCACTTTCAGACTTCCCTACAAGCAGTGAACAAGAGGGGGAAAAATACATGGAAAAATCCTTAAGATTGCAAATTCAAAGTAGAGTGGGAGGCAGTATTCAAAGTAGCTAATGTGACTATTTCCTCCTTCAAAAACACTGAAGCCACACAAGGCTGTGCACAAAATTAGCAAGTATTTTTTTGGTGTGTCTTTGGTCACCAAATAAATTATTTGGAAAGGTTTCTATGTTGTGTCTGTGATTTCTACCCCCCACTGTTAGCCTACCAAAATATCCCAACCAACCAATTTAAACATTCAAAATTCAACTTTCTCAAGCGTCAAATTGCACAAGAGGGCCAAAATTCAAAGGGGCTGTCAGTAGAAAATACAACACGATAAGACAATATAAAGTCATGTGAAAAAAGTATATTTGAAGTGTTTATACTGCTGCATTTTTATTAAGTATTTATATAGTGCCAGCAATGTACCTGGCACTTTCGAAATAGACAGGGTCCCTGCCCCAGGGGGCTTATAATCTGAGACATTCCCCTGCTGCACTCGGTCTATGCACAATATATCCACTCCAAATATACAGTATCTAAACTACTTACAAACACAAACCCCGTCCTGACGGGACGGCGTGAGCACATAACACCGGTGCTCTGCGCTCTGCACTGGCTGCCTATAGCGTACCGAGCCAGATTCAAGGTGTTAGTATTGATTTACAAAGCCCTGCACGGTCTGGGCCCCTCATATCTCGGGGACCGCCTCGCCCTCCGCGCCTCAGAGCGATCCCTTCGGTCCACCGGGGGCGCCTTTCTGGAGGACCCCGTGTAAGACAGGGGGCCACAATGGAGAGGGCGCGCTCGGTGGCTGGACCACGGTTGTGGAATACCCTCCTGGAGGAGGCTCACCTGGCCCCGGGCCTGTTGGCATTTCGACGTATTTGTAAGACTTGACTGTTCGCCCAGGCCTTCGGAGGGGAGGGTGGGGTGGTGGGTTAATTTTTGTGGGGGGTGTTTTAAATTTGTTGTATGTTTAAAAATGGTTTAAAAAACTGTTGTATATTATGTTGGAAGCCGCCCCGAGATGCCTTAGGCATGGGGGGGGCGGCATATAAATATAATGAAATAAATAAATAAATAAAAATTATTTTAAAATCTAAGATAAAAATGTTTTTCAAAATAGTCAATGCACAAACCAAAAATTTAAAAAAATCCCAAAATACACTTAAAATACCCAGACAACTGAAATACCCCCAAACCCTAATTTTTTTAAAGTCCCAAAATATATTTAAAACCAAAATTACCCAAAACACTAGAAAATCCAAAATAAAACACAACAAAAAAAGCATAAAAACCAGAATTTTTTTTAAAAAAAAAATTACCCAAAGGAGTGAAATCTTCTGCCCCCCAACCTCATTTGGTAAAGGGAGATTGGGGGAGAGCTCCTCCTGAGGCTTCCATCAGGGCAGCCAGCGCATCTTGAAAATATTTTTATATTTATAAAACCATTTGCTACCCCACACTTCCTGCTCCAAGCAGTCCAGGGCAGCTTACAGTGTTAAAACACACACAACACATCAAATCAGTAAAAACAATACAATAAAAAAAGAAGGCACAGAAAACAACCATCCTACAGAAGCCCCCCATCCCACCCTACAGCCCATCTCCCTTGTCAAAAGCCAACCGGAACAGTCAGGTTTTATACACATGACGTAAGGAGGGGAGATCCGGGACCACCTGGGCGTCCACTGGGAGGGAGTTCCACAGCCTAGGTGCGGCCACCAGGAATGCCCTCTCCATAGTGGCCCCTGGGCCACATGGGAGACCTCTAGAAGGGTGCTCCCAGCGGACCGCAGAAGCTGCTTCAGAGAGCGAGGCGGTCCTGCAGGAGGTAAATCAGACCAAGGCCGTATAGGACTTTATAGGTCACAAGCAATACCTTGAATCGGGCCTGGAAGACTATAGGAAGCTAGTGCAGAGCCTGGAGTACCAATGTAATGCATTCACGGCGACCCATCTCCATAAGGAGACGGGCCGCTGCATTCTGCATTAGCTACAGTCTCTGGACCGTCACCATAGGTAGCCCCACATAGAGCGTGTTGCAATAGTCTAATCTCGAGGTAATGAAAGCATGGATGATGGTGGCCAGGTTGCTATCTGAAACATACAGCTGAAGCAGTCACACCAGATGTAATTGGCAAAAGGTATTCCTTGCCACAGTCCCCACCTGGGAATCCAGGCAGAGCTGTGGCTTGAGGAGCACGTCCAGACTATGGAGGATGGATCCCATCAATGATGGGAGCAGCCACATCCACTACCCTCCCTACCACCATCATCTCTGTCTTGTTGGGATTCAACTTAAGTTGGCTCGTCTTCATCCAATCCCCAACAGCTGCCAGATATCTGGTAAGCACCGAGACTTCCGGGTCTGGGTCGGATGAAAACGAGAGTTAAGAGTTGGGTGCCATCAGCATATTGAGGACACCGGACCCCATACCGTCACACGACCTTGCCGAGTGGCTGCATATACACGTTGAACAAGAACAGGGACAGAATAGAACCTTGCGGGACACCACACATGACGTCCTGTGGAGACGAAGAACAATCCCTGAGCACCACATGCAGAGTCCTCCTGACTAGGAAGGAGTGGAACCAATCAAGGATGTTCCCACCCACTCCAACTCAATCCCACAAGTGAGTTACCAACATCTCACGGTCAACGGCATCAAAAGCAGCTGACAGATTAGCAGGGTCGATCAACCCTGATCTAAATCATGGCAAACGTCGTCAGCCAAGGCCATGTAGCCTGGACGAAAACCAGACTGAGGGGGATCCAGATAACCAGTGCGTTCTAGGTTCCCCTGTAGCTGCTTGGCCACAATCTGCTCAATAACATTCTATAAAAAGAGAAGGTAAGAGACCGGCTGATAACTAGCGAGGGAATCCATGTCAAGTGATGGTTTTTTGAGCAGAGGCTGCATCACTGCCTCTTTGAGGCAGCCTGGCACTCTGCCCTTCTGAAGGGGAGGCATTGATCACCCCCGCCAACAATGGCTACACCGTCTCCCGGCTGGCCTTAACCAGTCAGGAAGAGCATACGTCAATTTCACAAAAGGTGGCCCCAGCAGCTCCATCCCCCACCCCCACTCCAGCAGATGACAGACTGAAATTGATCCCATGAAACCAGACAAGGCGGCGCTTCCACAACTTCTGGTTCACCCACTGCAATAAGTGCAGCGTCAAAGTTGTCGTGAATGAGTGATATTCTCTGCAAAATAATAATCAAGCATGTCACAGCGGGCATTAGATAACGCCAATTCAGGCGGCGGGAGGAAGGACCGACCAACCCCCTCACCACCTGGAAAAGCTCAGCTGGACAAGGTTCTGCAGAGGCTACACGGGCAGCACAAAACTCCCTTTTTTGCTGCCCATATCGCTACAGCATAGGCACGTAAACTGGCTCTGTTGTAGTCTGTTAGCTTCAACACATGAACGACTCCACTGTTGCTCCTACCGCCTTCCCTTCCGCTTCAGCAGCCTCAGACTCTCCATAAACCACAGACGCCTGAGGCGCCGTCGCTGAGGGACCGGACGCCTCGGATCCGTCTGGTCGATGGCCTCCAACAGCAAGGTATTTCATAAAGCCACGAGGTCATCGAGCGGCGGTTAGCAAGATGAGAGAGTAACTCGGGTTCCATTAGTCTCCGGGGGGGCGAACCATCTGAATCGGTTTTACATCCCCACCCCCCAGGGGAAGACATGCACCAGGAGATATTCTTGCAGGAGGTAATGATCCATCCATGACAGGGTTCTACTAACACCTCCCCCATCAACGAATCCTCTGCCTCAAGGCCGGTGCAAAAAATCTGGTCCAGGGTATGTCCCCCATCATGCGTTGGGACGCTGACAACTTGGGACAGGCCCATGGAGGCCATGAACTCATGCTCTGTACCACCAAGACTGGCGTTAGCATGTATGTTGAAGTCCCCCAAAATGAATGTCTTCGGGGAGAGCAACACTACAACTGACACCAGCTCTGTCAGAACGAGCAGGGATGCTGCTATACAGGTGCACAGAATACTAACAGCAATTTGTATCCTGCCAAATCAGCCACAAAATGGAGGTCCTCCACCCCTGATATGACCTGCACCAAATACCCCCTAACAGACCACGAATCCTTAAAAATGTCTACATTTCCCCCCCCGTCCCCCCAACCAAGACTGATGCTGCACGGAGTACCCGGCTGGCACGAGGTCAGCCAAAATAGGCCCAGACTCATCATCCAGCCAGGTCTCTGTAATGCATACGAGGCTGGCATCACGGACCAGGATTAACTCCTGGACTGTAGTGGATTTATTAACCACCGACCTCGCATTCAGCAGCCTCAGATTCAGGCCAGGGGTCCTCTGATCATGATTCACTTCGTCACCTGCTTGGGGGGAAGTGAGAGGGACAGGCAACAAACACGTGATTCGTCTCACACCCCTCCCAGTGGGACCATATCTCCCCTGCCCCATCACGACCCCAATGGCTGTGTCCCCCTGCTCACACACACCCCCCCAGCTGCTCCGCCCACACGGTGAGGGACATTCCGTCCCCACCGATTCCCCCATCCCATCTGCTCACACCAGTCAAGATCTCACATCTCCCCCCACTAGGACCCCTCGCACACACTGTGGGAAAAGTTCTCCCTCTTACTCCTTCTCCAGCCCCCCTCACACTGACATTGGAGAAAATTCCTAACATTCCTACCCCCCCGCCTTAAAAGCATAAGATCCCCAAACCAGCGTTCCCTGAATAAATAAAAAACACCATCAGACACACACACACACCCCCGGTGCCATTAGAGGCCTGGCGCACGGCCATTGCTGTGGCACAAGCCTCCAAGCTAGTGAACTTTGGTAGGTCCAGTGGGGACACAGTTCAAATCAGCTGATGGGAGACAAACTATCATGATCCAGGTTGCTGGTGAAGAGGCTCTGACTGCCACCGCCACAATGACTCACAAACGGCCCACCAATGACACTTCGTCCTTTTGGAGGCTTCCTTTGGCCGCCGCTCTCTGGGCAGCAGCTCCCTTATCTAGTTATCTGGGAGGAAGAGGGACAAAGGAGAAACCCCAAGATGCCCCGAACTGCACTGAAGGCCATTTTGATTGGCTGGGTTCCTTCATAAGAGCCCAGCCAAGAAGCCCCTATCACCTCTGCTGGCCCCTTCCTAATCCCCCAGAGAGCATTACTTTTTCTGGGATGGCATCCAGCGCATGTTCCCTAGGGAGCTGTGGGGTGTGTGACTCCTCTAGTCCCCCCTGTCTCTGCCCCACCCAGGGGAGCACAAGGCAGGGGGTGGAGGAGTCCCCGCCTCCCTGCGCAGATCTTGTAGCTGCGCAGGGAGGTTCTTCTGTAATCCTGGCTCCTTCCTCCCTCCTAGGGCTGGGGCTGGGCTTGCTAGACTTTAGCCTATCTGGTCCCCATCCCCAAGTGGGAGGAGCCAGGATTCCCAGCCTTCCTGTGCAGGCAGGTCCTATGTGCTGCGTGGGGAAGCTCTTCTCCAGACTTCCCCAGTCAGCTCCTGACTGCACACCAGTGCCGGGCATCAGCTGATTGGCACTGGCGTGCTAACTGTAAGAGGCTGGAGAAGAGCATCTCTGCCATGTAGTGCACAGGACCTGGCTTCAGGGAGGTTGTTGGCAGCAGGCGAGAGGAGGAGAACAGGCAGCAGCTTGCTGGGTAATCAGAGTCCATGCCCAGATAATTACATCATAAGGTACAAAAGGTTTGGCTATCTAAACAACTTACAAAAGTCATGGCATCACTAAAACTGCCAGTCTTGCGAGCGACTGCTGGGGCATTTAGAGGGTGGCAGCCCCCAAGCACCCCCTTGCGGGGCCCAATAATTACATCATAAGGTACATGGATGAAACTAGCAATATCTGTTGCAGAATAGTTTACATAATTCCAAACTGTCCAATCTGACTAACCAATTTGGGGTTTAACCCCTTTCTGAACCCTCTGAACAGGGGTAACGGGGACCGTTAATTACGTCATAAGGTACATGACTGAAACTGCCACCAGTTGGAAGAGCTCACCTTCCTGTATCCTTAAAATGTCCAATATGACTACATGGGGACAGCCCCAAATTAGACCACTTAATATAGTCAGCACCATAACAATTTCCACTGTACAGAATTAGAACTATGCACATTGGTTCTGAAATTATGAACTATCTCGGCAATAAAATCAAAGTAAAGGATTATTTTGTGCTATAGGAATAAATACTGTTGTATTTCTTTATTTTTATCAGTCATAAAAACATTTAAAACAATTAACATACAACCCTAGAAAAACTCTTGCCCTCACTCCAATTCACCCTCACAGTTCAACCCCAGACCAACCGTCATACCCCAATCATAAGGAACATGGATTAAGGTAATGGTACATGGAGCCAATAAAACACAGAATTAATTAAACAAAGTATTAGTCTTCCTCCTCACTGTATGTAGTCTGTGTCATTTCCTTCATCAGTGTGAATGTTTTCCTCTGCTGCTTCATCTTCATGAGATGGTACTGAAGTCTCATTGTCTGCATACATTAAGATTTCAAGAGATGGGGGTACGTGATCCCCATCAAACCACTTGGGTGTGCACTTCTGGTTTTCAGTATTCCATCCATGGTCCTGTGGTTTGCACAACAGAGGCTTACTTCATGTAACTTGGTTCCAGATTCCACAAACAAAATTTGTCCACAGTATTTTCTGTTGGATGATGGACTTGCATGGTGGCATAGTACTTCCATCTGTTCCTTTGATCTCATTCAGGGAAAATTCACCTTTTGGTTTGTACACATCCATGAACTTCTGTTGTAACCTTGCTTCATTAGCAGTTTTCAATTTTTTAAACCCATACATCTGACAAACAAATAACTTGATGCTTTGTACTGTTTCCTCATTCACCAGCTCTGAAGAGCATCAGGACGAAAATGCGGCTTATGCCTTCTAATTTTTTTCAAGAATCTTGAAAGGCTGAACTTTCCTCTTTCTTGAAAAGGCTGCTGTGTAGTCGCATCTAGTGAAGCAATGAAATCCAGGTAAGGATTTGCACACTGATGATCCCAATGTGTCAGCCAGCTTTCTCACATCAATGTACCTCAAATTATTCTTTGATTGCAGGCCAGTTTCCATCCAGACATTTACTTCATCTTGTAGGTGTGAAATGTTTCCGACCAACGCATCTGTCATTGGTGTGTATGACAATGTTACTTGGTGAGGTACATGACATTTCAAGGTGGTAGATCACTTGGGAATCGGCCTCTTCATGAATGCATTCCAAGGAGCAATCTTTGCTGCATTACATGCTACCATCCACCGTACAGAAAACATAACACTTTTCTTTCAGGGTTGCATGCAATACTTTGGGACCAAGAATATGGACATATTCATCAGACATCCACTCTTCCACTAGAAATGGCACCAGAGCCTCTTTGAAGTTATCATTCCTCAGCTCTGCAATGAAATCGGAAGGTTGTTTCATTTCTGCTCCAGTAACTGCATACTGCTGGTCACAGCAGCTAATGCTGGCTCTTCTGTCTTGTTCAGCGTCTTTTATTGATGGAGTAACTGTCCTGTAGAAAACAATGTCTACATCACTGCCACTCATGTTGCTAAGTTTTACAAGAACTTGTTTTGTGATGCCTCCAAATGTTGGTGGAAGCTCACTCGGTATGAAGAAAGAACATTCCATCAACCAACGTGCAGTCTATGGCAGATGGTTTCCGACTGTCAATTCTGCTTTTAAGTGTCCTCAGGAGAACTGACTTCTCAGGTGAAAGCATGGTTGCATCCATGTGACACAGAGCAAGAGGCACTGGGGTTAGGGGTTATGACAACACTATCTGCTTATCCATTTTTTACCCCAGTGTCAGGTACAGGAATCGTCCCATCAAATCTCTTTCCATCTTGGCTTCAACTACCTTTCCACCATCTAGTTTTCTTCTGAATTTTTTGCTCCTTCAGAAGCAAAGGTACTTATTTTGCACCTTTTAATTGATTGGTTGAAATGCAGTGGATTCTCACAGCAGTGTTCAATTAAGTTATCCCGGGTTTCGTTTCCATTGTGGAATATGTTCAACAGGAAATCAGCTGTAGTGGCTGATGCAGCTTTCCCAGAGCTAATGTTGAACAACAATGAAGGTTTGATGTTGGCATCAAATGCATTTAGACTTTATTTAGTCTTTTCAATTATGTTATTCAACTGCACATGATCTTTTCTCATGTTGGCAGGTCGCAGTTCAGCAGTAATGTCTTCCTTTTTGTGGCGCCCAAGTTCTTCATATACACTGCTCAAAATGCTTGTTCTCATGAAATGGCTTCGTGCCCATCTTTGTCTGGCAGATATTGAGTTGGTGAATGCTGAAATTCCTGTTAGACGACTTGCAGAATTAGCATTGACTGTCCTAGCGTCATGCCACCAGCATATCTTCAGAGAGTCTTTCCTGTTCGACATATGGACAGGACCCCTTGTTTGAAGTAATTTGTAATGCCAGGGTGAGTCTCCTCCATTTTAAGCATGTTGTCTTGCAATTGGACAAGCCATCTCGCATAGTTCGGCTGATTTGAAGACAAAGAACAAGCTGGACATCTGTCCAATGCAATATACAAACAAATTGTGGTTTCCAGTGTGTGTGCTGCGGAAAAACATGTGAAACAAGTGAATGAGTTTGATGTAGGCAAACCAGTATTGTGCTGTTTTCCCATGTTCACCTGACTTTTCCATGGGAATTCAACATAAACATGGATGAAGTTTCTTATTTTCTCAGTCAAACCTTCCTTTCTGAAGGTTGAAGGCATATCACATAAACATTGAAGCTCCTCAACTGTTTCAGCAGGGATTTCACAACTGGAACAGAATTTATTGAAGTGTAGGATTTTCATAGCTGCAGCAAGGAGAGGGTGTATCCTTTTACATCTGTTGAAGTGGGTACCTGCTATGAAGCCATTAAGTGATCCTTCAGCAAGCACTCCAGCTTCTGCCAGAATGTGGGTGCCTCCTGATTCCTCTACAAACTTTCCCACTGCCTTGAAATATGCCAGGCAGATGTGGAATCCACCAAACATTATGAACAACTTGTCAAACTTAGGACTTTGCTCTGTTTGTATCGTAAGTGCAATTTTTGCAATGGCCAAATCGTATGTCACAATGATATGCTTCTGTTGGCACTCTTCAGCTATTTTCAGGGATCTTTTCATTGTGTCTGCCGCAGCCTGTAATGATGTTGGGGACTGGTCAATCTGTGGGAGATACGTTATTTTCTGTTGAGGAAGTTGATCTACCAAAACTTTGGAATTCCAACCTGCCCACATCGGAGTTCCCTCTATCTTAAATGCCAGTGACATCATCCACATAGTGTCAAGCAGAATGAAATCTTCATAGCTGACTGGAATCACAGATCTTCTGCCATCATCAAGTGGTACAAATGTACTCCTTGACATTCTTGGTCTCTTCCTGTATGGATCCAATTCCAAGTCAGAAGCTGTGAGTGCTCTTCTCTTTCTTTTTGCTATTGAGGGCTTTGGTGAAATCTCAACAATTCCTCATCCAAGAGTTCGCATGCAACGTTCTGAAAGCAGATACCAACTATGTCACGGAGAGTTCTTTTTCCATCAACAGTTTCAACATATGCATTGTAATTAATCCAGGCAACTCCCGTTACTAACGCTGGTGATCATTTCATTCTTTCTGGGGTGGCCTGCTGCTCATCAGGTGATGCATACGTTAGTTCAGTCTCTACTTCCTCAACATAGTTGTAGCTGACTGTGTCCAAGATGATTAAGAATATCAAGGACCTTCCTACTGCCAGTGATACTTTTCATTGCAACACCAAGTTGGAGATGGTTTGATGGCTTCGCATGCCCATTTGTTAAAGCATACACAACATCTTGGCAAAATGATGACACTCTCCTAGCATTTCTTTGGTGTGTTCTCGTCTTGGATCTGGGTCACATACTAAATGTGTGAAGAATTCAAGCAAAAATTCAGGAATATTTGCTTCTCCTTTCATGACATCTTTTACTGATTTGATGGTAAGGGTGTCTTGGAAGCCTTCAGAATTTCATGACCTAAGAAGAAATTCTCCATTACAAATTGATACTGATGTACTCTTGTTTTCATTGATCACTTCCTGTACAGCTGCTTCCAGTTTCATGCTGCTCTTAAAGATGACGATTCCTCTTTTTGACTTAAGTGCATTCTTCTTCAGCTGATCTCCAAGATGTTTAACATTAAATGCACTTGATGTGTCTTCGAAACCACATTGGTGTATCTCGGATAACAGACATGTACTGTTTGTGTATGTCTATCATATGCACTTCTTACTTCTTGATTATGGACTGCTCAAGAAAAGCACATATTGCTTCAAATGCTGTTTTATGTGCCTCTCTCATGATATGCCAAGAAGATTTCTCCATAACTTTGGGAGCTGTTGCTTCTGCATTTTTCTGGTTTGCTGTGCGGCACATACCATGATAGCATACCGCTTTGGCAATAAAATCTACATCATTTATACGTGTCAACATCTGCTCATTCTTCAGCATATTTACAAATTTTTTGATGCTCCTTTCAGAGTTTTTTGTTACACACCTAAGTAGCTTTTGTTTTACCCTGTCATGGGTTTGGGAGTCCGCACCCACACTTTACCAGGTTTGAGTGACTCAGTTTCCCTTGCACACAGTTCTCTTGAATCAGTTTCTCTCATTGGCTAATTCAAGTGTGCCACAATGAAACTCCTTTGTCACAAAGGGCCCGATCCTTCCCGTTTACAGACTCTTTACTCTCTGGGTTCGCAAGAGCTTGAGGGCTCTTGTAGCTCCCTTGTGTTCCAATATTAGACACCTTCCACTTCTTCATAAAAGTTAAGTAAGTTTATTGATTACATAAACAAGATAGTTAAACAGAGTGGTCTAGAAACATAACGCATTCCTAACTTATACTGGTTGAGTTCCTAAGTTATTCATCTTACCCTAGCGAGTCCAGAAGTTCTGGTTTCTCAGCCATATGGTGACTGGCTGGGCACTTGGCTTAGAGAGC
>QEPC01011914.1:716495-731485 GCA_003113815.1 Sphenodon punctatus | reverse complement strand
CCTGAGCCGGCGAGTGCCCCTAGGCCCGCCAGCGGGAAGATCGGACCCTGCATTTCTTCCCTGCCCTGGGCCCCTGTTAAGGTAAGGCTGCCTCCCACAATAGCAGTATATTTCCTAGCTGGTGTTTGGCTTGCTAAGTAGTCAGATCATTTTATGTTCTGATATTTTGATCTTTCTGTGTTTTGAGTATTAATCAAGCTCTGATTTTTATAGAGTGGAACTCTTACCAGAGTTTACATGCTGTTCCTGAAAAACTCAAAAATATGTTGTCCAGGGAAAGCAAAAGGCACTTAGGGTGACAACTTTATGGAAAATCTCAGGTTAAGATTTATTTAAATTATTCACTGTCTCTAAACAGAATAAATGGCATTCTGAAATATTCCTGTTCTTACTGCAAATTAAAATGGCAGACGGTAAACTAAAAAATAAAGTTAATCAGAATGTCTGTAAGTGATGTGTATATGTATTTTTGACTGGATCCATTACATTCGTTAATACAAAATAGTATTTTTTTAGTCTTTTCAGGAAATTTAAAATTAGAATAGCTTAAAGACTTGCATTCTTTTTGAAAATGCAACAAAAACAGTTCAAGCGGAAGTAGGGATTAAAAATAATAAAGTAAAATACATAGCATTGTTCTTTAGCACCAGTTTGCCCAGAGATGAGTCAATAAAATTGCCCGTACTGAGTCAGATCTTCAGAGTGAATGAATAAATCCCTTTCTATATTGACAATTGATACTACTTCAGAGGAAGCATTTCACAATCTTATCTTCCTTGTTGTGTAACTTGGATCTAAGCTTAACTCTGGCTGAATCTTAAACATTTATGTTCATATTACATTTTTTGGAGCTAGCAAAATAAAAAAGGTTGAGATTAATTTTGTATTGGCTTTGAGGTTCAGGAGAAGACACGCTCTGGGTAATGTCTGTCTTTATGCTATCTAGCTCAAATCTACCCTGAAAGATAATGGTACATTGTTGGGCAAGCGGCCGTTTAAAATTCCCTGTGCTTTGAGGCTAGTGTATGCTGACCTCTTTTAAATGAAGAGGTCAGATGTTGGAGTAGGGGAATGGGCCATAGATACCCTTGGTGGCTTCATTTTTTTAATTAAGAATTTATATAGCACAACCAATTTATCCAGCATTGAACAGTCATTAATTAGAGGCAGGTCTCTGCCCTGAGGGGCTTACAATCTGTGATGGTCAAGGGAGGGGGAGACACAGGAGAGAAGATCGTAAGGGGAGACAGGGATATGTTCACAAAGTTTAGAAGTTGCAGATGCACATGCTTAGTTTAGTTAGGGAGAAGGAGACGCTGAATGTGTAGATGGTAGAGGAAGCATCAGTGAGTAGTGAATGGGACTGAGGAGCTAGGGAAAGCCTTACAGAAAAAGTAAGGATTTGAAGATTGGGAGGAAGCTGAATGAATGCATTCAGAGAGTGTGTTCCTGGCATATTCAAATTTTTTTTCCCCCCAATTCAAATTTATTTGGCGCTGGCTATTGCTTTGGCATAGATAAATATATACAAAAAAGAAAACTGTTTTGATAAAACACATAAGCAATAGCGAACTACAAACTCATGACACATTACATAATTAACATCATAACTCCAGCTATAGATTTAAATTCTAAGCACATTTCTGAACATAGGAACAGACCAAGCATGCCATATGCCCACCTGTTCATGCAAGGCAGTTATCCTACAATAATCGTGCATACCCCCTATATATATAGTCTGATAGTAGTTAAATGCATAACTGACAGCAGCATTTAGTTCCTATAATGCCCATTTTTTTATCAAGACTGATAACAATACATGACTCCTGGAGATGCCTTGCTCTTCGAGCTTGTAGTGGCGATACTTGACTCCTGAAGAAATTGCCTTGTTCTTGTCAGGACTTGCATTTGCAGCATTTAAATTCAGAAAGGTATCCTATTGGAGCTTACACAGACATCGCTTGAGTCATAGAGAAGGTGCCTAGTTCTTGTAGATACAACTAGCACAGCATGTTCCTGGCATATCAGGCAACCTGGGAAAAGGGGCAAAGATGTTTCAAGGAGCAAGAGACTTGGTGGTGTGGCACTGGGAGGGGGAGCAGAAGGGAAGTGGTAGGTGAGGAGCAAAGCTCATGTTGAGAATGTAGCAAGAAACAAGTACAGAAAAATGAGGAGGAACGAAGACTGTGAAGAGCATTGAAAGCACAAGCAGATTGTGCTGGAAAGCGAGCCAGTGGGGGAAGGAGAGGAGGGACTGAACGTGATCAAAGCAGTAGCCAAGGGGGATGAACTTGGCAACAGAGTGTTGAACAGAAGTGGTCAATGGCAAACAGGAGGCCGGTGAGAAGGAGGTTGCATTAGTTGAGCCAAGAGATAACTAGTACATGGACTGTCACTAAGGTTTTGGCTTGGGCTGAACAGACTAGAACTTGATAAAAAAGTATTCACAAGTATTTCTGAGTAGCTGAGTACTGGGCCCGAGTTTTCAGGAGCTTCTTGGTAGTACTGTCCAATTCTCTGTACCATTTGGTACTATGTAAAATACTCACAAAATCCTGAGTATTTTACCAGTCCCCCTAAGCTGTGGGCAGGAAAGGGCAGCAAAGCCAAACTGAGTGGACGTGGCCCATGGAGTCAGATTGGAGCCGGCTTGCTGCCTGCTGCTGCTGGTGAAGTGTCGTCTCCCCCCCCCACCCCCAAGTGCTGCACATTAGCTGGGAGATTGGGTCACCATCTTTTCACTGGGAGCATGCTGGGAAATGTAGTCCAGCATGCTCCCATAGAGCATTAGAATACTGTCTTTTTGGGAACATGCTGGACTACATCTCTCAGCATGATGCCAAAGAAAAGATGGTGGCCCTCTCTCACCCAGCAAGACATGCAGTGCTGAGGGACCTCACCAGCGGCAGTGGAAGGTGGTGAGCCAGCTCCACTTTGACTCCATAGGCCGCGTTCTCACAGTGAGTTTACTTTGCTGCCTCTGCCTCCTTACAGCCCACCACATTAGGGGAACTCATGCCTACCCTCTTTCTGCCCACCACATTTCAGCCTTAGTTTTGGCAGCATGAAAACAGCAGGGAAGGCAGGGGTTTAGCAGTGTTATGCAGAGAAAAGTGACAGACCTTGGCAACAGACTAGATCCGAGGTGCAAACGTAGGGAGGCGTCAAAAATTAACCCCAAGCTACTTGCTTTGAGGGACAGGTTTTATGGTGATGCAATCAATGGGAATTGAGAAGGGGGAGAGACGAAGGTTTGGGGCAGGTGTGGGGACCACCCAGCCTGCGGTCCACTTCTGGCCCACGGGGCAGTTTTCTCCGGCCCAGCACCCTTTGACAGGAATTAATGGTGTGCCGCCTGTCACCCATCTGTCTGTGGCCTGGATGGACCTTGCTGGGCAGCATACAACACCAGCGGGGGTAGGTGTGCACAGGGTCTCCGTGTACCTGTGCGCTAAGCAGCAATGGAGGAAGGAAGAGGTGGTGGCTGGGTCCATGCAGCCAGGAACCGGCTTGGTTCACTTGGCTGGATAGCAGAGGCAGCTATGTCCAATCTGCCTGGAGCCCCCTGAGCAAGCCTACCCCCCTCTACCATGAGGGGAGTAGCCCCAGTGAGGCCATGTGTGGCAGCACCTGCACCCACCCTAGGAAGCCCTAGGCAGCGGAGTGGAGTCACTTCTGGAGCAGGTGAGTCGTGGGTCTCCCTGGAGCTCAGCATGGCCTAACTAACCTGCCTGCCCCCTTGTTGCAGCCAGAGATGTGGCAGAAGTGCCTAAGCTCCACTGAGGAGCTGTTGGTAAGGGGGAAGGCAGAGCAGGATTAGGAGGAGGAAAGAGAGCTGTGCCCATTTTACAGAAAGGGGCATTTCTATGGAGTAGGGGACAGTGATAGCCTCTCCCCAAACAAGAACCACCCTCTCCCCCAACCCATTAGTTGCTGTATAGAGCAGGGGTGGGGAAACTAGTTAATTAATTTTAGTATTCAATAATTTAATTGATTTTTAAATGATTTTCAATTAATGTAATCTTAATTATAATTGATTTAGAATTGTGTTTTGATGTGCGGCCTCCCAGCAGGTTTGGGGTCTGGCAATGTGGCCCCTGGGCTTGACTAGGTCCCCCACTCCTGGTTTAGCGGGAAGATGAGGAGTTGATCTTGGACATATTAAGGTTGAGCTGATGGTGGGACGTCCTACAAAAGATGTCAGAGACAGTTGATGATGCTAGACTGGATGGAGGGCCAAAGAATGAGAACATAAGTGCCATACTGGGTCAGACCAATGGTCCATTGAGCCCAGCATTCTGCCTCCGACAGTAGCCAGTCACGGGGGGCCTGGGAGA
This sequence comes from Sphenodon punctatus, assembly GCA_003113815.1. Lineage (NCBI taxonomy): Eukaryota > Metazoa > Chordata > Lepidosauria > Sphenodontia > Sphenodontidae > Sphenodon > Sphenodon punctatus. Next base: position 727,148 of record QEPC01011914.1, on the reverse strand, counting down.
AGCACCCAACAGGTCACCGTGCTATCCATTCCCTGTGGGTCATCCCCAGGCTCCTGACAGTAAAGGGTTTTGTTCCCCAATCCTATCTGGCTAATAGCTGCTAATGGAACTATCTTCCAGAAACTTGTCCAAACCTCTTTTAAACTCAGCTATACTGCTGGCCTTGACCACCTCCCCTGGCAGTAAAGTGAGGATGGAGAGAGAATCGACTGTCATCAGCATTCAAGTGATACTGGAAGCCATGAGATTCAATGGGTTTATACAGCAATAGTGTAAAGGGGGAACAGGGCTAAGGATGGAGTCTTGGGGAACACTAGCAGAGAGGAACTGACATGGAGGAGGTACCAAGATAGAGACTGAAGGAGCGATTAGACAGATGAGAAGAGAGTGTAAGACCTGGCTGTTCTGCCAGGCTTTTGGTGAGGGAGACGGGTAGTGGGTGGGGGGGATTTGGTTGAGCAGGAGGTTTTTAGCTCCACCTTGGTTGTATTTTATATGGTTGATATTTTATATTTTTTAATGATGTAATTTTTGTAAGTAGTCCCGAGCTGCTGTTAGGCAGGAGGGGGTGGGGTACCAAATGTTGGTATATAATTAATAAATTTAGAGATGCCCTTTCCTGAGTCAAAGACCACTATTACTTATGCAGCCCCTGCCGTCTGTTCTCAACATTTACTTCCTTTCTGAAGCCTCCCTGTCCTGCCCCTCCTCTCTGCATAAGATCTTCTCTTCTTCTTCAACAGGATTGATAAACTGTCTTGCTATTGCTTCTCAGTCCTTTCTCCCCCACTTCCTTCCCTGCCATTCCCCCTTCTACCTCTCTTCTGCTTCTCCCCAGCTTTTCTTGATGAGGTCACATCCCTCCTCTCTTCATTCAACCCTTCAGCTTGCCCCATTGGCCCCATCCCCTCTCACCTCCTAACAGCGATTGCCTGCACTGCTGCACCTTCTTTGCTGCACATCACCAATCTCTCCTTTACTAGGTCATTTCCATTGGATTTCAAACACACCACCTTCTCCCCCATTCTTAAGAAGGCCACTCTTGATCCCTCCGACCCTTTCAGCTATTGCCCCCATTTCGCTCCTGCCCTTCACTCCCAAGCTCCTGGAGCGGGTTGTCTGCACATGCTATTTTGATTTCCTCTCTTCAGATTCCTCCAGTGACCCACTTAGGTCGTGACTGCATTCAGTCGGGCTTCTGCCCTCTCCACTCGACTGAGACTGCCCTCACCAAAATCACCAATGATCTCCTCTTAGCTAAGTCTAAAGACCTCTACTCCTTCCTTATTCTCCTTGATCTCTTTGCCACTGCTGACCATGGCTGCCTCCTGGATTCACCACGCTCCTTTGCTTTCTGGGACTCTGTTCTAGACTGACTCTATCTGTATGTCTCAAACTGTTCAACTTTTCTCTTGCTGGTACCACCTCTACGTTGCTTCCCCTCTCTTTGGGAGTTCTCAAAGGCTTTGTCCTGTGCCCTCTTCTCTTCTCCCTTTACATTTCTCTGGGTAAACTCATTGAAACCCATGGCTTCCAGTATCACTTGTATGCTGATGACACGCAACTCTATCTCTCCATTCTCATGCTCTCCCCCTCCATCCAGTCTCTTCAGCAAGACAGTCAGCAATACATCTCTGCCTAGATATCTTGCTTAATACTCAAGCTTAATATGGCCAAGAATGCATTACTCCTCTCCCTCGCCGCTAAAAACGTTCCTCTCCTACTTACTTCTCAATTAAAATAAATTGAGTACTTCTCTTCTAAACATATTTGTCCCCTTTCTTGATTGCCCTGCATCCCTGAAACTCCCTCCCTGGATACATGCGCTCTGCTACCTTCTTCCCAACCTTTGTATCCCTCCTGAGAACCTACCTTTTCCGTCAGACTAAGTAAAGCACGTGAACCTGCAACTCTTCAACCTCACGAATATACTCTTGTCTCTCTCAATGTTCGCTTCTCCCTTGTCTCTCCCTCTCTTGTCTTTTAGACTGTAAGCCCCCTGGGGGTTGAGACCTGTCTATAACAATTGTACAGTGCCAGGTACACTGCTGGTACTACAAAAATAAATAATAAATTCTTCAGTGAATCAATACAAATCCAAGGTTTTTCTAACATCTGGTGGTCAGCGTTTCACAGCTTTGCAGTGTTTAGACTCGATGATTAGAAGTAGTAACCTTCTGGGGAAACCCTTCAGTATTCTTGTATTAAATGTCTGATGTTCTCTACCACTTGTCCATTCCCTTCCTAAAGTAATCCTAAACATTTATATTTTTTCACGTAGAATATTTTCTCTGTCCCTTTAATAATTTTTGTTGCTTGTTTCTGAAAGTCTATTACTGCTACATTCTTTTTGGTGACAAAGTAACCAAAAGTAATGACAGACTAGGCTTTAGCTCTTTTTCACTTCCTAATGACCCATTGCCATTCCCAAACATTCAGTCTCCCAAAGTGGCAGTAACAACGTAGTTTATGACTTGCTCCTCTTCTCCTCCCTCACTGTGACTTTTCAGGTTTTCATATTTTGCCTTCAGATTTCCTCTGTCGATCTTTTCCTGAGGAGAAAAGGATGGTTAAACCAAGTTCTGCAAGATCAAAGATGGAAGACAACTTAGGCCGCGTTCACAACTGCGGTGGCGGCAGCAGGAGGGGCCAGGAGTGGCGTGGGAAGACGCGGCAACTCCGAGGAGCCGGCTGACGGGAAAAGTGCTGGTGCGAACGGGGATCTGCCGTGGCTTCCCTCGCGCATGTCAGGGCAGGATTACGTGCCCTGACATGCGCGAAGGAAGCCGTGGCAGATCCTCGTTCGCACCGGCACTTTCCCTGGCAGCCAGCTTCTCGGAGTTGCTGTGTCTTCCCTCGCCGCTCCTGGCCCCTCCCGCTGCCGCCACTGCAGTTGTGAACGCGGTGTTAAATGAGTTGGTGGTTTTGTGTTTTTTTTGGTTTGTTTTTTTACAGTGTTGGAGTTATTAAAATGGATTTTTTTTTTTTTTTACAAAACAGATACACAGGCATACAAAAGTATTACAATGAGGGAGGGGAAACAGATGGTTAGCAAGGCACACAATAATAGAAGATGGAAATCTACTCCTCCTTCCCTTTTCCCCAGGGTAGATACTTTTGAATAAGGACTGCCTAGAGATTTAACTGCTAAGAGCTTGTCTTGACAATGTCGGAATGTAGCATTAATGTAATTAAAAATGCAAATAAAGAAGATTTATGGAATTGTAACTTTTCCTCCTTTCTAGTGCGGTCCTCTGTTAAAACTGCCAGCAGCAGTGTTTTTTTCGCATTGATACTTTCCCACAAGTTAATGGTTCAGGTACCTCAAGTTTATTTTGCATAGATCACTGGACATTCATTACATCAGAGGAATCTAGAAATAGCAATCTAGGGCTGAAAGCAGATATGAAACCTAATGTGTATATCTGACATACTGATAACATCTGTCTGAAATTCCTTTCACTTCCATTCACTTCTGTGAAAAGTATTTGGCAAGGAAACTACTGATTTCATGTGCAGTAACTCAAGAAAAAATTGTGATTTTTATCTACTTCAATTTTTATTTCTTTACTCTTGCTATACACAACTCACAATCTCTGAAACCTGAGCAGCTAATAAAATACCTTTTTGAAGTTAGAGGGGACAGCCTGTCTCAGGGATGGGAAAGTCTTGGCCAGCCATTCACTGAAGCTCAAATAATAATATTTGAACATATCTGCTACAAGTTTGCTAGGCAATTGTTAATCAATTTTAGTTTCAGAACTATTTATTTATTTATTTTATTGATTTATTTATCTGTCAATTAAACTTATTACCCCGCCCCTCCTACCAGAGGCTTGCAGAACTATGAACCTGCCTTTTAAATGCTTGGATTTTGCGTGTTGAAATTGCAGGTACGTTGACGGTTGTCCGCTACTGCAGCGTTTTTGGTCTGATTCCCCCCACTTCTTTCCAATGTTGAACATTTCCACATTCAGAGTTGTAGGAGTTTACTGGTACTCTGACTCGGGGGGGCGGGGCGGGGAAGGTGTTGCGTTGAATGTAGGATTATGAAATAATTTAGTGTCCCAAAACACTTTTCTCTTTTTGTTTTATTTTGTTTTTTAATACTCTGATCACCCCTTCTCTCTTTTCCTCTCTTCCTCACAGTGGTCTTGTTTCACTCTGGAAAACCTTTTTGTTTGATTTATGATTAATTCTCAGGTACACACAATGATAGGTTTATACATTGAGTTCTGTACTCTCACATCTAGACAATCTGGAACAGGGTCCCACACTTCATTAAATGACTTTATCTTCCCATAGAATGTATTTATTGTTATCAACAATATTGATCATATACCAGATATATTTCAACCATTTCTCAAAATAGTGTGTGTGTGTGTGTGTGTGTGTGGGGGGGGGTTCCTCTAATTTCTAAGTAGTACATGCTTGCCAGCTAGAAATAAAGGAGTCTTGGAAGATTCTGGATGGGGTTATTTGATGATACTGATATAAATTCACAAGATCTAAAAGTTAACCCCTGTTGCCCCACATTTTTTTGTACAAACTTGGAATGTGAAAAATCGTTGGTTAACAAAGCTTTTGGATGTCATGGATTAGGGTTGGCAGCAGTCATTGGGTGATTTCAGAAGTGACGTGGTGAATGTCCACCACAGTCAACCTCAGTCAAACGCGGGTGGTGGTGAAAGCACTGTGCATGTCTGTTTGCTCGCATCCAGATGTTCACTACAGTCAAGCGCGGCCTGGGGTGAAGCTAACCACGCTTCGTGAGGTCGGGGCGGGAGGAGGTCCAGAAGTGTGGTGAACGGTCACCACGGCAGGGGTGAATGAAAAGTCACTTCTGAATGGAAACCCGCAGCCGTGGTGGAAGGAATTGACCGCATCCGTGGTGCATTCTGGGACTCGAACCGCAGTCCACATTTCCACTGCATGTCTGTTGTGTTCCCCCGACCCATGTGATCTCTGATTGCCCCCGGGCAGTGGTCACGATCCTGTCACTTCTGTTGGGGTCGCACCTGTCATTACAGCCCACGGTGAATCCGTTCACACCGGGGTGGGGTTCACTGTGGTGAATTGGAACGCGTCACTTCTGAAATCACCCATTGTCTCGGAGCCAAATGTCAGACAGTTAATTACTGCTTGAATAAAGGGCAGTTCACTGGTTTTGTTGAACTGGATGTTGGATGATGATAATTATCTAGTATTTGTCAATGCCACATCTGACAAACAGCTACTTTGATGTAGCTGCACCATACTTGGATTATACTTCTGTATTGTTCATATGAACGTAGCACTAAACCAAAGTAATAGCAGAGTAGGATAAGGAACATATACTCCTGAAAAATCAGAAGTATGTATTTTGAAGTAACTGTTGTGAGAACGTAAGGCGGAAGGGGGTCTGGCTGTGCTGTTTTCACCTGGAAGAGACTCCTACAGCCTGTAGGTTTCTGCCCAGTGATGACCGCACAGCCATACTCGCTCCATATCATTCAGGCAGGAGGGTCTGGCATTGGGAAGCTACTTTGGTTCAGATGTTAATTATGCTGCTGCTGTAATTTCATCACAGTAACGACTTCTATTTATTGATGTTAATTTGAATGTGGGCCAAGAGATCTTCATTCAAATGAAATTTTTCAGGATATTTCTTAGCATGTGATTTGTAAGCAGAGTTGTTGAAGTATCTGTGCTATTGTATGTTGATATTTACTTTTAACCCAGTTTGACAGTAGAATATAAGTCTTCATTTTAAGATAATACCCCATTCCTATGCTTTCATTGGTGTCTTCTGAAATGTGGGGAGATTCAGATATTTTTATCTTGTGTTCACAGGTCAGTATGGAAATCCTTTGAATAAATACATAAGACATTATGAAGGATTGTCATATGATATGGATTCATTACACCAAAAACACCAGCGTGCCAAAAGAGCAGTATCTCATGAAGACCAATTTTTGCGCTTAGATTTCCATGCACATGGAAGGTGAGGACTGCTTTTATTTTTCAATATCTTCAGAGAAATCGAGCTTAAGTGCATTTAAACTCTTGTATTACATGAATTTCCTTAATTCTTAACAAGGAATTTTAGTACTCATTATGTAGTGCTTTATAGTAAAGAAAAATGCAGTACAAGTTGCAATTAGCCACCGTTTTCATTTAGGTGATCTTTCATTTTCTGTAGTTGTAAACTGATATTTTTTGAGTTATGCTCAATTTGGTTTGTGTACAGGTAAAGTGTGAAATGAGGGTGTGTGTACAGTACCTAGGCAATCTATTGAATGCTTGTCAACTGATGTTTTTGCATTTACATACATGATGAAACATTTTGCAAAATACCAGATTCTGAACTGTGCCTGTAACATACTTTTGAACATGGTTAACATAACAGGACTCCAAAATTTGTCCGTGATTAGTCTTCATTGAAGATCAGCGCATTTTGGAACAAGTTAATTTAAAGGCTTTAACTTGAAGTCCATTTTTGTTACCTTTCTTTCTGGGACTCATACAATTCCATGTTGTCACAAGAGGAGCTGTTCTATTGTACTGCAACAATTTGGCAAACTCATTAGCTTTACAGATAAATTGCTAGAAGGTAATTGCAAAAACTTCATTTTTGTGTTTTTTCTGTGTGTTTTGGTCTCTCATGGATGTCTTTCTATCTTTGTCCTTAAACACTCCCCATCCTCCAACCCCAAAACCTGGTGTCTGGCATCCTTGGCTTTTAATGACTTTGAATTTGAGAACTCAAGACACTTAAAACAAACAAACAAACAAAACCCAAAACAAACCTGGCCCAATTTGAGTATCCAGAAAGTTAATTCAATTGTTAGTAAAATCTAAACTTTGGTATAAGCAACTTGTCTAATGTGAAGTTTGAAGTTCTAGATTGTAGTCCAGTTTTGTAGCCATGGGACTGTCCTTTCTCTTAATGCAGCCCATAGCTTCATTCACCATATTTTTCAGATTTGTGACTAATTGTTTAAGACTGATTAGTGATGCATACCCCCAAGAGAAAAGTACTAAAGTTGTATAGGCAAGCTTGACTTTTTTTCTGCTACTTTTAACATTCACACTACATGCTGCAGCTATAAATCTAGTGCTCAGAAAAATGAGTAGGCAGTTTAAAAAGTTATATGATTTTGCAAAACGAAGATGTATTTTCATTTTATTAGTTGTAGCTTTGTCTGAGGAAAGACCTTGTGCAACCTGAAAGCTTTCATATGCTCACCAACATAAATTGGTCAACAAAAGGGAACTTCTGAACTACTTTGTCTCCATGGGAATAAAGGCATCTCTTTTGCTTCCAAGCTTTGTGTTGTTATGTTAAGTTCTTACTCCAAACCTGAACTCTTCAGCAAAAGTTGGAATCCAATATTGGCAACTGATTCTATTAAAGTATATACATTAAAGTTATACATTTGGAAATGATTGAACCACTTTTGCTTAAACTTCCAGAAATATCTATCTGGGAGATGAGACCAAGTGTGGGAAAACGTGAGCTGAAGCTGTTGGTCAATTTGGACAGAGTCCTGAAACTTACTCTAGTATATAGGGATGGGCGAACGCAGTTTGGACCGAACTCGACCAGTTCGGTCAACCAAGCCGAACTTGATTTTCGAACCGAACCGAATTTCCACACTCGCCTCTGTTCGCCCATCCCTAAAAGATAATATTCTATTTAGTTTAATGGGGTTTGAATTTCCGAACTTTGTTCAGAAGTTCGGAGTTCAGACCGAACTCAAATAGTTTGGTCGTCCGACCTGAATTTCTGAACTCCGTTCTATTTGCCCATCCCTACTAGTATAGCCTGATTGACTTAATAGGTTGGGCTACTCTGATGTAAGTGGGTTTATGAATGCAGCCATTGTAAGTGACTGTAAAGGAGGACTATGATGGAAACTACAGATCGCATTATTACTCTATTTCTGCCTTGTTCCTTATGCAGTTGCTGTACGGACAGGCATTAAGTAAAATACTTCCTGTAATATTTCTGCAGTTGGAATTGAATTATGGACAGGTGTTTAGGAAAGTGACATTAATTACTCTACAGACATACCATTAGACCAGTTTAAGCAACCGTGGGGGACAGATCTCTGTTTGCATAAGAAATATTTAAAGAAAATGTCCATGTTCCAGCAAGTAGTGTAGGAATGCCAATGGACCAAAGTGGCAGGGTTTAAGGAGTACCGCGTACAGCTCAGAGCGCAAACCCGTTTGAGTTCTTTATTTAAATGCATTTTGCACTAATCTCTTCCTGGAATGAAGTCCTGATTTTGCAAATGCTTGAATGAATAGAAATAATTTTGAGTCCAGATCTACTCTCTCAGATTGTATATGATTGGGTTCCTAGGGCCAAATTTCAGTCAGAGATCTTAGGCCAGAGATCTTGTGTAATCAGGGCCTGAGTGGGCAGAATTTTAGTCTACTTTAAATTTTCCCTTCCTAGCTGAATTCATGTTCGTTAGAGAGCAGTCTGCAAGAAACTTTTAGTGATCCACTAAAGCTGTGGTAACATTGGTTAATAATGGAATTCATCTCCTTAATTATGTAAGGATACAAAATAATACTTTTTAAAACTCTTCCACCTTCTCTAAAAGGAAATGCCTATTAGAATGACTTATTTTAAAAGGACAAATGTTTTATAGAAGTGCTGGTGCATGTTACATTTTATTACCATGTTTAAATCTTCATTTCAGAAAATTCACCTTTTAAAAGCTTTGAAGGTTTTGCCTTAATTGTCTTAGTAACTTTTATAACAGACTATTAAACAAGACAGAAGGATGAGAAATCATAATACACAGCAGTTATCCACTGACTTCCTACATGGGAGATCTTTTCTTTAGCAGAACAAGTTTATTCTTATTAAAGGGCAGAAACATTCTTGCATCTGCTGTAATTATTTTGTATAGTATAATGAAATATGAACTTGATATATTTTAGCATAGTTTTAGTTTAACATAGTAAGGAATGGTTGCATAAATTCTTAAGTTGTTTAAATTTTTTCTATGTTTTATGAAAGTAGATAACTGCAAAGAATTTCTTTTAAATTGAACTTTCTGGATAGCCTGACAAATCAATTGCTGTAACTAGCTGAATTTACAGGTTAAAACTCTAACAGAGTATTAACTATTTTCCATATATTTAAATTGTTCTGATCCACCAAGTGATGATTAGAAATCCAGCATTCCAGCTGTCAGGCACCCTTGTAAATATGCATAAAAGCTTGAATTACGCGCCTCTGGGCATTCCTGTTTAATTAAAGATGCACCTCATTTGCATGCGCATTCCCTTTCCCAACCTTCTAAGGACTTCTTCATGCAGTTGTGAAAGAGGCCTTGGTCTCCCACTAAGAGACTATTGCATTTGCTCACATGCTGAAGCTTCACTGGTCCTACCGATAATTGGGTAGAAGTGGCGTTCTGGTGGTACGTATAGGGTAGCTGCATCAGTCCTAAATGTGTGTTCTAGTTCCTGGACAGATACCTTGGAGGGAGCAGAATAGGATGCCCTTGAAGATTCTCACAGTGAAACTCAGTGGCTGCATTCACATGAGATGCTGAGTTGTGAAAACCCCTTCCCTCCCCTGCTTTTTTTTTTATCATGTGGAAAAGTTAGGTCACAGGATGCAGGAGATGCAATGCATGCTTATTCAAAAAAATTAACTCTGAAACACGGTTTAATAATCATGCTTATAATCCCTTCATGCACGTTTTTGTAAACGGAAGGAATTAATTTTGCTGTCAGTCTGCCTTGATAGCTGCAGAAAGAGAGAGGTGATCTCGCCCTCACAGGATGCATTCTCCACTGCTTGTCTGGTTGGGTCAATGCATTGCTGATAAACAAAATCCCAGCATAACAGGATAACTAGCAGTAGACACAGCAATATGGGTGGTACGTTTTTAAGTGTGGGGGAGAATGTGGGAACAGCTACAATTTGGAATTACAAACTCCTGCAGCAAGTAGTAGAAGTATCATGTGAATGAAGCCACTGTTCTAGATAAAAAGGTAGAAACTAGGACTTTGGAGGCATTCTTCCAGTTGTAGTAGATGGAGAATACATAGACTGAGGCTTGGTCGAACATCTTCAAGACTTTATCATGGACAAGACTCTGTGAACAACTTCTTCTTGGGACAGGCTCCCAATTGTACTTTCTGTATAGGCACCGCTTGCTTTTTGGCAGGGTTAGTAGGGTTGATTAATTCTGTAACTAGGATTTTCTAGGTTTCTGAGCTGTTGGACATTCCAGCTCTATGCCTGAAGTCTGCTGAGAGTTAATTAAGCTTTCCCATATCGCTAAGCCTTATTTAAAAGTGTCCTTTAGACCAGTGTTCAGAAATCTTGAAAGTGTTTATTTTTATTTATTTATTTATTTAGCAAATTTATACCCCGCCCCCTCCTGCAACGCAGCTCGGGGCGGCTTCCAACAATCATAATAAAACATTTAAAATTCATTTAAAAATATTAAATATAAAATATACCATTATAAAACAGGGCTAGAAAAATAATAAATAAATAAATGGGTGGGGGACTAAAATCATCCCTCCCCACCCTCCCTCCCAAAGGCCTGGGCAAACAGCCAGGTCTTACAGTTCCGCCGAAATGTTAAAAGGCTTGGGGCCAGGCGAGCTTCCTCCGGAAGGGAGTTCCACAGC
>QEPC01011914.1:676034-709747 GCA_003113815.1 Sphenodon punctatus | reverse complement strand
AACTTACGACAATAAATTCATGTCTTGTAAAGAAATAATGTAATGTTTAGTGGTAAATGAGTGAGTATGTATGGTAATAGATTATGTACATATCTTCCGTGAATGTTGTTGATAAATTATGGAATATAGATAGAATATCTAGAAATAATTTCCATGCTTTTTGGTGGTTAATTTTTGTTGTAATATATGTTAAACGTTTTTGTAATTGTAATTAATTTTCATGGGTTTTTTTGAGTTTAAGTTAGGGAAAAAATGTATTTTGTGAAATGGTTTTGAAAAGGAAAGTTTTTTTTGTTTTGGAAACAGTTCTGCCTCTAACCTTTTTTTGTAACTCTTAGGTTTTTTGTTTTAGCTATTATTATTTAAGCTGGTATGGTCTGACAGCTGTATAACCATGATGGAACTGAAGTTTTAGAACAAGGGTGGGAACCTTTATTGTCTGGGGGCCACACAGACATTTTAAAGTTGTTAGTGGCTGCACCAAAATAAAAAGTGGTGAAGGGAAGTGCTCTGTTTTTCCTTGCCAACCATCTGTTCAGTCATTGCCTCTGTTTGCCCGCCATGCAGTTTCCAGCCCTGGCCTTTTGCCAAGTGAGGAAGAGTTAAAGACCTTTCAGTTCATTGCTCCAGCATTTCAGGTGAACACGTCCTTGCCAGTGAGTCATGTGAGTGGCAGTCATGGGAGACCTTCAGTATGCCAGAGTTGGAGGAAGATAGGGACATTTGTTCCATGGACCAGAGTTTCCCCATCCCTGTTTTAAAGTCACAGCAGTCCCAAACCTGTAACACGTAATGCTGCTTCTAGTTTTTGTAAATGAAAAATGAAGACACTTAATTGAATCAGAGTTCTTAAACTCTGAATCTGTTGATTGCATTTGATTAATAACACGAGCTACTAACTTTATCACATATAATTTGGGTGAAATTTGTAAAGATAGCATGCAAACTAGTGCTATTCTGCTTTAGGCAGCAGGGATGTTTGGGATGGCTTTCGCTCCATTTAACTGAGACTGGCAATACAGCTCTAACCTATTTATTTATAACCTTTTATGCCGCCCCCTCCTACTGTCACAGCTCGGGGCAACTCACAACAATATAAAATATAAAACCGAACAGTATAAAATATAAATGTATAATAAAATATATAAAATATCATTAAAAAAATTTCACAAGGCATACCAGGCGGAGTTAATCCCCCCCCCCCCCAATCTGAAACCCCACCTGTCAGCCATCTCTCTTGTCAAACGCCTGGAGGAACAGCCAGGTCTTACATTGTTGATGGAAAGAGGGGAGGTTTGGGGCCAAGCGGACCTCTGTCAGGAGGGCGTTCCACAGCCTTGGCATGGCCACCAATAACATCCTCATCATCATCATCACTTGGGAAACCCTGGGGACTCTGAGGACATCCCCAGCCGACCGCAGGGAACGAGCCAGGACCCGGGGGGGTGAGGTGATTCTGCAGATAGGCAGGGCCCAAGTTGTATGCTTGCGGTGAACTGTCCCCGTAAGGAGACAGGCCACTGCATTCTGCACCAGCTGCTGTCTCCGGGCTGTCACCAAGGGTAGCCCCACATAGAGCACATTGCAGTAGTTTAGTTCTGAGATAATCAAACATGGATGATGGTGGCTGGATCGTAATCTGAGACATACAGCTAAACCCAACGTACCAGATGTAATTGGCAGAATGCTCCTTTTGCCACAACTGCCACCTGAGCATCCAGGCGGAGCGGTAAGTCTAGGAGCACTCCGAACCTGAGGAACCAATGGAGGGCAGGCCTCATCAGTGACGGGTGTCGCCACCACCACCAGCTTCATTTCAGTCTTGTCGGGATTCAGCTTCAGACAGTTTGCCCTCATCCAATCCCCCACAGCCATCAAACACTGGGTAAACACTGAGACTGATGGGCCTGGGTCAGTTGAAAAAGAGAAAATTGGGTGTCCTCAGCATACTGGTGTCGTCAGCATACTGATGACACCGCACGCCAAACCCTCTGACGACCTCAACCAAAGGTTGCATGTACACATTGAACATGCGAGGGGACAGAATAGAACCTTGTGGGGCTCCACACTTGAGATTCCGGGGAGAACATGAACAATCACCCAGTACCACACCCTGAGTTCTCCCAGCCAGGAAAGAGCGGAACCATTCAAGAACGGTCCCGCAAGCAGGCCACCAACATTTCATGGTCAACGGTGTCAAATGCAGCCGAGAGATCTAACAAGATCAACAGGGTCAACCGACTGTGGTCCAACTCATGGTAGAGGTTTTCGGCCAAGGCCACAAGCACAGTCTCGGTGCCAAAACCCGACTAGAAGCTGGACTGCAAATGATCCAGAAAACGGACACCGTCTATGTGTCCCTGAAGCTGCTGAGTCACCACCTGTTCAATAACTTTCCCTAAAAAGGGAAGGTTAGAGACCGGCCGATAGCTGGTCAGGGAGTCAACGTCCAAGGATGGTTTCTTGAGCAGGGGCTGCACCACTGCCTCTCTGAGGCAGCTCGGCACTGCCCTCCCCAAAGAAGGCATTGACTTCCCAAGCCAGCAGCGGCGCTACCATCTCCCGGCTGGCCTTGACCAGCCAGGTTGGGCATGGATCTCATTCTCAACTGTTGGTCCTAACAGTTCCCAAAGCATCCTCTGCATCAGTGGGCAACACCAACTGAAACTGATCCCACAAAGCAGGACCAGACGGGGCTTTCCTTACCTCTGATTCACCTACTGTCATAACTGCGGTGTTGAAGAGGTGGTGAATCTGAGCAACATTATCCACATAAAAGCTGACAAACTTGTCACAGTGGGCACTGGAAACTTCCAGTTCCAGGCAGAGGGAGGCCAGACTAACCAGTCCTCTCACCACCCTGAAAAGCTCCGCTGGATGCGATTTTGTAGATGCTATGAGGGCAGCAAAGAACTCCTTCTTTGTTGCCTCACAGCCACCGCATAGGCTCAAAAACTAGGTCTATGCTGCAATCGGTCAGATTCAGTGCGAGAATGACGTCACCATCGCTCCAACCACTGCCCTTCCCACTTCATCTGTCGCAGGTCCTTCGTAAACCAGGGGCACCTGCAGAGTCAGCATTCAGGGAGCGGACTCCTGGGAGCTGTTCGGTCCATGGCCTCAGTCAGCAAGGTGTTCCAAAGCGCCATGAGATCGAGTGAATGGTCGTTAAGGTCAGAGGGGAGCTCCCAGAGACTATTTCAGAACCTTTCTGGTTCGAGAAGTCTCTGGGGGTGAACCAACCTAAGTTCCACACCTTTCCAGGGAGAGACGTGCACCAGGAGACTGGCCTGGAGGAGGTAATGATCCATCCATGACAAGGGCACTGATGACACCACACCTGCTAACGGGTTCCTCGTCTCAAGGCCTGTGGAAAATATTGGAACCAACATATGTCCTCTGTAAAGGGCCAGGCCAACTACCACTTGAGACAGGTCCATGGTTGCCATGGCGGCCATGAACTCATGTTCCGCCCCCTCAAGGTTGATATTGGCGTCAATGTTGAACTTCTCCATGACCACAGTCCTTGGGGACCACAAGACCACCTCCAATACCAGCTCAGCTAGAGCATGCAGAGGAGCTGTGGTACAGGATGGTGCACAGTACACCAGCAGCACCTCGAATCTGCGTTTGGCCAAATCAGTCACAAGATTGAGCCCTTCCATATCTACCATAGTTTGCACCAGAAACCTCCTCACAATCCACGTATCCTTAAAAATAATGGCTACGCTGTGTCCCCCCACCCGTCCGTGTCTCTGGCTAGGGCTGATGCTGAACAGAGTACCCAGCTGGAACAAGGTCAGCCAAAATAGGCCCAGACTCTGTGTCCGGCCAGGTCTCTATATAATATACACAGAAATTCTATTCAAATAAAATGAATTGATTAGTGCCCTTTTTGCCTAGCTGGAAGATTGCAGCATTTAAAAAATGAAGACTGACAAAATGTGCTTTTGTTTCTTAACGTGCACAGTTGTGTAAAAAGTTAGTCAATACCACTTTAAATACAGTTCTGTGGACAGAAGATACCATGTTTAACATGCTAGTTGAAACATCTTAAGTCCTATTTATAGGCTACATTTTGCTACCTTGGTCATAGTGTAAATGTGCTGTTGTCTCTTGCTGTCATTTTAAAAGCTGTTCTGTAACCAGAGCAGGTCTAAACAGTCTGTGGAGTTTTAAAAACCTGATAGCACTGAATATATATTAGGCTTTCATGTTGATTAAAACCCCTAATGAAACTGACTTAGTTCAAATATCTAATTGGTTTGAATATATTATTTTTTTCCTAGTATAAAGTATGTTTCAGCATTTTTAAAGCATACATAAGTTTACTCCTCTCCTAAGTTAGGATTTGGTTTCAGTGCTTCATTTCCAGGACTTAAAATTAATACTGCTATAACTTGGGTTTTTTATGGGTTCATGCATATTATGTTTTTGGCCATTACATAGAATGGTGAATTTTACTATGTCCCAAAGCTGTTTCATTGACTAGCACTTATTTATAAACTGCTTTTATACAATAAATTGTTTGCCTTTACTGAACCATACTATCTAGAATACTGGATTAATCTAAAGAAAGCAGCTTTCACTCAGTGTTGTTGCCAGGTTTTAAGGTAATATTGATTTATTTGGATCCATTTCCTAATTGATAATTAATTAATAATTACGTAGGTTCAAAACCTGGACACACAGCTAAATTATGCTAATACCCAGAGAGATTAAAATGACTACATAAATAAAGAGAAACACATAATTAGTAATAAGAATATAATTGAAAATATTTATGAAAACATAGAAAAACATTTTCTATGGGACAAGACCCCAAAACAGAATAAACCCTTAATAAGTGGTTTATATAAAAGTATTTCAAGGTACATGTTACATGGATAGAATTAAAGTTAAACTTAAGATTGTTTTAAGTATTAAAAGTACAAAGGTTAAAATAATAAACTTAAAACTAGCATAGTTACCCAGGCATACAGGCTTAAGAAAGATGAAGGAAGATCATGTGACCAGAGGATCACCATGGTGACCAAAGAGCACCACGAGAGTGTTCATGGCGTCTAAGGTAACATTTCCTTGGTGACTTACTCTTTTATAAGAAAACTGACGTCACACTCAGGCTAAGTAATTCATATATTATTAACTGCCAATAGCATGGTTGAAAAGGGTTGATGCCTGCATAAAATTATAAATGTATGACAACGTTTGTGGTTAAGATATTGGGGAACTAAAGTCGTTACCTCCACCCATGAAACATCCTGTTTTTATAAACTGTTTTAAACCTCAATCTTGCAACCCATTTGTGCAACAAAGATGTTCCCTTGAGTGTATGCCTCTACTTCCCTAAATATGAGCTTACTCATATTTTCCTAAGCATTAACTAACAAGGTTTAAAAGTTAAGCAGGGGAAAAGCTATCGGAAGACCAAATATGTCCAGGCCTTTATGTCCAAACTAAAGCCAATATGTTCAGACTATAGCCAATCGGTTAAACGTATCTCACATAGGTCAAAACTAAAGGTAACAGTGTGGCTATGATTCTGGCTGTTGTACTTATTTTAATGTACACCGATTGCAGTCTCCTTCCTTCCTTCCCCACCCCACCCCCCCACTTTCATGAACGCTGGTTGAATTTGTTGTTCCTTAAGCAGAATGATGGTGCGCTAAGATGAGAGGTGTGCCTTTTTGCTTTGATTCTGATTTGAGCAAAACTAACTTTTCTCCATGTGTTCCCATTTAACTTCTCCATTCCATCTTCTATTCCTACTAACATCTTTTTAAAAAATGACAAAGTGCCTCAGCCTTAAAATTTCTCTTTCCCCTTTGTGAAATTGGCATGACTGCTGAAGGATGAAAGCCTTGATTTGGCTGAAAAAGTTGACAAATGGATTGAATGCTAGATTTAAAAAGTCTCCCTGTTTTTTGCTTGGTCTGGAAATTGTTATGCAATACATGCTTGGTTGGTACTCGTTTTGTGGTGAAGTTGAACTGCAAATTTAGCACCTGATTTGTGATTGGACTTGTTCTTTCAGCCATCCTGCGCTCGATGGGGATCTGTGTTTTACAAGGACTGTGCAAAACTGAAGGATACATTTCTGGACATTTACAGTGATTTTGTACAGGGCCATCTTCTTGCCAAGAACACTGCCTGCAAATTCAGCTCAGTATAGATGGATCAGGCGTTAGAGCAGAATTATAACAAGCTAGCCAAACGTCATGGCGGCATTCTCGGGTTCACAAGAAGAAAACAAGCTGTTGCGTCACACGATCTGTTTAAACATGAGAAGGTGCAGATCTCACAGGTGTGCCGTGAGTTTTGTGGGCTGGTAAGATTAAGATGAGTACTCTTTGTACCATGAATATGCAGATGCCATCACAATTCAAGATGAGAAATGTATTTCCAGAATGGCTGACTTTATAGTAGAGCGCAGAAACCCATTTGCGTTGACCGGTGAATGTGCAACAAAGGTTAGAAACCTAGTAACGGGCAAAGCTTTCAATTACGATCAGACCTCATTCAAAGTGAACTGCCTTGTAGTTGACAAAGAGGTCTATGACACATTTGTTCAGGAACGCTTTGACATTAAGACAAAGGCGTTAATGGACCCTGTCTCTAAACTTGTGGTTGCAAAAGGCAAAACAAAGGTTAATATTGTGGATGTCCACAATGAAGTGAGTGCAGCACTAAGGTATGTTGACATCGCCAGAAGTAGAGGTTACAACATTGATGTGCTTTTAACATGCGAAATTACATCAACTTTCTTCTTGATGAAAGATGGCTATCTTCATAAACCAATCAAGTCTGATCTCCCCCATGAACTGGAAAAGAAACTTAAAGAGCCATTAACTAGTAACATAGGTTCAGTACATATGTCAGCCGCAGTTGTGGTAGACTTCATGTCACTGGCAAGATCAGTGGCATTAAAGACTTTTAAGATTATCACTTTTGGGGGATTTGCGGAGCACCTATGGAACCTGTGCACAAAATTTTATAATGTCTGTGAGCGAATTGATATTGTCCGATACAACTATGCAGAAAACAGCATCAAGCATAATGAATGTGTTTGTTGCACAAAGGTGAATCCAATCGGTACTACAGTTTTAGGCCCGTCTTTGCCTCTATCTGTCCAGATGGCGCAGTTTTGGTTTTCAACAGTTAACAAGATCCGCTTATAGCATTTCTTTGTTTCATGGTTGAGAATCCATCTTCAAGCGAATTCAGTTCCTTGTGCTGTTTATGTGGGTGGTGCACATGAAGATGACCCATACACCTGTGTGTGTTTGGATAGTGGGAGTAACAAGATAGCAGACGTACTGTGTGCATGAAGAGGTAGACGATAGAATAGTGGTGCATGTGGATCACTGTACCCTTTCACAACCAATACGTCGGGTTCTTGTTGTTTCAAAAGATGCTGAGGTTTTTGTTTGCTTACTCTCTCTAAGCACAAATGTGGCACAACAGGCTTGTCTGAGCTTTGGATTTTGTGTGGACAAGGCAACACAAGAACCACCATACCACTTTACACATTCATATTGATGATTGATCGTAACATTATTCACATACTACCACATTCCATTAATTTAACAGGTTGTGATACCACCAGCAAGGTTTCAACAAAGTACGCAGCACTACATGTGGTGGAAAAATGTGTCCCAGACCTACTATGCGAGTTTTTGGTCTAGGAGATCTTAGATTTGTAATGTCGTCAAAAGCTGAAAAGTTCCTGACTGCAGCTCTGGGTTCAAGTCTACCAACTTCTGATGCATTACATTCCTATCAGTATCACCATAATAAAGATCTGCAAAACAATTTCAAAAGATTGTGTCCACTTCACACTCTGTACAACTTCATATCGCCCACGCTTGCTACCAGTGCTATATGTGGCTACATGCGCTCTCACCAACTGCTACTAGTTCTATGAATACATGGGACTTTGTAAGTCCCTCCTGGTTCACATAAAATGCTCAGTCAAATATGCCCCTCTTGTACCCCGTCTCCAGCATCTTCAGCATCACCATACAGTTGGGGCTGAAAACATCCCTACTCAGGGAACTCTGCACTTCTGGGAGTGTCGAAACCTCATATAGGATAAGAAGCTCTGTCAGTAGGTTTACATTCCCTGTATCACAAGCCACTAGTTTTCCCCCAGAGATTAAGCCCCACCATTCGATTGAGGCACTCCTGGTGGTCCCCAAGGGTATCACCTCGCTGTCATCAGGGCAGTGATGAGGAAGAATAGCAGGGAAGGTCCAACCTCCTTTAGCAAGTTCCTTACTTCTGGTAGTACACAAATGTCCAGAAAATTTTCAGTCATAATTTATCACTCAACTCGTGTGGGGCTTCCACTCTTCTGTGCTGCTGAACTTGAAGCTGCAGCATTGTCGCGTGGTGTCTGCTCTCCATCATGCATACATGGAACCCCATTGTGTGCATGTGCCACCATATGAGCACATAGCCAGCCTTGCAGGATGGGCTTGACAGTTACCTTTGTACATCAGGTCTCTTCCAAATGTCAAACTTTTCCAAACATAGTAGCCAGTAGCTGGACGCACAGCCAGTCTGGTGATGACATATGGCCAATAGTGTCCAGTACTTGCTCACGTCCGTGTCACAGCCAATCCTAGCTAGGCAACTGCCGAGCTGTGTTAACTTTTCAAAACATTTGTCGTGCCATTAGCAGACTTAATGAATACCTGTAACGCAGCCAAGAATCCCAAGAACTTCAGGGTGCTCAGTACCGCACTTCAGGTACTGCTTAGCAGAACCTGTGAGAAAACCCAGCAGATCCAAACCTTCTGTTTTCACTGGCTTGATGAGATTGTAGGCAAAGATCGAATGAAGGAAAGATTGAAGGAGGACCTGAATAGTTGGGAACACCACATCACGGAGGCGGCTCCTGCTTGAGTGCCATGCACTTGACTTGCTCTGGTGACAATAGACTGAGATGCAGAGGATTGAAGTCCTGCAAGGAGAACTGATGTGTGCTGAGAGGTACCTGTCACGAGATGTGGCTTCAGTCACCAGTTCTACACATGGCTGTACCCACCAAGAGACTTGTGTGGGTCAAGGAGAAAAGCGCAGACTGGTGGGAAAACATGCTGTCCTCTTGGCAAGATGCTGAGTGGATCTCTAACTTTAGGATGCCTCTCTGTGGGGCGTGAGTCATATGAAACTGGACCAACTATGGAACCTGCAAGAGGGCACCCGTGGCAGATCTTGAGGGCTGTGAAGGAGCATAAGGAAAAAGGCGGTCCTTCAGATATGTAGTTCTGTGGTTCTTCAGGCAGTAGTGGACAGCCATACCCAGTTTATGGGTGTGCTGGCCAGGTGGTCTGGGAAGAACCAGGACATCCACATCTTCTGACAGTCCCCCTTCTTTCAGTGCATGTACACGGGGGGGCTTTGGGCCCATGACTAAAACCTGAAGCCTGCGTCTAGTGGTGCTCATGTGGCCTGTTGTTCTCAGGGACCCTGCCTACCCACTGAAGCCCTGGCTTATAAAGGCAATAAAAGGAATGGCAATAGGAAGCACAGAGGCACAGATGTAATGCTAGCTTCTAACCCGCGATCAAGTGCAAGTGCTTCTAACCCCCAACCTCCTAATTGGCTTATTGCTCTGCACCTCCACAACCCTCCACTATTTCTCCCTGCCCTCATGTGTAATTGTATGGCCGGAGGAGTCTCCACTCCCCATTTATGGTGCACCCGCCAACCCCCCACAATGCAATACTGCCATACTGCCCCCCACTCCCCCCTTTTCCCAGAATGAAAACAGAAACCATGGATTCAGAAAAATAGAACTGTTAGTAAAAAAAATAGTTTAACTTTTATTAAACTTTATATTAACTTCATACTAAAATGCTTTTTTTTAAAAAAAAAAAATCTTCTGGTGCCATCCCCTTTTGGTACAGTTAAGCATGCTCACTTGGGTGGGGGTAATGATGTGGTCATGTTCTCCTCTTCTCCTCCGGATCTGTCTGTGGAGGTTGATGAGAAGTGGGAGGAAGCGGCGTATTGGACTTGCTGGTGGATGAGGAGGCATGCCTGGACCAGAATGGGTTGGCCTGTATGAGCACAGAGCGGAGAAGTCAATCCAAAACTCTGCTGCCAAGGTCATTCACTCTTCCCGTCGCTTCGACCATGTTCAGCCTCTCCTCTTCTCTCTTCACTGGCTCCCCCTTCCTGAACGTATCCTGTTTAAACTCCTGGTATTCACGTTCAAAACACTCCACAACCAAGCTCCCCCTTACCTCTCGGACCTAATCTCCCTACGCACTCCTGCTCGTTCTCTCCGCGCTTCCTCTGTCCCCTCCCTCACTCTCCCTCGTTTCTCCTGCTCACCTAACCGCCTTTGACCCTTCTTCCTCGCTGCCCCCCATGCCTGGAACTCCCTCCCTACCCACATACGCCTTGCCCCTTTCCTCCGCTCCTTCAAATCCCTCCTCAAGACCCACTTTTTCCTCGCTGCCTTTCCCAATGCCTGCTAGTTGTTGCCCATATACTTACTGTCTGCCCTCCTCTGCAGACTGCTGCAACCAACCTGACTGTAACCAAGCCAAGCATACGCACCTGAGACTTCGCATCCGCCTGAATGTTTGTCTGTCTTCTCCCCTGTCTCTCCCACTGTTCCCACTCCCTGTCTCCCCTCCTTGTCTTTTAGATTGTAAGCCACAGGCAGGGACCGCATCTATTTCTATGTTCTGTGCAGCGCCGGGTGCATGGCTGGCGCTATATAAATGTTTATAATAATAATAAGGCTCAAGTGGTTTCTCTGTGGCATTGAATGCTGGAGAATGCAGTCGGGATCCAGGTGTAGCAGCGTGAACTGCCAAAGGGGTTTGGCACATGGTGCCTGCCCCTGAGCAACAGTTGCACCTGTTGCAGCTACATCCTGGAGAAGGGAGGCCTGGATCTAGAGAGACTGAGACAACAGATATTCCATCTTCCTGGTTGCCTTCTCCAGTAGGCTGTCTGAGCACTCCAACATTTGCCAAAGGCATGCCCAGGGCCTATCCTCCCACCGGTGATCCAGGTGGGCCTTGGCAGCAAAGATCTGATGTTCTGCTGCCACACGCCCTAAATGGTATCCCAGATCTCGTCCGCCTGCCACGTTGTCTCCTTGAGCAACTCCCTTGCCTAATGCTCCCAGTGCTGCCAGTTGGAGACCCGCAGGCCCTGATTCCACTGGGTACTTGTGACTGGACATTCTGTCTGCACCCGTTGCAGTGGCAGACCTGTAGCAAGACAACAAGGAAATCTGTTGGTTTAGACCACCCCACCCTGCCCGCCTTTCCTATTCAACATTAACGGTCCTCCACCTGGAGTAAGGGAAGTGGGAATGAATGCCTGGGATAAGTTGCTGCTGGAGAGGTTGCTGTGGTGGGGTTGGAGTTGCACACAGTTCTCCCACGACCACTGTAGAGTAGTGAAGAACATACAGAAATCAAGCACTGCCATTGGTGACCTTGCCCCTCTTACTCCATGCCCACCATTTTGGCTGCCCCCCCAGCCCACCGTCCTGCCATGGTGCGTTTCTCACCCACTTTCCACGTGTACAATCCATCTCTGGTGCTGGAGTATCCTGCTGCTCTGCAGCACTCTGGCCACCTGTGAGTATGGTAAAGAAAAAACCCTGTATAATTAGATAATAAATATAAACCTTTATTATGCAGCTGTTAGCTGTGCAAATACAGCCCTTCACCCCAGTGCATAAACTTACTGTTCTCCTTTGTCTTCTCTATAAATGTAGCCTCTGGGTCCTCTGTATCCTCCATGAGCACCTCCAGTGGCTCCTTGAACAGAGGATGACTCGAGATTGAGGGGGTAGACTGTCAGTCACGGCGCTTGTGTCCTTGTTAATGGTTGCTGGGGATGGGTGCAGAGAGATCTCCGCCAGCCATCACAATTTTTGGGGGGGCAGGCGGAGCGGTTGCCACAGGAGTGGGCAGCGGGAGAGCCACGTCTGGCCCCTGGCAAAGATGTAACCATACAGGTGGGATGCCACGATGACTCCTTCTGCACAGAGGAAATGGTCCAGGAGCTCATAGAAGGGAGGTGTTTGCTTGCTGCAGGTGGAGCCAAATTTGTTGTCCTGGATCCCCTTGTACCCCCTGCGCAAGTCCTTAGCCCGCTGCCTGCACAGGTTCATGTCTCTCTTGTATCCTTGGAGTGCCATTTATGCTGAGCTATCCTGAATACTGCCTCGTTCTGATAGCACTTTACCAGGGAATATTGTACCTTCTCCCTTCATAGGGTATATGAGGGCCACGGTCTGTTCCTTGCTCTAAGGAATACATCTCTGGTGGGCATATTTGTAGGGAGAGACTGCCTGTGGTGGAACCCCTGACATAGGGGCTGCTGGTAGTTGCCTGTGAATGGGAAAAACACATAATTAGATAGCAATAAGTAGAAGTATTTATCATGCAGCTGTGTAAATGCAGCTTCCCACCCCCCTCTCCCGTGTGTATAAACTTACCATTGTTGACTGGCTGTTACCTTGAGCCATGGCCACAGCAATAGAAAACCTTAGAATGTAACTGCTCGGGACGAGCAAGCGTTGGTGGGCTGCAAACCAGGACAAGCTGGGACAGCGTATGTTTGAATTTAGTATGTGTTGGCCTAAGGCAGACGTATAGCGAGAGGAGCAGGAGGAGGTCACCCCTTGGAATGCTCTACGCTTTTTGCTCACAGCCCGCATTTGCTTGCACAGCAGGTTCCGCAGTCTCCAGGACCCTACTGTAACTGGGGGTTGCTTGTCCAGTGGGTGGTGGCCAGGGGTGGGGTGGGGCAAACGCCTAATAAATGGGCAGGTGGATGTCCGCCTAGTGTGGGTTAATGTTGGCTAACGTCTTGTTTAACATCCTAAATCTCTAAATTGTGCCAGGGAGGATCACATTCTGGATTGATCCATGTGTATAAATAGTTGAAGCATCCTCAGTCAAGAAAAGGGGATTAGAGGTGGCTGAAAAGCCAGGAAAATTTCCTTTTTCAAATAGCACTGATGGGCTATGAATAGAACATCATTATTGCATTAGTTACATTACTAAATTCTTGTTTATGTAGAAATATAATTTATTTTTATTTTATTTTAACAATTTGTATCCCGCCCCTCCTTGAACCAGCTTGGGTAAGAGAAATAAGGCGTCTCGTTTTACACCCAATTCTTGTTTTTTTGTGAACTTTGATTAAATTTCTTTAATATCAAGAACTTACTTTAATGTTTAATATATTGCGTTGTGTAATTGATATGTATACTGGAAGATACCTGAAAGCGAGTAACCATTTGTCTAGCCTCAGGGCCTTTTTAGATGGGAGCGCTTAATGTCCTGTATTTTAAAACTGCACCACCCGGGGGTAGGGGGCTGGGTTGGGTTAGATGCTCCTCTGTGAACCAGAAGTCGCCTTTAGAAACAGCGGCGCCAGGCAACTCCCGGGTGTTTTGAGATGCGGACTAGGTAAGACCCCAATAGCTGAGGTCTTACAAATCCGCATTTCAGAACACCTGGGAGGAGTTGGTGCTGCTGTTTATAACAGTGCCTGAAGGCAGCTCTCATGCTTTTCCTTCTTTAGTACTGCTGGCCACACAGGGAAGTTGCAGGGTTTTTTAATTGTGTTTTTAAGGTGTTTATAAACGAGACAATAGCCCGCTTGAGTCCGTGCTTGGTCCATGCAGTCCCCACTCACATATTTAGCATGTAGATCCTGTGTGTAGTCACGTGAGTGGAGACTGCATCCTCCACAGAGACCTCGCTCACAGGNCCGCCTTTCCTATTCAACATTAATGGTCCTCCACCTGGAGTAAGGGAAGTGGGAATGAATGCCTGGGATAAGTTGCTGCTGGAGAGGTTGCTGTGGTGGGGTTGGAGTGGCACACAGTTCTCCCACGACCACTGTAGAGTAGTGAAGAACATACAGAAATCAAGCACTGCCATTGGTGACCTTGCCCCTCTTACTCCATGCCCACCATTTTGGCTGCCCCCCCAGCCCACCGTCCTGCCATGGTGCGTTTCTCACCCACTTTCCACGTGTACAATCCATCTCTGGTGCTGGAGTATCCTGCTGCTCTGCAGCACTCTGGCCACCTGTGAGTATGGTAAAGAAAAAACCCTGTATAATTAGATAATAAATATAAACCTTTATTATGCAGCTGTTAGCTGTGCAAATACAGCCCTTCACCCCAGTGCATAAACTTACTGTTCTCCTTTGTCTTCTCTATAAATGTAGCCTCTGGGTCCTCTGTATCCTCCATGAGCACCTCCAGTGGCTCCTTGAACAGAGGATGACTCGAGATTGAGGGGGTAGACTGTCAGTCACGGCGCTTGTGTCCTTGTTAATGGTTGCTGGGGATGGGTGCAGAGAGATCTCCGCCAGCCATCACAATTTTTGGGGGGGCAGGCGGAGCGGTTGCCACAGGAGTGGGCAGCGGGAGAGCCACGTCTGGCCCCTGGCAAAGATGTAACCATACAGGTGGGATGCCACGATGACTCCTTCTGCACAGAGGAAATGGTCCAGGAGCTCATAGAAGGGAGGTGTTTGCTTGCTGCAGGTGGAGCCAAATTTGTTGTCCTGGATCCCCTTGTACCCCCTGCGCAAGTCCTTAGCCCGCTGCCTGCACAGGTTCATGTCTCTCTTGTATCCTTGGAGTGCCATTTATGCTGAGCTATCCTGAATACTGCCTCGTTCTGATAGCACTTTACCAGGGAATATTGTACCTTCTCCCTTCATAGGGTATATGAGGGCCACGGTCTGTTCCTTGCTCTAAGGAATACATCTCTGGTGGGCATATTTGTAGGGAGAGACTGCCTGTGGTGGAACCCCTGACATAGGGGCTGCTGGTAGTTGCCTGTGAATGGGAAAAACACATAATTAGATAGCAATAAGTAGAAGTATTTATCATGCAGCTGTGTAAATGCAGCTTCCCACCCCCCTCTCCCGTGTGTATAAACTTACCATTGTTGACTGGCTGTTACCTTGAGCCATGGCCACAGCAATAGAAAACCTTAGAATGTAACTGCTCGGGACGAGCAAGCGTTGGTGGGCTGCAAACCAGGACAAGCTGGGACAGCGTATGTTTGAATTTAGTATGTGTTGGCCTAAGGCAGACGTATAGCGAGAGGAGCAGGAGGAGGTCACCCCTTGGAATGCTCTACGCTTTTTGCTCACAGCCCGCATTTGCTTGCACAGCAGGTTCCGCAGTCTCCAGGACCCTACTGTAACTGGGGGTTGCTTGTCCAGTGGGTGGTGGCCAGGGGTGGGGTGGGGCAAACGCCTAATAAATGGGCAGGTGGATGTCCGCCTAGTGTGGGTTAATGTTGGCTAACGTCTTGTTTAACATCCTAAATCTCTAAATTGTGCCAGGGAGGATCACATTCTGGATTGATCCATGTGTATAAATAGTTGAAGCATCCTCAGTCAAGAAAAGGGGATTAGAGGTGGCTGAAAAGCCAGGAAAATTTCCTTTTTCAAATAGCACTGATGGGCTATGAATAGAACATCATTATTGCATTAGTTACATTACTAAATTCTTGTTTATGTAGAAATATAATTTATTTTTATTTTATTTTAACAATTTGTATCCCGCCCCTCCTTGAACCAGCTTGGGTAAGAGAAATAAGGCGTCTCGTTTTACACCCAATTCTTGTTTTTTTGTGAACTTTGATTAAATTTCTTTAATATCAAGAACTTACTTTAATGTTTAATATATTGCGTTGTGTAATTGATATGTATACTGGAAGATACCTGAAAGCGAGTAACCATTTGTCTAGCCTCAGGGCCTTTTTAGATGGGAGCGCTTAATGTCCTGTATTTTAAAACTGCACCACCCGGGGGTAGGGGGCTGGGTTGGGTTAGATGCTCCTCTGTGAACCAGAAGTCGCCTTTAGAAACAGCGGCGCCAGGCAACTCCCGGGTGTTTTGAGATGCGGACTAGGTAAGACCCCAATAGCTGAGGTCTTACAAATCCGCATTTCAGAACACCCGGGAGGAGTTGGTGCTGCTGTTTATAACAGTGCCTGAAGGCAGCTCTGATGCTTTTCCTTCTTTAGTACTGCTGGCCACACAGGGAAGTTGCAGGGTTTTTTAATTGTGTTTTTAAGGTGTTTATAAACGAGACAATAGCCCGCTTGAGTCCGTGCTTGGTCCATGCAGTCCCCACTCACATATTTAGCATGTAGATCCTGTGTGTAGTCACGTGAGTGGAGACTGCATCCTCCACAGAGACCTCGCTCACAGGTTTAGCCCTTGAATCCTAATAAATGGGCAGGTTGCTGCACTCTGCTCTCCCACCACTCCCCTGTGACTTGCAGCCACGCGTGAACCATGGGAAGAAAAACCTCATCAGCTGATTCTTCCAGGCTATTATAAACAGTAGTTGGTCATGTGCTGCACACAGCCAATCCTAGGTAGGCAGCTGCCAAACACTTTAAACTTTTCAAAACATTTGGCAGTGTAATTTACATTTATTATGGTAGTGTATAGAAGTCATGGATCAGGGTCCCATTATGTACAGGGTGTAGTCGCACACTCTACAAACACAGAACAAAAAACAGTGCAGGTGGGATCGGGATCAGGGGCTTGATCCTGTCCCAGAATTCAAATCCCACTCTGTTGCTTCTGCCCCATTGAACTGGTAAGCCTGCTCCTGAACCGGGGAGAGCTGCTAGGATTCCCCCCATCCCCTCCAGCTTGCCCAAAGTCATCACTAGGTGAAAACACAGCTCAGCCAGAAAGGAGGGTGCTGAGCGTAGCAGCCTCCCCAATGGGTGGATTCCCAGAATTGAGCTTCCTAGCTGCTTGGGATCAGGGCAGGAGCAGGGAGATTAGAAGTTTTAAAATACTGAGGTAGAGTGCAAAGGGGAGAGGTTTACCATGGAGACAGTGCAAAGCAGGCAGAGTTGCCCTGGAGAACAGATTGCATAAGATGAAAGTCCAGTGCAGAGAGAGCAACTTGCAGATGGTGCAAAGGGGGGGAGAGGATGACTTTATAAACACCAGAGGAGGGAAGATTACAGTTTGCATGGAAGAGTGTGCAAATTGGAGAAGATTGCATAGGAGAACTTTGCACTGGAGAGGGTACAGGCTGCATGCTAGGCGGCACGGTGCGGGGGGGGAAGTTTGCAGAAAAATTGAGGAAAATCCGCTGCACAGCAGGAAGTTTTGGGAAGACTATGCAGTGTGAGAATCTGCTTTGCATGATCTTTTCCTTCCTTGCTAGTACTGAGCATGCTTAGTTGGTGAGCGCATGCTCATTAACAGCAACTGAAACCAGCTGCCCTTCTTTATTTTGCCCTCTTTTCCATGTGGTTTTGCTTCCCTGACTTAAAATACAAGCAGGCGTGCTCTTTTATGGCTGTCTCTTATACACATCTAGATGTGTATAATTGCATAAGATGAAAGTCCAGTGCAGAGAGAGCAACTTGCAGATGGTGCAAAGGGGGGAGAGGATGACTTTATAAACACCAGAGGAGGAAAGGTTACAGTCTGCATGGAAGAGTGTGCAAATTGGAGAAGATTGCATAGGAGAACTTTGCACTGGAGAGGGTACAGGCTGCATGCTAGGCGGCACGGTGCGGGGGGGGAAGTTTGCAGAAAAATTGAGGAAAATCCGCTGCACAGCAGGAAGTTTTGGGAAGACTATGCAGTGTGAGAATCTGCTTTGCATGATCTTTTCCTTCCTTGCTAGTACTGAGCATGCTTAGTTGGTGAGCGCATGCTCATTAACAGCAACTGAAACCAGCTGCCCTTCTTTATTTTGCCCTCTTTTCCATGTGGTTTTGCTTCCCTGACTTAAAATACAAGCAGGCGTGCTCTTTTATGGAAAGAGGGGCAGAGGTTGTGCAGTAGGGCTTGGTACAAGTAGGTCAAGCTTAAAATACGAGTGAGAAAGAGTGAGTGCATATTTTATTGAGGAAAATATGCACACTGGCTTTTCCAACCCCTAGGGTCTCCTTAACCCCTGTTTTTGAGGCAAACACTACGCCCTCTTCCCTTCCCTTCCCTTCCAACCTGCAGCCTCCAAAGCGGCTTAGCACTATGCCATACCACCATTCTTCCCTGCCCCCATTCTCCCAAACCTCCCGCCTTTCCAAGAATAAACACAGAAACCATTATTTGGTTAACAATATAAAATTTAACACATGGGTTTTGATGCTCAATTCCTGGAGAAGAGGGACAATCCTTGATCCTCAGCCCCAGCGGGACTCCCCAGCACCCCTACTCCTGTCGTGGCTGGTGCAAAAGGGGTTTGATCCTCAGCTTCTTGTCTTGGTCAGGGGATCCAGCTGCACCTGAGGAAAGCTGGGCGGAAAGAGTGAGCCCCTGTGGCGGAAGCCACGAGATCTCCCTTTCTGTTCCCCACCTCGTTCTCTGGGAGAAGGTGGCCCAAGATGCATCACCTGCACTGAGCCATCTACAGCAACTTTACCTCTCTCTGCCACCAGCCTGCTATGGTGCCCTTTCCCTTGCTTCCTCCTACTTTGTTCCAGGAATTATCCAGTTCCCTCATGCTCTCTTGTCCATCTGCAAACATGGTAAAGAAAACCCCCCACATAATTAGCAACTTTTGATATGGTTGATCATGAGGTGGTTTTGATGCATCTGGGGGACCTGGCTCTTATTTCCTGTGTTTTTATTTTTGTAAGCTGCCCTTAGCCTTTGGAAAATGGCAGGGTATACATTTTATTAAATAAATACAATAATTAGATACACAGCAATAATGTAGAACCCCCTCTCCCCATTCATTAACTTTCTGTTAACTGCAGAAGTCGCTCTGGAGAAGGCAACGGCTTGGAAAGAAGAAGCTTTGGGAACATGCTGCAAACCTGGATGCGCTGGGACAATGCATATTCAAATTTGGCATTTGCTGGGCTTGCAGGGCGCCATTGAGAGCAAGAGTGGAGAAAGGGGCAGGAAGTGGGCGCTGCTTGGAGAGCTCTAGGCTTTTGGCCCGTGATTCTATGGTACTGGCAGACCTGGATGTGAGGAGGTTGCATGCAACCTAATAGATGGGAGGCAGATGTGTGGTCGCACATTAGCATATACTGGCCTCCACGGTGGGCCTGTGATGTCCCTGGACAACATTGAGAGTGGAGATGTGTGGTGGGGTTTGGGACAACATCTGGCAAATACCTAATAGATGGGCTAGTGCGAACTATCAAATCGTTCATTTTCACCCTTAGAGATGTAGCCTTGCTTGAATCAAATTAGGAGCTAAATCCTTTCTTGTGGTAAAGTTCCATAACCCAGGTGTCCTTCAGTGTTCCATGCAGTTGTTGATCAGACAGTGGACAAGACGATAAGTCTCTTCAGCCGTCCCATGCAAGGAGTAGAGTCCTTAACATAACACTTGCAGGGAAACTGGCTGCTCTCCCCTGTCCTGTGTCTGTTGCTTTTTAAAGGGAAGGAGCTGTGAGCTTGTTGTTTATAATTTTCCCATGATGCCTTGGAATTTCTAAAATAGATGGAAGTGCACCCAGTACTTTATCCTGGAGTAGAATTTAAGAGATTTGCAGGACCTAATCATGTGAACAATCAGTTAGACCCTCAAACTTCAGAAAATCAGTTATTGCACAGCTTTTTTCCATTCCATATTTGATTTCTTCCCATCACATTTGCTTAAATAAGCCTTGAAGTTAAATCCTGCAGGGAAGCAATTTTGATATCATAGCTATTTTCATGGTAGCAGATTGTCATAATTACATGATTGACTTAATTGCAGTATCAAGCAGAAAGGCAAAAGTAAGGTCAGAGAGTCGAACACTTGTAATGACAATCAAAATCGCTAGCTAGGGAAGGTCTTATTTTTATGTAAATGCTTTTTTCCCTCCAGCAGATCTGTCCCATAAACACTTGTTTCACTAGTTATCCCTAAGAGATGTTTCAAATACAGAAATCTTGTTGAATTCTTTCTAGTGAAAATTCTTAATATTAGAATGTATTTGCAATAACTTGTGCAATAAAATAAATTTTCCAGACTTACAAATACTTACTCTGACAGTGTCTTTTAAATAAAAAAATTTAAAATCTGGAAAGCTATTTTAATTTTTTAAAATGAAAATCTAGAATTTAAATGAGGACCATACTCATCCGTTTTAATTCAGATCTCCTTTTTGGTTACTTTGTCACTGCTGTTTGAAATTGAGTTCTGGTGCATATTGATGTCATTTGAGGCAATTGTATTTAAGGTGGTGTTGCACATGCTTGCAAGGAACTTGAAAGGAAGGTCTTAGATACTTTTCTGCCACTGAGATCCAAATTTTGTCACTTTTCCCCTCTATCACCTGGACAAGTCACTTAATCTGTGTTATAGATTATTCCTCATCTGTGAAATAGATGTCATTAACTTTTTTGTATGTGGTTTCTTTGGGGCAGAAATACTTTAACTCTGCACAATAAGATCCTTATTTCAGTAGAGTACTGAAAGTAGTAAAAACATTAACTCTGTTGACAATCCATTTAGTGAAGTCATTGAGGAACTTTGAGAAAACATTGAGAGTTTTCTTTAGTCCAAATGACAGGCCACTCTGTATGGTATGCATGCACTCGGCTGGAGAGCTTGTCGTTGCTGTAGCTGAAACGCATCAATGGAAGAAGGCAAAATCTTACTTCGCTAGCAAGTGGGTATTTTTGGAACCCTTGTGATGAAGTGCTTGATGCAGTGAAGAAATTGCTTTCTTCACGTCATCCCTCACCCTGTCTTCTCTCTCCTCTCTTCTTTGCTCTTTCTTTTTCTGTGTAAACCACATTTTGGGAAGGTTCTGTTCTGTGGAGGGAGGGGGAGCGTGGCTAGCTCCTTGTAGTTTTGAGAATAAATCAAAAGCCCAAAGCTTGACCATGTTGGACTTTGTTTTTGTGAGCAAGGGTAGTTACCCTGGAGTAACTACCTCCTCTGCTTCTCTTCCCACAGCAGGGAGGAACGAAGTAGGCTAATGTTCTTGCAGCAAAAGCTGCAAGGAAGTTCAAGGCAGAACTACTCTCCATTATAAACAGAGGACTGCTGAAACTCCGATCTTGAGGAAACTGCTTGAACTACAGTTTTGAAAACTTATCCATGTCTTATATTTGTGGAGACATTTATATGTGCAAAGTTTGAAGAACCCCCAACCAGAAAATCAAAACTTATAACTGTTTAAAAGCTAATTGGTTTAAAAGCTAATTGGTTGTGGTCAAAATGCACAGCGTCCTGACTTGAATCATCAATACCTCCTCTCTCCCTCCCCCCCCCACGAGTTGAGCCCCCAGATTTCACAACCATGGAGCTTGAGATCTAGATCAAGTGTGATGATTGGTGCAGCCAAAAACCAGTTTTTAAAGATTAAAAAAATCAGTTCTGCCGGCTGGTGCATGTGCAGTCGAGCAGTCGCTGACCGCCATTTTTGTTGTTGGAAAAAAAAGTATAAGGAAAGGTATGTAACTTTGCTTTTTAAAATCAGTACCTTTATCAGGAGCCAGCTCTCACAAAGACTTTCAGCTGTAGTCAGTTTCATGTCGATTACCATGACCTCACTCTTCACTCCCTATGAAAAGTTGCATGACTTTATTCATGGACTCCCTAGGGAGGATTTTGAGTGATCCATATCTCCTCCCCCTGTACGAGTTAAGCCCCCAGAATTCACAGCCTTGGAGCATGAGATGTAGATCAAGTGCTGGTGTAGTGTGATAAAGATTAGTGCAGCCAAAAAGGAGTTATTAAACATTAAAAAATCAATCCTGGTGGGTGGCGCATGCACAGTCAAGCAGCCGCTGACCGCCATTTGTGGTGTTAGAAAAAACAGCATAAGGAAAGTTACATGACACTACTTTTTAAAATGACGTAACTTTATCAGGAGCCAGCTCTGTCAGAAAGACTTTAAGCTGTAGTCATTTCATATTAACCTGAGTGAAAAGTTGCAGACTTTTCACTCCATATGAAAAGTAAGCTTGGATTTTCTTTCCACTATTTTCAGGGCAAAGCTGTCGCTGCCATAAAGAAAGAAATGGAGCAGAGGTCTAGAGATCAGTCCATCCAGGAAGACTTGGCAACTCTTAGGTCATGGAGAGTGGCCCCCAGTTTGGGTGCCTCCAAACTTAGCTTTAGTAGGGAACCCTATTTGGATCTTCTAGGCAATTGGCAACTGCGGAGGCAGTATACTCTCCTCCATTTTCAACAGCTTCAGACCGCAGTTTTGGTAGGCAGGTTTTCAACATCCCTTACGGTGATGGCAGATGTTTGTGTTCTCTGCATGTAGTAGAAACAGCTGAGCACTTTCTTTTAAGTTGCCCCTACTACAAGCAGTTAAGGGAAACATGGACAACTCCTTTATTGGTTGAGGAAAATGTAGGAGCTATTGAACCCTTTGTTTATCTGAGTAACTTGGCATCGCCTGATGATCTGTTGGCTGTCGCAACTTTTTTATTTTTGGCTGCAAAGAGGCGGGGCTTCATCCATGCCTGCCTAAAATTATAAGGCATTCTGCAATTTCTCTTTCTTTTTAGCTCCCCAGATAGAATGGTTTAAATTCCTTGTATATTTAACTTGCATCATTTATGATTTCCTTGTCTGATGGTAAGACTTTTTATCCTTATGTAATTTGTTTGAGTTTTAGACGGCTTGTTTTATTCTTGTGTTATTTGTATTAGTTGGTATTGTTTTATGTCTGTTTTAATTGTCTGGCCATGGCGAAAGCTGGTGCCTTGAATAAATATCATATCGTATATAGAATCCATATGAAAAGTTACAGGCTTTTCATATGGAGTCAAAAGTACTTAGTGAAGCCAAATGGTAATTGACATTAAACTGACTAGTATGTCCTGCTGTCTTTCTGATGCAAGTGGTCATGAACATGAAACTGACTAGAGCTTAAAGTCTTTGTGACCGAGCTGGCTCCTGATAGTCGCATGATTTTGAAAATTAGAGTCACTTAACTTTCCTTATGCTGTTTTTTGGTGGTCAGCGGGTGCTCGACTGCACATGCACCAGTCCCCAGAACTGATTTTTTAATAACTCATTTTTGTCTGCACCAATCATTATCACATAACACCAGCACTTGATCTAGAGCTAACGCTCCAAGGCTGTGATGTCTGGGGGCTCAACGCTTCCTGGGGGAGGAGATATGGATTCTCCCCACAGAGTGAATGAATAAAAGTCATGCAACTTTTCATATGGATTTTTTTAATGTTCATTTTTGGCTGTACCAGTCTTCATACTACACCAGCACTTGATCTAGAAATCACGCTCCAAGGCTGCAAAGTCTGGGGGCTCAGCTCATCTGGGGGTAGGTGGGTGAAGAGATGGATCGCTCAAAATCCTCCTCACGGAGTGAATGAATAAAAGTAATACAACTTGTCATATGAGTGAAAAGTAGAGTGAGGCAAAGGGGTAATTGACATGAAACTGACTATAGGTTAAAGTCTGTGACAGAGCTGGCTCCTGATAAAGTTATGCATGCTCGTCTGTGCATGCACCAGCCAGCAGAACTGATTTTTTTTAATGTTGAATAACTCATTTTTGGTTGCACCAATCATTATCACACTACACCAGCACTTGATTTAGATCTCTTGCTCCAG
The DNA here is from genome assembly GCA_003113815.1 of Sphenodon punctatus. Lineage (NCBI taxonomy): Eukaryota > Metazoa > Chordata > Lepidosauria > Sphenodontia > Sphenodontidae > Sphenodon > Sphenodon punctatus. The sequence goes on along the minus strand of QEPC01011914.1, from coordinate 686,203 downwards.
GGCTGCAGATGCAAATATACAGCCTCAACAGTAGCCTCGGGGGGTGGCACAAGGGATTGTGGAAAGGATAGGAGGTCTCTGTCCCTGCCCTGTGTCCCCCTCACTCTGCCCCCATTTTCCCTCGACAGAGCTGCCATCAGTGGAGTAATTTTGGTTCAGTGTTTGGCCGTAGAGGGGGACAGCGTGCCGCCTCATTACCGTTGCAGCCGTATGGTACCCACGGCACAGCCCCCTGCTGTTTCTGCCCAGAAGCTGCCCCAACCTCGTTTCCATCTTGCCCCTCCCAACCCCCCGACAGCTTCCCTATCCTGGGGCTTGAAAGTGCAGTGCAGAACAGACTTGCCTGGCTGTGTTTCCTCCCCTTCCTTCTGAGTGGCATCAACAGCTGTTGTGGAAGAGGCAGCATGGAGAGCCACCCATTCCAAAAACGAATGGGGGGAGCAGTTCTGTAGGTTCATTTCCACCCCCACCTCCCATCCTTCCCTGCAGCATCACACCCACAGCTGTCCCCTTGTGCTGGGGAGGCAAACAGACCTGGCTCATTCTTCGCAAGCAGTACAGACTAATGAGGTGATTTGCATATATCTGCATATGATCTGCATGCAGCATCCCTGTGTGGGGCTGGGGTAGAAGGCTAGAACTGCCCTGTGACGTGATGAACCTGCTGCCAATCGGAGGGGAGAGGGGACTGCCCAGCCAGTTTGTGCCCCAAGCCTGGAGTTCCTGCCTTGATAGCTCTGCGTCTCCCTTCCTGTTTCCTGTCTGGATCCTGCCCCTTGGGATATGGATATGATATTTTAAATATGGCTATGACTGTTAAAAACAGAGGGCAAAGATGGATATGACTTTCATGCTTCTGGTTTTCTCTTAGTAGTACAGAATTACTATGTTACATAGTAATGTAACACATTACTATGTTATACTATGTGTACAACATATTATTTAACACCCAACACAATTCTTTTGAGCAGAATTGCACTGTGTACAACTGATTTGTATAAAGTTGTCTACATTGACACTGTCAACAGTTCATTGTATAATGTGTATACAGTTTTTATACATGTAAACGATAGTTTGAAAAAATTGTTCATTGTCTATGATAAAGAAATGTGATTAGTTAGTGATAAATAAGAGTAAGTATGCATGGTAAGAAATTAAGTAATGTTGGTAAATTATGGAATATAGATAGAAAAATCTAAATTTTCATGCTTTTTAATTTTTTGTAATGTATATTAAACGTACTTTGAATTGTAATTGTAATTTTAATGTTTTCTGGAGTTTGTTAGGGAAAAATGTATTTTGTGAAATGGTTTGAAAAGGAAAGTTTTTTTCTGTTTTGGAAACGGTTCTGCCTTTAACGGTTTTTTAAACTGTGAAGTTGGTTTTTTTTAGAAATAAGCTCTTTTCTTCCCCTGATCTCCTTGCTGGAGAACTTGAAGGGCACTGCCAGTGGGGAACTTGAATAACAAAGAGACAGTGGTGCACATTCAAGTGGGGAACTTGAATAACAAAGAGTGAGGCAAAAGGAGAAAGTACAGAGGCTTTCTGGGACTGTGCGCGCATATTGATAATTACCTCCCACCAGTGCGGACAATGAAACCCCCTTTCCTCACTACTTCAACTCTTATAGTTATCCCCCTTAACTTTAACCCCACTGGTCATTGGAAGGTTACAGTGAGTTAGTAGGTACTTAACTCTCCAAAACTTCTCATGAGATCAGGACTGAGGAGCCTTTTCCTACCTGCCATTCAGGGCTTTTTGTCCAACCAGGTTAAAGTTACCTCTGGGGTGAGGCAGGGGTGCATTTTGGCCCCCCTCTTTTTGTTTACTCTTTATATAAATGACCTAATTCCGGCTGTTCTATCAAATGCCAATCATCAACCTATACTTGGAACTAAACAGTTGGCCTGCTTGCTTTATGCTGACAATACGGCCTTAATGTCCCCAACTTTGGTGGGAACGAAAAGAACTCTTAAAGGTTTTACACATTATTGCCACAGTGAAAAACTAAGTCAACTATGGCAAGAGTAAAGTCATGGTTTTCTCCAAACGACGGCTTCAACGTAGGTGGGAAATTAACAGTAATGTAATTGAGCAGGTCAGCTCATTTAAATATCTTGATATTGTTTTTCAGTCATTGGGTGGTTGTAATGTCCACTATAGATCTTCAGTTGAGCAGGCCAATAAAAGTGCAACAGCTATTCTGTGTTTCTCCAGAGCAAGGGGTGGTAATCTGATACTGGCGGCCATTCGTGTTTTTATGGCCAAATCACTTGCCCTGCTTTTATCTGGAGTCCTCCTTTGGGCCTTAGGGGAAAGGCAAAGAGATTGAGGTAGTTCCTTCAAAATTTCTGAGAACTCTTCTGCACCTGCAGGGACTCGCAATGTTGCCCTGAGGCTAGAATCTGGCAGATCATCAATTCTCTCTCTGGGGTGGAAAGCTGCCATTAAATTCTGGCTATGCCTGATTTTTTTATTTTTTTTGTCACCCCCTCCCAGCCTGATTTTTAAATTTTTTTATAAGTGATAGACCCAACTGTTGGATGGCCAAGGTTCACAGCAGGATAAAACTATATGGACTTTTCTCTTCTGTATTTGCTGGCTCGGGGTTATTTTAAGGCAGACTTGAATTAAAATTAAGATTAGCTGATTTGTAGTGTCAGGAAGATCTCGCCAACTTAAATGCGTTTAATTTCTTTCCCTGTATCCTTCCATTTTACCAACAAAGAAGTTAGCTGCTTCATGCTTTGTAGATCTTACTGTTTTTAATCAAAGGGTTTTGTTTTTCTGTGCTCGTATGAACGCTCTCCCTTCTGGTGCTTAAGGGGTGTTATAGAGCAATCCCTTTTTTGGAATGACTTTGCCCCTGTGGGTCAGGTGAAGTTGTATCGATCCAACATGTTTTGTTATACAGCAGACTATACAGGCAACTCAGAGAGGAATTTATTTGCCCTATGTTGAAGTCCTTACCTGGAAGATCTGTGTGGAAATATCTTCATTTTTTGTTGATGGATTGTGATAAATAGGTCACATTTTTGGCCCAAGCAGTGAAAACCAGATCTGTCTGGCCGAGTGACTATGCCACTGATACATAGGGAGAATTACTTGGGACATTGCTTTGAGCCACGGTTTTTGTATGACTTCTTGTGCCAATTTTTACAGATTATTCCTCTTGCAATTGTCAATACCCTCTGTAGATTTGTACTGGTATTATATTACCATGTTGTTAGTTTGATACGGTTGGTTTTTTTGATCTGTACTTTTTTTATGTTTGCTTTTTAATTTATGTGTATATGTTTGCCAAGGCCAATGACCATGCAATAAACCTTACTTACTTACTTCCTACCTGACACAGGCTGCACCTGGCCCCCAGGTCTCAGGTTCCCCACCCCTGCTGTAGATTTTTAGTTCCATGAGTTCACCTCCCTTAGGGGTTTAGTAATGGCTATTGTCCTCACTCGAGCCTAGATTTATTTTTCAGATGGAGGAAATATTTTATAGGCTTGTATGTTGCAATTAACTCAGCAGTTTCTCAGCTACCTGTGATCATTATTATTCTGTGGACTTGGTTTGTGAAAAAAAATAGAGCAGTGTCTATCTTGTAAAACTGACTCATGGGAATTGTATACTGTAGCATCCATACTTTGGGTCTTGCACTTCCTAAGGCTACACCCTTTTCTTGATATAGTGCTAACCATGAATACCTCAAAATAGTGAGTTTGAGTTTGGAGAGGGACAACTTTGCAATGTACTCCTTGATTTTTACCAAAGTAAATTTGTAGCTTTTTACACTTAAATCATCTGAAGTGGAGTCATTTAAATGTTTAGTGAGAGAGATGTATGTGATAGATTTCAGTTCCAAGAGTTTACTTTAATTATTTTGTTTTAAAATACATAGTTGAACTAACGTTAACAACCCTTACTTCTACCCTTCTTTATCACCTTTTAATTTCAAAGCATCTGCATTTCTTTTCTTCATTTCGATCAAGTCAAGCAAATAGTAGTATCAGTGGATTTAAAGCCTTTCAAAGCAGGAAGTGCAAGTAAAATAGAGAGCCTTTTCAGGGAGAATTGTACAGTGTCTCATTTTTTATCAACAAAAAGACAATTGAGGGATAGGATTGATCTGTGTAAGGTTGGTCATAATTTCTGGTTTACTGGTTGTATAAGTATATTGCAGAAATTTGAATGCCCTTAAATAAAATTAAGTTTGCCTATTTTATTCCATATAAAGATAGTTATTATCACATGGTAGTATTTTTGAAAGAGATTCAAGGTATTATCACCCACATTTTTTACGTAGTTTGCAGACAGTGGTACTTAATTTAAAAAAAAAATGTTTTTGTTTAGTCTGTCTTATTTACTTTACAGACATTTCAACCTTAGAATGAAGAGAGATACATCCCTCTTTAGCGATGACTTTAAAGTAGAAATATCAAATAAAGTGCTTGATTTTGATACCTCCCATATTTACACTGGACACATTTATGGTAAGTGCAATCACTATAAAATTGTATTAAAAACTCAGTGATGTGTGAAACCAGCTAATGCAGTTTGATATTAAACATTCATGATGTTTTTTTTACCAACTTATTTGTAAAATCCCATTTGAATTGACTGCAAAATATTGGTGTAATATTTAATTACATAGATTTTGAGTGTTTGCTTGGTCAGAAATTGGCTTATTCTCCCTCCTTGTCTGCTTCCTGTAAACAACTTCAGTCTGTATTTCATTTAAGACTGGCTGCACCAGAAATTTAGCCATTTGATCTGGTCAACATTTAATACAACCAAGCAGTCTGATTATATTACCATACAACATTGCACTTTAGATATTCCAATACTAGCAAAATGGAACAAGAGAGAGACAGGGCTCATTCATGGTCTTTGTCAAGGGGGAAATGGCACAAAGCTACATTGTGTTGTGTGAAACATGATATTTAGCAGTTCCTCTTTCTTTCTTTCAATTTCATACCCCGCCCCTTCTATCAGGCAGCCTGGGGCGGCTTACAATATAAAAACCCAAATACAATCCAATATAAAACATTTCTAAATACTGCCAAAAGGAGGGTGACATTTAACACCACCACCACCCCTCCACCCTCTCCCCCACCAAACGCTGGGCGGAATAGCCAGGTCTTACAACTTTTCCAAAAAGAGGGGACGTCTGGGGCCAACCGCACCCCCACTGGAAGGAAGTTCCAAAGCCATGGTGCGGCCACCGAGAATGTCCCCTCCTGCGTAAATAAATAAATAAATTTAGACTTTCACAGAGACACTGGGGGATCCACTCTTTGAAATTCAGGTATGTGAATATCTTGCTAAAGGACAAGGTAAATGCAGGTTAATGAAAATGTAGTGAGGACATCCTTCTTTGAGGAGGAAGGGTGTTGTGCGAATGAATTGTATTAATATCCATGTCTCACAAGTAGAGACAACTGAAAAATAATATGCACACTATGCAGGTGCTTAATACTTGAATCAAGTTTGCGGGTAGAATTTAGGCACTTGGTCACCTAAATATTACAAGAAATAGACAGGAACTGCAGGATATGAAATGGAGCTGTCTTAAAATAAGACGTATTCAGATCATTTGAGAATTCAAATATCTTCAACAATAACTGAATGTTCTTATTGATGGGTATTGAAGGGAGTAATCGCCACTGTTAAACTATCTGTTTCCCTCCCAAATAATGTTTTCTAGATTATACGTTAGTGGGGAAAAGGCCTTCTCATTCAAATATGAAACATGGGTAAAGTCCAACCCATGACTTATGTAGAAAAACTGCGTGCCAGTAATGGTTCATAAGTAGATAAGTGTCTGCTACAGACTGATGCACATATGGTGACTCATCCCTCTTCTCTTCTGCAAAAGCAGGGGGTGGTAGCTGTAGAGGCTATGAAGTTCTATGGTAAATTTCTGTAAAGTGAGTAAATGTAACAAAATGTAAAGATTTTAGCCACAGATTTTACAACTAATTATAGTTGCAAAAATGTGTATCTTACTCTTAGGATACTCCCAAATACAGGGATCTCATTGATTTAAAAAAAAACACCAAACCCCTCATTTTCTCTCACTGACAAACATGCAAAGATACTGCTGTTGCTCCACATCCATTCAATGAGCATAACTTGTTTTAAATCATTAAAAAAATTACTTTTGAGGTTTTTACCAAGAAAAGGTTTGCTGCTGCTTGTGATAAGAGTTGTCCTGCTTTTCCAGGCATGGTGGGCTAAAGATAACACTGTGCCCAAATATGTATTCATACTTACTTTTGACCATATACATTAATCTGCCAGCATGCCTCTCTGGACAATGAACTACTCGGCCTGACACCCAGGCGGCTGTTAGCCAAGAAGGGTCTTGGAGTCTCATTGAGAGATTCCACAAGTGCCTAGCTAGTGCCAACACATGTCCCATTTCCACACGAGTACACAGGGTCTCCCTGAGGAGTGGGTCCCAGTGGCCAGGCGTGGGCTCAAAAATGCTCAATTTGGGGAAATTAAGCTCACTTTTGAGTAGGGCACACGAGCATTCGGGATCTTTTGAGTGTAAACTGGCAGCATCACCCAAGGAATTAATAAGAGGGGGGAGAGACCTTAGGGTGTAACATAAAGTTTTCAATTTAATGGGGGGATTAAAAAGGGGGTACATAAAAACAAAAAGCATCAGTTGGTAATAATCAAACAGTGAGACACTCAAATCAATTAGATAAATGCACAAGGATGCAGCATGGGTTGGTTTCTAAATGAAGTTCCTAAGTTAGGAGAGAGAGAGGTCTGTCTGTACCAAGGCACAAACAGTGGGTGAGTCAAGGGAAGGGGAAGAGAAGAAAGACACAGCGCTTCATCTTACCTAAAATGTACTGTTCTGAGGGAGGACAAAGGAATGGATCCTTTATAGCCCCTTTTCCAAATCAGACAGTACAGTAGCACCAGGGCAACCTTCCTGGCGATGAGGGGGGGGTTGGAGTAGTGATCCGAGGAGGTAAGAAGTCTGTGGGCTTAGCCCACCGAGTCACTCAAGCCCAACACACATTTGGGGGTGCATTGGCTAGAGTTGCAAGAGAGCCTAACCGTGTCTCCATGAAGTAGACAGGTTGGAGTTACCTTATGCCTACTCGGAGGACAGGCGACAGAATGGCAGCAAAATGGACAGAAGACAACCCGCAGCCAGGTGTCCTCCTGAATTCTAACTGGGCAAGCAAGACAGCATGGCAGTGATATTAGCAGCAGTGATACTAGCTTCTGTAGCCGCTGTGAGAACAGCAGCAGTGAGAACAGCCAGTCTGGGAGGATCAGACTGACTGAACGAACTGGGGCTCTGAAGGGACTATTTATACCAAAATTTTGCCCCCTGGGCATGGTGGATGTGTGAAGACCAAGAACAAAGTTTGATTAAATTTAGGAAGTTTTCTGGAAAGGAGCGCCTGTATTTCACAAAAGGACATTGCAGTTGCTTTTGCTTTACAAAAACAGGTAATCAAAGAAAAATGCACTACCAAGAGGTGCCTCCTGTATGCCTCATCCAAGCCAGACCTGCCAAGATAGAGTTCCCAAGGAGCATTCCTGCCCACTCCCATCCCTGATTGATTTAGGCTCAGGCTGTGTGCAGTCATCCTTTGTCTTGGATGCAGATCACAGCCTGATTAGACAACCCTTCTCCAGATGCAATGGGACACGTCCTTCCTGACACTGCCCCACTCAACAATACAGGGTGGGTTGCTAAAGCCAGGTTGTTGCTAATCATTATTCTGATGAAGTGGGCCTGCATTCTATAGTGATTCCCCCCTCAATCAGCCCAGGACTTTTGTGGCCAAAGTCTGCCAGGTTCGCACGGAGGTCAAAGCACAAAAGAAATCATAAGAAATAAGGCAAAAATCATATACCAAAAACTCAGGGAGCACCGGTTGTAACACTAGCTAGTACCCTGTTCAGCAATGTTGGAGTGGGGCTACTTGGGACAAGCCCGCATAAATTATTCAGTAATTATATTTACATTGCATCTTGTGTGTTAAAATACTTATTCCAAGCAATAATGTATAACTCATTTTGGGAGGTCATCTACACTTAGCCTTGGTCTTTCATTCCCAATCCTTTTCCGTTTCCAGGTTGGCAGCAGCATTGAAGCTAGAAAATAGGGGTGGGTCCAAGGGGCAACTTTTATATGGGTTCAGGAGAGCAGGACAGTCTTCTGTGCCATGTAAGCAGTAAAGACGTTGTACACTCTTGACGTTGTACAGTCTCCATTATTTTATTCAGTTACTTGTCATTCCATCTGTTTGACATAACATTCCTCCTATCATTGCACCCAGTTCCTTGATGGTGCAACCTATCCCTGTTCATCCCTCTCATTCCATCCACTCTCCCATGTGCCTTCCTCATTATTGCACCCCCTCCTGCCCCCCACTTCCAAAAATGCAGCTCCATTGTATGCTTTCAGACACTTAATGGGATCTGCAAATTAGAATAGGATTGATTTCCAAATTGCTATTGCTGTTCCTTCCATTACTTCCAAAGGGCAATCTGTGATAATTTCAATATGTACCCAACTTCAAATTCATATTAAACATATAGCATTGTCCCCAGCTTCAGTGTTGTCCCTGAACTACAGAAGAGGATTGAGGCTGAAAGATGAAGTGCATGGAAGCGAGCAAAATATGCGAGACTGTACATCTTTACTGCTTACATGGCATGGAAGTTAAGGCTATCCTGTTCTCATGAACCCATATACAAGCTGCTCCTTGACCCACTCCTGTTTTCTAGCTTCAGTGGTGTTGTAAACCTGGAAAGGGAAAAGGGTTGGGAATGAAAGACCAAGGTGAAGTGTAGATGTATGGACCCTAAGTTGTAAGGGAGAGTATTGTACGTTGTATTTGCTGCTTTTGTGGTGCATGAGTTAAGGCCATGGCCTGGACTTGCAATTTTCATGCTTTTTGGAGCAGGACTGAATTTGCAAGGGCCTTAACTTGAAAGGTGTGTTAATTATGGAATTTCCTCCTCTTTTGAGAGGATTTGCAATACAGAAAAGTTTAGCAGTACAGAAAATTCCTCCTGTTGGTGTGATAGAACGTTGAGCAGTGTAACAGTAAAATTTCTCATTTTCCAGAGGTTCACCATGAACGGAAATGCAGCTGCTCCTCGGGTATGGGAAGCAATAACAAATCTTCCACCTCTTGAAGTTCAGAGTGTTCGTGTGGGTTGCAAAGCTATGCACAGGGGGAGTGGGTTGTAAAGCTGTGCACAAGCCTGATGGCAACCATTGATTAGATTTTAGAAAGTATGAAGAATCAAATCGGACTCCTCCTTACATGGAGAATAAACTGACAGAAAAAAAAATATACAAGCCTGCACGATCTTGGTAACTACTACACAATATCTGCTGTTCTCTGCTAAAGAATTATATAGACACAGAAAACTGAATTTCCCAGTTTTTTGATGAATACAGTGCAATGGAGAAAATTTGTCCTGCTGGTGCAGTAGAGTGAATAGCAGCATAACAATTATGCCAAATTAAACATGAGGCTTTACGCTGTGTGTGTGTCCTTTACAATCACAAGATTAGCTTCAAAATCATGAGATTAAGGGGGGAAAGTGTTATGGTTAAGTGAAGTGTTTAGGAGACTTGAGGGTTTTGTGTTCATTGTTTAAACTAGGGAAGGGCATTCTGCCCCTAAACATCTCATGATTTGTAAGCTCATCTCATGATTTTTAAAAGGCTTGAGACATGATTTTGGGAAACATCTGGGCCCTAGGTCAGGTGAGGTACACAGATAATTCTCCAACTCAGAATCCCCACTCTCCTTGCCAACTTACAATAGGAGGAAATTACTAGTTTTATTTTTTTGAAAGAGTTATGACTCCTTACAATCACAAGATCAGCTTCAAAATCATGAGATTAAGGGAAAATATTCATTAAAGTTGTGGAAGATGTTGAGGAGACTTGAGGATCTTGTCTTCATTGTTTAAGTTAGGAAAGGCCATTTGCCCTCTAAAATACATTGATTTTGAAACTCATTGTGATTTTTTGGAAGTTTTGTCACTTATTATTATTTATTATTAGCATTTGTATAGTGCTGGCTGTGTACCTGGCGCTTTACAGAACAATAAGATAGACGTGGTCCCTGCGAACGGCTTACAGTGTAATAGACACGGAGGGGGGAGACAAG
>QEPC01011914.1:637977-665533 GCA_003113815.1 Sphenodon punctatus | reverse complement strand
TATGGCTCAGCCTGGAATCTCAGGTTGTGGCCGTGGCAGGGAGTGCGATTCGGCAGTTGCATCTTGTCCGGTGGCTTTGGCCGTATCTCAGACTCTGACCTCGCCACTGTCATCCATGCCTTCATCACCTCGAGGCTGGATTACTGCAACGCGCTCTACATGGGGCTGCCCAAGAAGCTGGTCCAGAGGCTGCAGCTGGTGCAGAATGCTGCGGCCTGTCTCCTTACTGGGGCGGGCTGCAGGGAGCACATGACACCTGTGCTCCAGGCTCTGCACTGACTGCCTATAAAGCACCAGGCTAGGTTCAAGGTGCTGGTTTTGACCTTTAAAGCCCTTCACAGCCTGGGCCCTGCCTATCTGTGGGATCGCCTCACTTCCCATGTGTCTGTGCGACCCCATAGATTGTCCGTGGGGGCCTTTTTGGAGGTTCTGCGGGCGAGACGGGTGGCCACTGATGTGAGAACTTTTTTAGTGGCTGCCCCTGTGCTGTGGAATTCGCTCCCGGAGGAGGCTTGGTTGGCCCCCACCCTCCTGTCGTTTCAACGTTTGTGTAAGACCTGGCTGTTCCACCAGGCTTTTGGGGGGGATAGGGTTTGGGAAGGGAGGGTGAGTTTTATGATTTGTTTTAAAATTTGTTGATTTTGTTTTTAAATGTTTTATTATTCATTTTTTTGTGGTCTTCACTGCCCCAAGCTGCCTTTGGGCAGGAGGGGTGGGATACAAGCTTTAAATAAATAATAAAAATAGGAATAAAACAAAAGACAGCAGGGCTCAGCAATACCCGACTATGGCCACAATGTTAACACTAGCAACTACACACGAATAGCTCTGAGTTTTGTGTTTACTAAGCAATTAGTGATTCTATCTAATTACCTTTGTATTCCTCTGAGATGGCTCCATGAAGTCTATCTGCCTTAGATAGCAACCTTACTGTAAACAGTAGCGCAGTACTTGATCTCTCGCGGGATTTCGTCCAGGGTATGGCACTGAGACTGTGCTTGTGGCTTTGGTGGATGACCTGCACTGGGAATTGGACTGGGGTTACTCGACCCTGTTGATTTTATTAGATCTTTCAGCTGCATTTGATACCTTTGATCACGAGATGTTGGTGATGTGCCTGTGGGGTGGGCAGGACTGTTCTTGAATGGTTCCATTCTTTCCTGACCAGAAGAACCCAGCAAGTGGTGCTTGGGGATTATTTTTCATCATACCGAGACCTCTCGTGTTAAGTCCCACAGGGTTTTGTTTTGTCTCCTCTCCTGTTCAACATGTACATGCAGCCGCTCGGCGAGGTGATTAGGGGGTTTGGTCTATGGTGTCATCAATATGCTGATGACACCCAGCTGTACCTCTATTTTTCAACTGACCCAGGCCCAGCAGACTTGGTGCTTACTCGGTGTTTGATAGCTGTGGGGGACTGGATGAGGGTTAACTGACTGAGATTGAATCCTGACAAGACAGAGGTGATGTTGGTGGGTAAAGTGACGGAGATGGGGGGGTCTGCCCTCCATTGGTGTCCCAAGTACGGAGTCTAGGGTTGCTCCTTGATGCGCAGCTCCACCTGGATGTCCAGGTGGAGGTTGTGGCGAGGAGTGCTTTCCGCCAGCTACATCTGTTGCGATGGCTTCGGCCGTATGTTTCAGACTCTGACCTGGCCACCATCATTCATGCTTTCATCACCTCTAGATTGGACTACTGTAACACGCTTTTCTACGTGGGGCTACCCATGGTGACGGCTTGGAAACTGCAGCTTGTGCAGAATGTGGCGGACCGTCTCCTGGTGGGACTGGGCCGCTGGGTGCATATTACACCAGTGCTCCATTCTCTGCACTGGTTGCTGGTAGTTTTCTGGGCTCAATTCAGAGTGTTGATTTGGCCTACAAAACCCTAAATGGCCTGGGCCCTATCTATCTGCCGGACCTCCTCACTTCCATGTCCTGGATTAGCCCCTGCGGTCATCCGGGAGTGCCCTGCTCAAGGTCCCCTGGGTTTTCCAGGGGGGGCATTCAGGGGAGGGCATTCTTGGTGGCCATACCACGGCTGTGTGACTCCCTTCCGGTGGGGGTTCGAAGGAAGAATCTCCCCTCCTTTTGAATAAGTTGTAAGATCTGGCTGTTCCGCCAGGTGTTTCGCGGGGGAATTGGGTGATGGGGTGGGGGTTGGGGCTGAGGTTGGGTATTTGTTCCTTCTTTTATGAATTGTTTGAATTGATGTTTTATTGTATGCTTTATATTGTAGTATTTATATTGTTTGTAATTTATGTTTGCTGCTTCGAGCTGCCTGTGGGCAGGGGAAGCGGGATATAAGATTTTATAATAAAAAATCAATCAATAAATATAAAAAGGTCAATTTAATGTTAATGTTGACTCTTACTGACAAAAGGGTCACTTAGCACACTTGGTATTGCTCTGGGATGTCTCCATGAAGTCTCCCGAACCACCTTCCTACAAACAGGTTTTAATGTTAACCCTTACTGACCAAAAGGGTCACTTAGCAAGTAAATGGAGGGGTCCAAATGACAAGGTAATTATTTTTCACAATGAACTCTGCAAACAGCTATGATGAAAAAAAACAGTATTGAAGGTCACACCAGTAAGGTTATAACTGCAAAAAAAATATAGAACTCAGTTTATGTTTGTAAAGTGGTTCTTTAGCTTGGAGTATAATAGAGACCCCCAAAAGTGTTTGCAGTGATATTTTTGTACACTTGAAAATGTCATTAATAAAAACATGCTATATTTCTTTGTTTCCATTCATTGTGAGACAATAAGGAAAGAACAAGTTCTGGTTTAAGCATTTCAAGAAATAATATTTTAAAAGCCTTGGGGGTGTGTGTCTATATTACCTTCAGCACCCTAGGTGCATAATTTTTTGTTTCCCATGGATGAAAACAGACATGACGCTAACCACCCTTTAACCACCCTTGGTGGTCATTTATGCATGTTGCAGGGCTGTATTGGTGTCCTATGCAGCCCTGAAACATGCATAAATGACCACCAAGAGTTGTTAAAGGGTGGTTAGCGTCATGTTTGTTTTCACCCCATGTACTTCAACGGGGGTCAAATTAACCCCCAGCAGCGTCAGAATAAAAACCTTAAATAGAAGTTTGCTTAAAAAGAGTTGTTAACTCTTTTGTACCCCTCTCGACTCAGACTCCATCTACTGGGTTAACCTTTGCCTTTTCCCATGAATTTTTTTTTCCACATAACACCTGGGGTACATTTGTACCCCAAGCAGGTTTTTGCCTGTGCAATAAAAATGTGCCCAAAAATGTAACTATCTGTCGTCCTGTCTCTCCCCCCGCCCGCCCGCACGCACGCACGAGAGAATCTCTTTTATGGGAATAATTTGAACCAGAAATGCATAACCAATAACCCACAAGTCATTTTCTTTTGTAAAAAAGTACTTTTTATTCAAACTGTAGAATATTGATTCTACAGGGGCAGAAAGTGTTAAAATAAATAATTATGTATTTCCTAACTTATCAAAACCTTAGAAAGAGAGAAAATATTTATTAATCTTATAAACTTAGGACTTATAAACCTAGAACTTTGAGAATGTAAAAAAGATAAACAGTGAATTGAAAAACTAAAGTAGTAAGCAAGCAGAGATTTGGCCCTAAATACGTTACTCACACCTCTGTAGTGGGCACCTTCAAAGGTGTTCAATTTCATTTTTCTGCCGGTCTGAAGTGAGGACCTTCTGGAACCTTCTATGGTGTTCAGTTTTTCTCGCAGTCTGCAGTGCCAGACGTAGGGGAGTGTCCTGGCAGTTCAGATCAGTCTGAAGTGACAGTGAAAGGGTTAATTTTTATTTCATCTGCCAGTCTAAAGTGACCTTGACTTCAGGTCCACTTTCAGTCTGAACTGGCCTTGAAAAGTGTTCAGTTTGGTTGATTTTGAGCTGAGGTACAAAAATACTCTACTTAAATGCATTGGTTGTGGTAGTTTTGTACCCTAGTCATTCAGTGGGATGTGGTGCTAGTGCTAGCATTTGGCATGTGCATATACATCTGAGGGTCATGGCCATAGGGTATTAACAAATGAGACAATAGCCCTCAGGAAGCCGGGTTCGGTCCGTGCAGTTCCCACTCACATGTTTAGCCTGTCCAGCCTAATAAACATGAAGCCCCCTGTGTGTACTTTGTGCACTTGTGGGCAGCCCTCACTTGTGGCGCCATTGATAGTGAGAGCAGAGAGAGGGACAGGAACCTAATTGATGGAACACAGAGACGTGGATGCACATTAACCCGCATTTGCTTGCACAGCAGACTCCACGTTGACCCTGCTGAGAGTGGGGGGCTGAGGGTCAGATGGGGGCAAACACCTAATAAGTGGGCAGGTGGATGACTGCCAGGTGTGGGCCAATGTGAGCCAACATATAATTTAACACCCATAGTTTTTTTCCATCTTCTTGATTACATACGTCTTTGCTCTAGCATCCCTTGTTTTTAAAACTTTAAATCTCTAGGAAATGTCTCGATTATCTAAATACCATGATTTGAGAAAAGGGTCAAGTGAGGAAAAATGTAATTAAAGCGTGTGTTCACTATATTATGAATCTAATCAAAAGTGTTAAATTTAAAATCAGTCAGCCAAAGTATTACATCTGTCATACTTTTACTGTGGACAGTTTAAAGGCCATGAATGAATTAAAAGGCCATATTCCAATGAAATATTTGTAAGGTTACCAATCTTACATTTTAAGCATATCGATAAGTAGGTAATGTCCCAAACGTTTAGTAATGTAGTGTCTAAGCTCCAGTACTTAGTAACTGATCTTTTTTTTTAAAAAATTAAAAATTAAAAAAAATAATATTCCTTTTCAGTTTAAATTCGGTTATAGCTAGGGTAGGGAACTTTTGGCCCACAACATCCTTCCATCAGGCCTGCAGAGGTTCCCCCCCAACTTGCGTTCACTGTGGCCTGCCGTCCATTTCCCAACAGCCCATAGGCAGAAGGCAAAGAAAGGGGAAGCCTCTGGGCCAGGACTGTGCTTCCTTAAGATTGGCCCACTCAGTCACACCCCTTCCACCTCTCCACAGGACAATCCTATCCACAGAGCTTTGGGCCAATATGGACCCGGCCTACCCACGCACAGATTATAAAAACCAAATTGCTCCTAAGTGCCGTGTCATGGCAGGAGGGGCATTCTATACAAATAAAAATAATTATTTTATTATTAATTCTTGAACAGTGAACTTAAGCACATGCTAGGTATTTTTATGAATCAAGGACTTAGGCTATTATAAAAGCAATCTGTAAAGTATTAAGCATGTAAGAAGTGCCATACTGGGTCAGACCAATGATTTATTGAGCCCAGCACATGTCTCCCAACAGTGGCCAGTTTCAGTTGCTTGGAAGAAGTACCTGACAGGTCATAATGGGGTGATCCATTCTTTGTTGTTCACTCCCAGCTCCTGACAGTAAGACGTTTCATTCCCCCAAATCTTACCTGGCTAATAGCTGTTAATGGACCTATCCTCCAGAAATTTGTCCAACCCTTTCTTAAACCCAGCTATCCTACTGGCCACGACCATGTCTTCTGTCAATAAATTCCACACGTTAATTGTGTGGTGAGTGAAATTGTGTACTTTTTTGTTTTTAATCTGCTACCCGTACGTTTCATGAGTGTCCCTTAGTTTTAGTACTATTTGAGAGGGTAAATAACTGTTGCTTATTAGCATGGTGTGCACCACTCATGATTTTATAAACTTCTATCTCCTTTGTCGTTTCTTCTCCAAACTGAAGAGCCCCAACCTATTCAGCCTCTGTTCATAAGGGAGCTGTTCCATGCCCCTTATAATTCTTGTTGCCCTTTTCTGTACTTTTTCTATTTTGATTATATGTTTTTTTTCAGATGGGGCAACCAAAACTGCACACAATATTCAAGGTGCAGTCACATCATAGATTTATATAGTGGCCGTATGATATTTTCAGTTTTATTCTCTATCCCTTTATGAATAATTCCTAACATTGTTTTCTTTTTTGGTGGCCGCTGTCTTCAAAAATTACTTTGCAATTTCCCCCCCCTGGTTTAATGAAAATGGTGTCTCTCCCTATTAAAAGCTCAAACACTGGTATCATACTTTGAATGAGCTAGTCTTTAAATATACTGTGTGATCTTTTTCCTAGTCCTAGAATCCCCATAAATTTTCGTTTGTGATAGCCTTTTTGGCTATTTCTTTCTTGCTTATTGTGTCTAGCTACTGTATTAGAAACTGATGCACAAAATCTGCATAGTTTTTTTTAAAAGGATTTAACCGGTTTTTCATCACCGACTTAGTTGGGTATTCAGTTTTAGAAACTGCATTGTGACTTGTGCTTTTACTGATTAGAAACTAACAACAAAGTTCCCCCTTTGTAGTCAGCATGCTATGGGGGTAGCCAAACTAGCAGGGACAGACAGGCCTGATCCCTGCCTGCCCCATGGCGGGCAGTCAGCCCCACCACACTGGGGCCAGTGCAAGGAGCCGGGCAGCTCAGCCCATCTTAGAGCCAAGGTGGCATCCACAGGAGCGGTCACTCAGCCCCCCCGGCCCAGCTGAAAGTCAGCTGCTGTCTGTGACGTGGCCATGTACAATGGACGCTACTGCCTGTTGCTTGTGGCCTGGCAGCCTTGCTCCAAGTTTGGCGGGGCATGGGTTGCCCTGCCTTGGACAGCCTTACCCCACTTGGGGTAAGGCTGCTCCATGACATATCGTCAGGTTTTCCTGAGGACCCGTTGTGGAGCAGTCAGTTTGCTGCCCTGCCTAAGGGTGGGGCAAACATTTGGCAGGCCCTGGACACACAAGCCACTGCATCACATGGCTCATTTGCCTAGAAAGAGGGGTAAGGATACCCAAAGAGTGGTAGCCTCCCCAGCCCATCTCATGTCGCTGAATCCCATGTTTTAGCCCAGGAGATACGCATGAACTCATTTCACAGGAAGGCAACATGACATCCTGCTCTTGGCCTTCAGAGCAGGAGACGCAGCAGCATGCATTTATTTTTCACATCTCAAATGGCTTGTAGAGTAATATTGAAATCAGAGTAGGCTGCTTTGTGTTTGTAGCTGTTTGAATAGTACAACATACTACAGAATTTGCAGTTTCTGTATAAACTGAGGGAATTATACAGGGGAGGGTAAGAAGAGAATGCAGATGGGAATGATTGATTATGCAGATGTATGGAATTGGCTGATGCTTCATTATGTTTAAAGTAGTAAATAGATGAGTTAAACAGTTTTTCTTAATAAAGTAGCAAGGAATTGGGAACTGAGTAGAGCTGCCATAGGCTCATAATCCAGGGGATAGTTTAAAAGGGAAGTCAGAGTTCTACAACAGTGTCTACATTAGTAACTAGGGGAGAAAGAATTGCAGTTGGTCATGATTCCTTATTACCTGTCCTATTTGCTCCCATTTCCAATGCTGCATAAGATGTCCACCCTTGACTGCTCCTTCCTTTTGGGGGACACTTCAAAAGGGTTACTAAGGTCCACCTGTCCCCTCTGCACTAAGGCCTGGCTCCTTATGCTGCTGGGTTTTCTGAAGTCACTTGCCGGCTAATGTGCTGGGAGTATGTTTCTCTAGCTGGGAGGGGGAAATGCTGGCTAGCAAGCTAAGAACTGGCCAGGAAACCACAGTGCACTGTAGCACTGCTGCTAGTGGTTGGGGAGGAGATGATCAGGCTAGGCTATTTACTAGGGATGGGACTCTGGGCAAAATTTCTGTTTCGGTCAATTTTGATTTTGGTTCTCATGTGTTTCAGTTCTTTTTTGGTTTCGGTACTGTCAGATCGTTTGCATTGCGGTTTTCCCCCATTGAAAAACCACAATGTTAAAAATCTGGTACAAAAGATCGATGCAAAAGATCTGATAGTACCAAAACAAAAAAAGAACCAAAATTTCTGATTAATCCGAAATTGCCATTTTCGGGTACTTCTGTTTTTTTCCAAAACCAAAATTCCTATCCCTACTATTTACCAATCAGGAGAAAAGAGGGGTTAAAGCAAGGGTTTAGTATGCAGCCATGGAATAGTTTCTGTGTAGAAGCAAGTTCTGTAACTCAACATCTTCTTTCATTAAAATGATCTTCTCCAGAAGTTTTAACAGCATGGCTTCCTGTTCCATGTTGGCAGTGTTCTTTCACTAGGTCAAGACCATGGTGATGATTTTTCAACAGCAAAACTTGGCTTTAATTAAAGATCCAATCCTGAAATTTCTAGCAAGATTTTTTAAAAATCCAGTGTTGTGTTTTTTCTCAGCAGTGACAGTGTCATGCATCTCACAAGAATTAAAATGCAGGTTTTCATTTATCAGTTACTCAAAAAGGTTCAGAAATGAATCTCCATCTCTCTAAACTGATATCGGCCTTCCTTAACCTGTAACACAATCTGGAGACTGTAATATGTCTATAGTGTACAAAATATCTTGGCATCAATAACAGCATATAAATTATAGTCCAACTATTTGATTCTGAACATGAGCTCATGCTGGACAACAATAACAAAAGGGACTCTCAAATCCTATTCAAGAGATTGACTACAATGAGAGAGGAATCAGTTGCTTTAATAAGAGCATATTTTTTTGTCGTCCGTGTTCCAGCTTTTCAGAAAGAATGTGCTTTTAGTGTCTTTTCAGAGACCACAATGCAACATATGTTTAGCATCTCAAAGAGGTCTTATTCAGTAGTTAAACAAAAGCATATTCTGCAAATGGGTATTATATTGTCAACAACTTTTTCAAAAGCCCTTTGTCCATTTTACAGTGACTGTGGTGACCAGTGGAAGTCACCCCTTCTATTCATGATTTTGATGAATGATTTTAGATTCCCAAGTTGCTCCTGAGCTAAGTAGGTTATAACTTGATGTAGAGGTGATACAAATTAATTATTGTAATTGATGAATGACTTTTGAAACCAAGTTTTTTTTCCCTACAGGTTTTCAAAGCAAGTTCATCATTAGATAACACACAAACTGAATTGTATGAATCAAAACTATTTACATGCTTTTTTAGGCTAACTCTGGAAGAAAAAGGTCTGCCCACAAGCACTGCAGTATGTCCATACAAGAATAGAAAGAGGGTGATCTCCTTTTAAAGCCTTAGAGAAATTATATTTTGATGGTTAGTTTATTTTTATTTTTTTAAATGTCCATTTTGGTGAGCTTATTCTGATTAAATCATGAATAAAATGACATTTAAAAAGTCATATTGCAGTTCTTTTAAAAGAAATCTAGTTCAGGTGGTCGTTTTACTAAGAGATTCAACACTGACAGTCTGAAAGCAATTGAACTGTTTTAAAAAAAATTCCTTTAGTTAGCAGCTCAGAAATCTGAACAGCTGTGTCAGAAACAAGTTGTTGCTCCCACCCCCATGAGGTGGTGTAACTTGGTGTGTGTCTGACTGTAAAACCTACAGAACAAACTCCACAAAAACCACAGTTCAGAGGTGTCTTCCCCAGGGTGCTTTTTATTTACGGTTATTAAATGCAGTGTATTTGCAGTATTAAATCCCAGCATAATGGCGGCTCTCTTCTCAGCTTATGTTCCACCAAGTGGGTTATAAATCTAAAATAATAATAATAATTTAGGCCCACCCTAACCCAGCCAACTTCAGAGTGGGTCTTTTGCTGCCAGGCCAGTTCCCGTGGAGCCTGCTGCATGCGGTTGCTGGCCTCACTCTCGTAGTCAGAGTGAGGCCTCACTCTGTCTGTAGTACATACCCTGTTTGATGTAGGACTAGGCTTGCCTGAGCCTTATTACTACCTAATTCTTAATGATTGCTCAATGCCCAGGTTTTTATAGCCACTTGCTCCTTGTTGGCTAATAGGGTAGTCTAATTAGCTGCAGGTTGTTTTAGCTATGGTCCATTCCTAAAATGCCGTAAGCTGTGCAACCACTTAATGGCCACTTGCAATTCAAAATCTCACCCTATAAAGACTTCTATTACACGTCTTTCCTGTGTGTCTGTAGTATGTACCCATGTGTTTTTCTGGTAGTGTTATTAATAAGCAGAAATAATTGTGACTGGGATTCTTGTTGTCTGTCTAGATGTCATGCATGTTTTGACAGAGGGTAAGAGTTCACTTTGCATTTTGAGCTTACCTAGCTGCTAAACAATGACATTAACACCTCATAGCCACTCTACCCTGTTTTCAAGAAAAGTGTTGTGGCGGTCACCAGCTACTAAGTGTTGGATATTCTAAAGGGTTCCTATGTAAGACACCCCCCTCCCCCTTTTATTTTAATTTTTTTGCTCATCTTGTAAATATTACTGTATATTGCTAGCTAGGCTACCCTAGTTTCCTCCAGTGCTGCACAGACGAAGCTCATTGTTTTTTCTGGGGAAGATTATAGAGGAAAAAGAGGACTCCTATCTTGGTGATGAACTTTTATATTAGAAACAGGTACTCTTCCACTTAGCCCTAGCACTTGCACAGCAGATATGTGACTGTTAGAAGAATTAGCAAGCAAGCCAAAAGGGAGTTTTACTTTGCACGTTAATATCACAGGAATTCTGTCTTGATTCTTACGATGTTGAGATGCATCTGTCTGCTTAGCATTTGTGCCAGTTGATTTTTCAAAAGTATCTTGATACTTTCAGTGTGTTTAAATTCAACTTTTGCATATATGTGTATTACTATTTATATATCACTAGCTGTGTACCTGGAGCTGTACAATAATAGTTACAGGCGGGTCCTTACCCCCAAGGGGCTTACAATCTAAGAGACAAGGGAGAGACTAACATTGTGAGAGACAAGAGTACATTCATGAGGTTGAGAAGTTGCAGATTCACGTGCTTCACTTCGTTATAGGGAATTAGATTCTGAGTGAGGGGGAAGAGGATGCAGTTTCACTCATGACGAGCTAGGAAAGGCATGATGGAAAAGGTAGGTTTTCAGGAGGAATTTGAAAGTTGGGAGGGGAGGGAGCAGAGAGAATGTATCCTGGGAGGGAGTTCCAGGCAGGATAGGCAAAGGGGCAAAGATGTTTAGAGGAGCAAGGGGATAGCGAGTAGGCAAAGGTGGGGCAGAGGAGGAGTGACGCGCTCGGGAAGGACTGTGGCAGAATACAAGAGCTGACAGAGCCTTGAAGTTGAAGACCAGGTGCTTGTGCTGATTGCGTTGATGTAAAGGGAGCCAGTGTAGGGTGGAGAGGAGGGGATGAATGCGGTCAAAGCGACGGGCAAGGTGGATGACTGTCAGCAGGGAGTTGAACGGAGATGGGGGTGGTCGAGATCAGAGCAGGGGAGACCAGTAAGGAGGAAGTTGCAGTAATCAATGTGAGAGATGACTAGAGCATGGACTAGGGTACGGTGGAAGCTGTAAGGCAGGACCAGATTTTAGCAATATTATACAGAGCGAAGTGACCGGATTTAGCAGCTGCCTGGATCTGAGGTATAAAGAAGAGGGAGGAGTCAAAGATGAATCCCAGGCTACATCCCTGAGGGACCGGCTGGATGGTGACTCCCTCAGTGGAAATTGAGAGGAAAGTAGGGGGGAAATGAGGAGGTTGGTCTTGGCCATATTAAGCTTGAGTTGACGATGAGCCATCCAGGCAGAGATGTATTGCTGACTNATGATGTGGTTGGGAGTTTGTGAAAGTCATGTGAGATTATTTTCCACACAGCCTACCTGGCTATTTCTAGAGATCCTGCCTACTGGATCAGTACAGAGAATTCAGAGCTTTGGTACAATAGTTATATGCATTTTCAAATATGGTCATTGGTTCCAGTATACTAATTCTCATAGTATATGGCATACAATCAAATCGTAACAAGTGTATTGAATCCAGGAGAAGGCCATGGTTGACAATGTCAAAGGCAACAGAGAGATCGAGGAGAACAAGAATGGAGTGGAGGCCCTTAGCTAAGAGAAGGTCGTTGGTGATTTTGACAAGGGCAGTCTCAGTCAAGTGGAGAGGTAGAAAACCCAATTGGAGGGGTTCAAGGGAAGAATTTAAAGAGAGGAAATAGGGAAGAGGGTGGCGTGCTTTGAAAGCCAATGGAAATGACCCAGTAGAGAGAGGGAGAGATTAATGATGTGCAGCAGTGGGGGCAATCGCTGTTTGGAGAAGATGAGGTTAAGGGGGCAAGTGGAGGGGTTGGATGAAGAGAGAAGGAATGTGACCTCCTCAAGAGAAGCTGGGGAGAAGGAAAAAAAGGGGGGGGGACAGCAGGGAAAGAAATGGGCAGCTTACACACACACAAAGCCACCAACCAGCCCCGTAAACTCCTCTCACGGGCAGCTGTTCCCCATCCCCTCCTGCCCTCTGCCATGATGCACAGCTGCAGAAAACATGAAAACAGAAGCCGCAGCAGCATTAACCCTGTCCTGCTCATGACCCCATGGTGCAGCTGCTGGCAGTTCTAGCCAACCAGGCACATACTGGGCAGCACACACAAGAATCGCAACACATCACTCTCAGAATGTGCCTGTGTCCCTTAAGGCTCCCTTTAGGGCTAGGGATGGGATTGGGGCTGGCCATGCTGCATTGAACTTGAGGCTTAGGGACAGCGAGCCTCCGTAGTACTGCCAGACTGGTCTGCTCACCTGGGTGGCTGCCCCAGTTCACAAAGGCCGGGGATGCATGGGCTTGCGTTGCCATGCACTTCTTTGGCTTACCCAACTGTGGACTTTTCAGCCATGCCCTGTAAGTGGCCATGATTGGGTGCTCCATGACTCACGGGAGCACGCATCCCCTGCTCCACCTTCAGACGGACATTCAGATGAGTGGTTACTGGGTGGCCATGTGTATTAGCATCTCGTCTCTTTTCTCGTAATGTTTGGCTTGTTGGGATGATAGGTATAAAAGACTGGATTGAGATCTCAAGACCCTGAGATACCATAGCTGATAAGACACTTAGAAACCGAGGCTATTGAGCAAAGGTTGATACTCATCCTATTAGAAAATAGCTGATAGTATTGGTTTGAGTTCATAGTAATGTAGAAAATACAATTTTAAGAACTATATTTGCATGTCTAAAACTGGCAGTATTTTACAGGAGCCTTCAGTAAACATGGAGTGGTGGTGAATTCTTTGAAAGCCTTAGCCCAGGGTTAAACAAACAACTGTGCAGTGTAAAATATTATTACTGGTTGGTTTTGGATCTGCACCAGATGTATAGTGTACATGACCGTGTACCTTTAATCCTGTGTCTGAACTCTACTTGTTGAATTCAACAGTAAGAGTTAAGTGTTCCTCTGTATTGGAGAGATTATTTAGTTTAGGTATCTTAAAACAGGAAGGAAAACATTAGGGATCTTTATTTTTCCACTTCTATCCTTTGTTTTCATTGACTCCCACAATGGTTTCTTTTATGAGTGTAGAGATGAGCGTAATGTTTTCCAGTAAAAAAAAAAAAGGGGGGGGGAGGGGCGCAGTAAGGGCATGGAAAGGAATGGTTCTGTAATCAGGAATATGGTCATTTCCCCCTTGCATTCATGTATTGGTTGAGAGAGGCCTAGTGTCTAACACTGATGTAATATTGCTTTCTCAGCCCCACCAGAAGAGAACCTTGAGACAAATATAGGATCCCTTTTTAAAGACCTTAAAAGAAGTTAAGCTTACCATAGTTAATGTTAGATTTACAAAAAGAAAGTCTTACCATATATTTCACTAATACTAGATTTGCAGCAAAAACTAACTCGTGACCTTCATTACATCATGTGACTAAAGTTGATTATGAACATAATTGGATTTAAGACAGCCTATTTAAAGTAGCCATGTAAATTTAGTTCCTCATTCCCAAATATCTGTTGAGTATTAATAAAACATTCATTAAATTATTAATCAAGCTGTATAGAAGAGTAAATATGCCCTTGTGTAGTAAAGGAAAACTGCTTTTTTGTCATCTTTCTACTTAAATATCACAAGCAGGAATGTTTTATGAAATGCCTAACAAGGACAGATTTTGCAACTACATATGTATCTTAAATGTAGAAATCCTACATCAGTCGCAGTGTGTAGGAAGATAAGCCTTTGCATATCAAGACAAATTTTATGATTTTGAAAAGCAGGTTTCTGCAAAAATGTAGAAACTTTAATAAAGCAAAGCTGTCTGAATTGTTACATGTAGCACAGTAATCTTATGCCAAATAGTATCTAATAACACTAGAATCATTAGCTGCAATTAAGCCAGTACTAACTTATGTCTAATCAGTACTTTATTTCTTCATCCAACCATGGGTCTGCTTGAGATTTAATTGTAAAACCACAGTTAGTGGTAAGTACTGTATATTTTAAAAAGCAGTTCATTAGATGTCATTTGAGTTTGACAAACAACATTATTCATTCCAACTTAATCCTGACAGCAGGAGATGGGCTTTTTAAATACTGTTTCTTTGAAAGAGATGGCTCCCAATCTGCATTCATCTCTATGAAATAGACAATTGGAAGTTCTTAGTATACTTGAAAGACATTGGTAAAGAATTTTTAAGTGAATGAGCAAAATTGTTTTCATTCTAAAAATTTAAAATGCAGTTGTAAACAGGAAAAAGTGGCAATGTACTTGGCCTCGTGCTCAGTTGTGTGTGTTTTGTAACTTCAGCATATGTTTGTTCATGAAAGTTAAATTTTTGCTATTTTTACAGTTTTGTCTTTCATTTCAGTGAAATGATCAAAATTTATTTAAAATGTTTTGAGTTGAGACAAAATATACTACATCAATTTAAAATAATAGGTTGTGTGCCTTACTGGCAGCTAGAAGTACCTTAGACTTGTAAACAAGACAAACTTGATTTGAGAAGATAAAGGCTAAAAATGACACTGGCTTGACTTAAGTGTATAAAACAGTGGTTCGTAATTTCTTTGCTTGTGACATTCCATTTTGAAGCTTAAGTATATTGTGACCCAAGACAGCAGCAAAGAGCTGCAAAGTATATTAAATAAGAATTGAGGTTGTGATCCTATTCATAAATTTCTGACTGCTTGGAGTCGTGACTCACAATTTGGGAACTTCTCTTATGAAAGCTAGGCCTGTCTGATGATGGCATACAGCTGCTATTTGAAGAAACAGTTGTCATTAGTTCAGGTTCACTTGTGTTGTATGCGTAATAGTATTTTCTACTCTAGTGCAGAAGTTACCAATTGTGGGTCGTAACCCCATGGGGGTGTCATTTCATCAGCAGATGCAGTTGCAGTCCTGTTGATGATTTATATAGCATAACTCAAAGATTAGCAAACTGTGACTCAGGAGCAGCATGTGGCTCTTGGCCAGAGCTGGTGCTGGGACCCACACTGCCTTAATTATCCTGCGTCTGTTTTCATTGCATGTGAATCTCAGCAGTTCACATTATCTTGTTTCTCAATGCTTCTGTTCAGCCAAGATGAGGGCAAATGTTTTATAATGCTTTTAGTGTCGGTTGTGTTGGCAATCCTAATGACATCAGAAACCTGAGTAAATTCCCTGCCAATGTCAAGGTGCAGTTAGAAACACTTTGTAAGTGTAAAGAACTTCAGGCTGTATCTTAGTTATCAATAATAAAAATCCAGTTCTGTTACAAGTTCTGTTTGCCCTCTGCTTTACCCCAAAGTAAATTACATAAAAAATGGATGGTATGGTTCCATGTGGCAGAAGACACTGACCCCAATCCTAAACACAGTTGCTTATGACTAAGTCTCATTGTAATCAATGGGTCTTCCTCCTGCATGAGCCCATTGACTAATATGCTTAATTTATTGATACTCATAAGTAGGGAAAGAACGAACACCTAATTAGTGAAGCTTTTTAAAATGTTAATACAAAAGATTTGGAAAGGATAATATAAGAAGTATTCTTTACATAACTTTGAGATTTCTTACTCTTATGTTAAACAGGGCCATGTAACTAAATGCTTGTAGTGGAGTATCGGATTCCTATTTATTGGTATAAACTCATGTATTGGGAGAATTGTGTTCTTTCATTACAATAAGAATTTTTCAGCAGTGTACAAAATGAGACATGAGAATCTATTTATCCTGAGTCATTAAATTAACAGAATAAATGAAAGTGAAATTAAATTACAGCTATCTTAAGATGATACTATAATTTCTCCTTTTCCATCAAGACATTGGTTTCAGGGTAGTATTGTCACTGTTCGTTATTTTACCGAATTGGTTCATAATTAAATGCAGTGTTCTGTTTTGAACAGGATTTGTTACTTGTTATAAGAACAAATTCTCTACATGTAGGCTGATAACAAGAACACATACCTCCTGTGTACTCTTCTCAGCAAAGGATTGAATCTGGGGGCAGTAAAGCTGTCGGATCCCCTTCATCCTTGACCACATGAGCGTTACTTACATTACTACTGTTGAGATGGCAGCTTGATGTCAGTTTTTTTTTCTCCTTATCACAAATTGATATCTGGCAAGATATCTCAAGGGTGTAAATGACAATTACCCTAAGCTTTACTGAGTTTCAGTGTGAATTTAAACCCTAATATCCTAAACAGTTGTTTAAACAACCGTGCTTACTTGTGTTGTAAATGATATAATTGGCTTTTGTAGATGAAATGTCCAAACTCTTAATCTGTCCAATATCAGGTAAATAATGTGCTGCAAATACTAAACATTTTTTTTTTTTAAAGAAAAAAATAATACTTGTTTTACACTACCCATGTGTTGTAGTGATTTAGGAACATAAAATACTATGAACTGTGTTTGAATCATGATTATTGGTGTTAGTGTTTCCTTTGTAAAAGGTTAATGAACTTTATGAGAGTGTCAGACATCACCAGTAGTATGTATTTAGTAAACTAAAGGCAAGAAGAGCATGTTGCAGATGAATATAAATTAAGGTTGTAAGTAACTTTCTGAACTGTTGTACTGTCAGAATATATAAGTTGATTAACTTTTTATTGAAAAGTCTCTTACTAGTATAATCTTTTGTAAATTCCTTAGAAATACAACCTTCATCTAAAGTGTTAGGCTGAAATTTGAAAGGAACTAAGAGAAAAATGAATTTACAAATTGGACTGGAAAATGCTTCTTGAAAAAAAATATGAGGATGCTCTTTACTGCATACCGCTGAGGAATAGATATTTTTAGTGGCCAAAGGATCATTGGCCTGAAATTTTGAAATCTTTTTTTCCCCCCCCCCCCCCATTCAGTAATAACAAATAATTTAACAACAATTTAGAGTCTCCAATAGCCAAGTGAACCTTTCTACATTTTAGAGTTTCCCCATAAGTATGGACCACAAGGAGGCTGTGCAGATCATTCCGTGTTTGAAAGAATGAGGAGGTACCAAATGACTGGTGTTGAGGAACCAACAACACAGGTATGTCATGTGCTGTAATGTGCGCTATACATGAAAACTCTCTTTTCCCAGTAATCTTCATTCTCCTGTTTTACACTTCCATGCCTCCACATTTCCATATGCTGCCATCTTGAAGGGAGCAGTTTGTTTAAATATGATCTGAAAATTAATGTCCTTCTCAAAAATTGTCAAGAGTTATTTAAAGATAGGCTCACAAATTTATATTGGAAGGACATACTACAGTTGGAGCTGGTAATCTGTATTTAGGCTGCTTAAAACTGAGATTTTGGTGGCCTTTTTGCAAGCCTCTAGCGCCTCCATTGTTTGTGCTAAGCTGTTGAAATTTGACTGAAAGAATCTCTCAGGCTGTAGTTTTTACCTAGGGAGAAGCTGATGAGTTTTTAGTGACTAGTCATAAGAAATGAGTAACCACAGAGAGAAAGAAATGTAAGAGGCGTTTGAGAGTAACTCTATAAAAATGCAGTGCAAACTGCAAGAGCTTCCAAATGATACTGACTAATATACTAGATACAATATAAAAATGTCGAAGTGTGGTAGCTGACAGGTTAAGGTATTCAAGTACACGCCTGAAAGCTGTGAGTTCAAGTCCTGCTTGGTCTCTCACTGGATGGCTGTCTCCAGTCCACCCAGCTGTGAATGGGTACCATTGGGTTGGGCATGGTATTGGCCAAATCACACCTTTTGTGCACTGTAGGACACAAACTGGTGTGCCTTGGCCACTTCAACCTAATGGGTCACATGGCTCAGAATGGACTTGGACTTTGAAATGAGCTTAATATTTCCTTAATGCAGATCTGTTCTCACAAACCGCTACTTCAAAGGGGGAATGACAACTGGCATATATACATCTGACTCATATCTCAGGATAAATACAGAACAGGAGTACAAGTAATCATGTCAGACTGTAAAATGCCTTTCTACAAAATAGAAATTCCATTCAGTTTAAGATTACCATTTCCACTAATGTACCAAAGTAACTGAGCACACATTCTAAAGAACCATGCCCAGTCTGCTGTGCCTATGCGTACTGTCCTGAGAAAACTTGGGAGCTGCTACAATAGCCATAGTCATGGACCGTATTAATGCCAGGCTTTACCTATCCAATACAAAGTATTATCCAGCATTCTGGTAATACAAAAATCTCAGGTTTTAGAATTTGATAAATGTTCATCTAATGGCATGGAAACATATTTATTTGTGCCTGCACTACCTACAATAACAACAAGAAACAAGTATGGGATAAAAGGTATTGGCCGCAACTTATTGCATGGCACATCAACATCCGTAGACCAACAGATGAGCATACCCTGTGTGCATAGCGGAGAGGAACCATGCTGCATAAAGCACCTTACCCAGGTGCCTCAACCCTTCGAGGACACCCTCCCCCTGGGTCAGGGCGGGGTACGGCCCCAGTCCAGCTGTCCCAAGCCTAGGACCGGGGCACCCACCCTTAAAACCCCGCTCCCCAAGAGGTGATGGGGTGCAGCCGCACCCCCTAGCTCATAAGGAGCCTCACCACAGCGTGGTTCCTAAACTGCTAACCATCACCAGTTGTGACAGAACAGAAGCATAGCATCAAAACTACAACAGGCAGGAATCATAACTGCTGCAGAAGGAGAAAAACCCATCAGCTCCGACAGCCAATTAAGCCGACAGCAAAATTCTTCCTCTCCCCTGAAAACAGCGACCAGTGTGAAGCCCACAGCAGTTAAGCTGACACATTTGCAAGGAAAAACAAACCCATCACTAGCTTACATGCAAGGGAGGACTGGGTGAGAGAAAGAGTTGCTGGTCGCGTGTCTCAGTAAGAGAGAGAGGAGACCCCAGCCAGCACAGGTATTTACCTGTCCGGCTCTCCAACCACCAGGTGCCTTTCTCTACCCTCCCACGGGGCCACCCTTCTGCATCAGGGGAGGGGTACGGGGAGGCCCCCACCCCTATATTGCCATGTGTGTCTGTTCGGGGGAGGCGGGCACAAATTCGCCCTCCACTGAGCGTGAGGGATCCACCTTTTCTGTTGACTGCATTCTGGAAAGCAGAGCTGACCTCATGGCATTTTGGAAGTGTGCTAATGATGAAGATGAGATGCACTTGAGGGCTACAAAGTATGCATAGCCTAGCTTAAGTTTCAAAGAACCTCTCGTAGTACAGTGTATATATGAAAATAAGGTTATTCATTTTCTTCTAAACTTGCTTCACTAATGCAAAAAGTGTTGTTAAATGACCCATATAATTTAAAAATATACATTTTCATTAATTTCCACACTCTAGACATCTTCAGAAGAACATAACCCCAATGGTCCAGAGCATTTAAGGAAAAAACGTGCAGCACAAGCTGAAAAAAATACTTGTCAACTTTACATTCAAACCGATCATCTATTCTATAAATATTATGGAACAAGAGAAGCTGTGATTGCTCAGGTATTATTAAACTTTTGGTCATTACTTCAGGAGTGCTTTCTTTAAGTCATATAGATTTAGAGTATATCTTCATTCTGTTTCTTTGCACTTTAAGGGTTGGGTGCATTCTTTGCACCTGCAATAGCCATCCCGATGTTGTTCATGCAGCTTTATTTTTTTGCAGCGGTCCAAAGGCATCAAATGTCCAGCATTCAGAGAGACGGGGTGCTTGCAGCTCTGTTTACCTTGGATGAGAGCTGTAGCTTATTGGCACTTGTGCCTAGTTTTTTGCACAACCTCCTAGTTCTATAGAAGAGAGGTTGCCACTGGAGATTTCGGATTGATTTGACAGTCTGAAGATCTGCCATATTAACATTGCACAACTGTTTTGCTGGAATTGCTAGGTCTTGAGTATTTTGACTGACTTGCAGCAAGACCTTTTATATATGAAGGATGGTCAGAAGCATAGGAGGAAGATGCTGAAAGTAATCGTTGCATATGCCAGGAGGTCTGTGTTGCTAGCCTAGTTGAGTAACCTTTGATGCTTTTCTGTGAAAATGTAGATAAGACATTAATATGTCCTTTTTGACTGCACTTTGACATCTGAGTTATTGGAGACTGATACCTAATGAGTATAGTTCGTTGAATGCAAGTGGCACAACTTCATATTTACATTGTAATGCAAATAGAAGGACTATAAGGCTGTAACAAATGTGCCTGAAATACTTCCAGGATAAAGATATTTAAAAGAAGGTAGCTCTTCCTTCACAGTGCTTTCTTAGACAATCAATTTACTTTAAAACCAAAGAAGTGTGTTATAATTGTTGTTTGAAACCTGCTATATGAGCAATGTTAACTTACCTGTAAAGAATTTTTGTATTGCCGCATCTTTTTGTGGTGGCATTTAATTTAGGATAATTTAAAAACTACTCGCAAAACGCTTCATATGAACTTATATGTGAAAAGCAAATCTCTGTTGTTGGTGGTGATGGTGATTAGTGATACCATAGTATGGAATGGGTGTGTTGTACTGTTTCTATTTGGGAAACATTTAACTGATAATACTTTTTTTTGGTAGATATCTAGCCATGTTAAAGCAATTGACACAATTTACCAGTCAACAGACTTCACAGGAATCCGTAACATCAGTTTTATGGTGAAACGAATAAGAGTAAGTCATTGCTTTTGTTTGTCATATTTGAATTTGATGACTTCCTATCCATTTTTTCTAGAGCTATTGCTATATATTCTTAATTACCTTCCATATTGACTGGTGATACCTTAGAGCTGAAACAAGTAGTAGATTTGCTTCCCTTACCCACAGTTTTGAGCAGCTTCCAGTTACCCGATTAATGACCAGTAGGGTAACTGAAAAGTTGAAATTCTAGTACCAGTATTGAGTTATAAACTTACTGTTTTGTTGATTTCCTTGTTTCTGGTTTATTGTTTGAGCTTTTGTCTCTTGGTTACTCCAAGCTGAAGAAATTAACAATTTAACTGCTACATGTTTTACAACATAAGGCCACAGTAGGGAGGGGGTAGATAGTTTGCAGAGGACACGAGGTCCATACCATGTGTCCATAGTGACATAAGCAAAGGATACACAGTAGCCAGTAACACCAAATTCCAACATGGACATCGCCAGCAGAAAGGAAAATAAATGGCACTACATGGCTCCTTTTGGCCTTGCACCCAGCCCCTTGCACACTGTGGTGACTAATGAAACTGTTTCCAGCAAATTTGAACTGTGGTGTGCAATGTCCAAGCAAGACAAATTTGTGATGGGAGTAAAGCTAAATAATACACAAATGGATGTGTGAAAATACATGGAAATGTGTAATTTGTTACTGATAACAGTACCACATTACCAAGTTACCAAGTAACTTGATTAACTTGTTGGCAGTAAGCGGATATCATTTAGTACCCATTTGCATGTGTACCCATTTTCAGATCTAATCTTAATATTATTTGATTTGGAAGACTGACTTTGAATGGAAACTCTTCGTACTTTATATCTTTTTGTAATGAATAACAAATTTTGATGAAAAATAACAGTATTATGCAGTGCCTGAATTATAATTGGATATTAACATTTTAAACTAAAACTGTATATGTCGAATGTACTTCAAACCAGTGCTGACTAAAAATTAGGCTGCTTGCCAACATTACAAAATGTGCCCGTTTTTCCCTTTGGGAAAATCTCCAGGAGGCAAATCAGGCATGGGATTTGTACGTGGGCAAGCAACCTGACGTGTTTTTGGTGGCAGTCTCGTGGGGAAGGGAATGCTGAGCTTGATTTACCGGCTTGCACCAGCTCTGTATTCTGAATTACCTAAAATGCTGAATTCTAGTTAATTCAAATAAAATATTAAGTTGAAAATTTTTTGGACACTTGTTGTAAAGGAGTAGCAGCTGGCAATTAAGTGATTTGCAGAGAAGATAAATGGACTTGTTCTCTTTTCTGTGCCTTTGATGTATTTAGAGGCCTGAAATTCCAGAAGAAAATGGAGTTGAAGGGTGGGCAAATTATGAGAGAAGCTTTAGTCAGACTGGTTAAAACTTAATTTGGGATGGGCAGTTGAAACACATTTGACCATAGTATATATTGATCACTTTGGGGAAGAAAGAATGTGTATGGAAATGTCAATAATGGGTGAAAACAGACATGACTTTAACCACCCTTGGTGGTTATTTATGCATGTTGCAGGGCTGTATTGGTGCCCTATGCAGCCCTGCAACATGCGTAAATAACCACCAAGGGTGGTTAAAGGGTGGTTAGCGTCATGTCTGTTTTCACCCAATGTTGATCCTTTAAGTTTTAAGAGCACGCAATCTCCTCCCCTCCCCCCTTAAAAAATTCGAAATTAGGGAAGATAAACCATGAGCATGCAGTTTTACATCATAGCTCCTGTCTTCCATTTACACATAAGAAAAGAATTTAAATTTCTATACTCTTTATATGTCAAACGGAGCCTTCTTCCACAGTTACTTGTGCACCATCAATAGTGCTCAAAGTTCCACAATTTTGTCATACTGTGTATAAATACCTAAACTAAAAATTTGCTGTAGTGTGAAGGTAATAACAATTTTACTGTTTGTAGATTTGACAGTCTAAATATTTTGGTCAGCTGGATTGTTGACAAACCATCTCAAACCATTTTTTAATTTTAAAAAATCTTGTACTACTTTGAGGAAGCTTGTTTTTAAGGAGTAATTTGAATGAAGAAAAAACTGGTCAACTTGGTTTGAAAAATCATTGCTGGACTTTATTTTTGATATGCCTTACTACAGTGTTCATTGTTTTGTAAACATACTTTTAAGTAAAAGCTTGGTAAAAGACTTTCGAGAGGCTTGGATTAATTGGGCAAAAATAATTTTATCTTATGTGGTCTAAACTTATATTTACTCTTAGATCAACACAACTCAAGATGAGAGAGACCATACCAATCCCTTTCGATTTCCCAATATTGGTGTGGAGAAATTTTTGGAACTGAATTCTGAGCAGAATCATGATGATTATTGCTTAGCCTACGTATTTACAGACCGTGATTTTGATGATGGTGTTCTTGGTCTGGCTTGGGTTGGAGCCCCTTCAGGTAATTAACTCACACTTAACTACTGTAATAGGACACAAGTATTTGGGGGATAAAGGATGTGTTGGTTTACTGAAATAGTTTACCTGATTTTGATCTTTCTGGCTAGTTTGTTAAAATCTAATGCAAATAGCAAGATGTGTGTCTCTTACTGTTTGAGTTAGAGACACAGTAGTTGAGGTGGACCAACTACAATTGGTAAGATTATTAAACTTTCTGTTTGGTTCAGGCTGATTCTTCCAGTCATTGGTATACATTACAATAATAACTTATTTCTCTGGGTATTGAGAGATGCTTTTTCATTGGAGTTTTGCTTATATTTTAATAAAGATTAAGTGAAATTGTAGAGGAATTGTACATATTCCATTGGAACACATACCCCAAGTATTCTGTAATCCCAGAGACATGGAATTTGCCACTTGATCCAGTCTCATATGACATACAAAATAATTTCTAGTCCTTGCATGATGGTGAACCTTAAACAGTATCTGTTAGTGCAGCAATATTGAACTTGGTTGCAGGGACTCTGAAATTATAGCCATACCCTGTTAGCTGTTCCATGATTCTGCAGTCATAGAATCTGGCTTTTTTTTCTTCTCCTCACGATATCTTGGAATTCAGCTGTCTGCTTTTTGTCTCCTTGCTTTTTTTGGGACCTGCCTGTAGCTCTTGGCTTTCCCGTAAGAGGAGTTAATTGAATTAGAGCATGTTCTCTTCACACAAGAGCCAAACATCAAGATATTGAACTCATACATCTGGTTTGTAGGGTTTTTTTTTGCCAAAAAAGAATGGATAGGGAGCAAGTAAGAACATGAGACATAGTAGTATGTAGACTAGGCTGCTGGACCTGGTAAGGTGGGATTATGAGCTGTTGTAACTGGCACAAGTAATACCCTCACCTGTACAGAATGGGGTAGGTAAATTTTATGCTGGCCGCTTTACACCACATTGTGGGAGCCTAGGGAAGTGAAACAGGCTCAGTTGCAAAGTGTAACAGATAATTGCTGTGAAAACTACATGGTTTTTTGTTGGGAAATAGTTTCAACTATTGTCCAGGATGGTTAATGTTTTGGGATAGGAAAGATGGGAACAAAGAACATTTTGTAGCAATAGCATTGTGTTCGTTGAATTTCTGTATTATTGTACTGTAGGGTGTGTTCAGACTCAGTCATTAAGAAAATGAGCCAGAATGATGCCACTAGACGCGGCTCCATTCCATTCACTTGTGCATAGGCACAAGCAGGGAAGCCCACCCAGGCCATACGCCAACTTTGCGACATCACCAGCAGACACTTCCAGTTCTGAAGGCCAGGTGGGATCCTCAGAAAGAGGCCCATTGGATAGTACGGCTCCTGCCCTTTGTCCAGTTATGTGTGTGTCACCCTGAACCCTCCCCTCCTTCAGCCTGAAGCTGCCTCTCCTCCCCCCCCCCCCCCCCCCCCGAGCTGCCTCTCCCCCCCCCCCCCCCCCCATCTCATGCAAGGTCAGAATTGCAAGCAGAGCAATGCCCTCCCTCTCCATTCCATTCTCTGCAATTGGGGAGGTCTTGGACACCTTTATTACTGTTCTTTGTCAGTGCATTTCTTAGACTCTCATTGTCTTTTGGGTTTGTCCCTTCTCTATAAGCGTTGGTGATATTTTGCCAATATCATTCCAACTTGATGTCTTTGTTCCCAACCTCTCATATAAAGTGCTATGCCATTTGTGCTGTAGAAACTTAGTAGAATCTTTGTAATGGCCTGTATTAAGGTTATTCCAACAGTCACTCGTGCTTCCTCAAGTGTGACATGCTAGAAAATCCATCTAGTTAAAGGTTGACCTTGCTCATTGGAGAACCACTATTTACCATCTGTTAAGGGGGAAAAAGTCTCTTCAGCTACATGAATAGACAGCTCCCTATGAATCAGATTCAGTACTGTTGATGTGGAGTAAAGGTTGAATATTACTGAAGTATGCAAGGCCAAAAATATTCTAATGGCTGGAGAAAACAAGTGGCGAGATTAAAGTCTCTGATCATAGTAAAATTACATATTTTAATTTGATGACCATAGCAAGCTCACTCCTCACTTGCTCTTCTGCACTAGGCCTGTGCCTCAATTTCCCTTGAATAAGGCACAAGACTCAAACTTTTCCAGAGTTATTTATTTTTATTTTCTGGTGTTCTGCCACTTCCGTGTTTGCAGGTCTCCACCCGGGGCTCCAGCCTAGCAATGGAAACAGTTTTATGAATAAACTTGGGTCCCTTAAAAACAAACCTGATACTTGCTCCAAATCTCCTGTTCCAGGGATTCTTTTCCAGTTTTTCCCAATCCTGGTGATCTGCTCCAAGCCCAGATTTATATACCAGACCTTCTAGGTCACCTAAGAGCCCTACCTCAGTCAGACTTTGGACCGTGACTACCACCCCTGGACTCCAATTAGTCAGGCAAAAGGAATCCTGGAGTAGGCACAGCTAGAGCGTACCGTGACTTACTGTGCATTCTACTTCCTATGTCCTTACTGTGAGATTTGCTAGTAATTCTTGTGCTGAAGATGAGATTAAACGTTTGGCCTTCGTGGAAAAGTACAGGAATAAAGCTGACATTTGAGGTCTTCCTAGTTGTTTTTAAAAAGACGCTGCTTCAACTTGGCCTTTGTTTTTCTGGATTGCACTTTTTGATCCACACATTTATTATTTTCCCTGTAAATATTCAGTGGACAAATGAAACATTATTTTGTTATACTGTGGAATTTATGGTGTGGTGCTCTCATTCAAAATTGCATTCACACTAACCACTTTTGTAAGTCTTGCAGTTAGTGCCATGTCCCAACAAGCTGTTTGTGTGTTTGTTTGTGTGTGTGTTAGATATTTATATTCCGCACCCTCCTGCACACTGGCAGCTCGGGGCGGCGAACAACACAAACAGTCAAAACAACTATAAAATCCTTTTAAAATACTACAAATATTTAAAAATATTAAAATACCAAAAGCAGACTAAAAGGGAGAAAAAAACCGGTCTTACAATATCTTCAGAAAGAGGGACGGTCTGGGGACAGACGGGCCTCCATCGGGAGAGAGTTTGAAGTTGTACCGTCTGTTTTACTCCCGAAGCATTCACACTAAAAGAGTGCTGAACTGACATTAATCAGGAGTCGGAAGAGAAGAATGTATGACTGAAAAATGAGTGCATATGCCTCTTCTTTTGATTTATAAAAAAATTATGGGCAAGTTGATACTCTTGTTTTCCCATTACGATGACATTTGTCTAAAATTGCTAAATTGGAGTTAAGGTATATTAAGGAAAGCGGTTGAGATGGCTTATTTACTGAGATCTGACAGCATTTCTGCACATTAAAGGAATTAACTAGTCATTAACAGGGAGCATGGTGGGTATGCGGATGTCACTGTCAATAGCATGGCAGACGGCGCTAAATGATAGCTTACTGGGCCATCCAATAGCTATGGCAATGCACCTTTCACCACTCCACTGTTGTCCTAAATTTGTTACACAGATATACAGTGTTTGCTCTACATCCCTTTTTATCACTAGCCATCTCCCACATTCACCCTGATTTTCTAAAATAAAAGTGGGGAAGAGAAGTCGGGGGAGCCCTGGAGAAACAACCACCGTAGCCCATTTTACCATTTCATAGCATACAGAACAGTTCATGCTATAATTTCCCCTATTTATAGTGCCTTACACTAATTGTTCTGTATGCTACAAAATTTCAGACAAAAGTGACTTATCCTTATGCTTCATGTGCCTGTTTGAAATCCGTAACAAGCATGAAAGTCTAGGATCGATGAGGAAAGGGGAGACTGAAGTAACTGAGAGAAGGAGCATGCCAGGGGTGGAATCAGATGGTGGTAGGTGAAGTTAGACTTTTCTCTCTCTCCTGAGGAGGCAGGCAGTCCTAGCTGGGCTTAGCTCCTCCTAATCATCAGTAGGCAGGGACAAGAACTTTGATAGGCTGCTTGAACCTGGGGGAGGAGCTAACCCCGGCCTAGCAACCCCAGATCTGTTCCTGCCTCCTCAGGACTAGGCACAGGGACGGCTCTCTGAGAGCCTTAAAAAAAAAGCACCAACACCCCCCTCCCCCCAGCAAGGCCAGAGGAGCGCTCCCTCGCCCCACAACTCTCCCCGGAGAGGGTGACAAGCATGGCGCTTGAGGTACAGAGTGAGCAGAGTGCCATCTCTCTCCCCGCCCAGATGGCAGCGCGGGAGGGAGAGCGTTCCCAAGGCAGTTTCCGCCTGAAAAACGGGGGCGCTGGGCCAAGACCCAAATGGCCAGGGAACAGGCCCGCAGCGCCTCAGCAGCACGCGCAGGCTACACGGCACAGCAGA